>VXBR01009749.1:423219-621766 GCA_013400215.1 Cisticola juncidis | reverse complement strand
AGGAAAGGAAAGGAAAGGAAAGGAAAGGAAAGGAAAGGAAAGGAAAGGAAAGGAAAGGAAAGGAAAGGAAAGGAAAGGAAAGGAAAGGAAAGGAAAGGATCTGCTGCAGGACAGGCTATGAGGTTGACACATTTTCTAAAGGCATATAGAAAAGGATCAAAGGGAAAATTTTACCTGTCATTCATCCTCATAGGAAGGTCTGCATAAGGAGGATGGATACATTTTTCCACGTTTCCATGGAAAGCTGCCTCCTTATGTGTCAGGTTTGGCAGTGCTTGTGGGCAGGCAGCCCCTCATTTCATTTGAAGAGTGAAAAATCTTTTTCCCACAGTTTTTCTTCCCATTCCCCTACAAGTTTGACAAATGGGAAGAAAAAACTGTCAAATTCCATTGCATGAAGGCTCACACCACTGATCTTCATTGTCAAAGAGAAAAAAAATGCAGAAATTAAAAAAGAAAACAAAACAAAAATAAAAACACAACTAAAGAAAATGTAATGAAACCTCTGTGTGTAAAACTTTTATTTGTTACAACTGACATCTGACATATTTTTAGTCTGCTACTATTAAAACATAGCAGATTAATAGCACTGTTATGTTAGAAGCAGAAACAAAGTGGAGGATTTATTGAGACTGGAACTCTGACAATGAAAGAGAGAAATAGAGGTTGAAGGCAAAAAGAACATCCCTGAGAAATACACCTAGGAAGGTAAAACCAGAAAGCATTGCTACCACAGTGCAGTGAGTCTGGTAGAAGCTCATCTGGAAGACTGCAAAATTCTGGTCCAAAAGAAAGATGATATTCAATAACACAGGATCAGATAAAGGCTCATCCTAAGGGAAAGCCAACGAAGAGCCTTGGTAATAAGGGGAGATGTAAATGTGGCAGTGTAGCCATTATCATCTGAATGGAGAGAACAAAGTGGTTGTGCTTTTAAATACATGATTAGGAATTGCCCCAGGAAAGGAGAGTAACAGTTCCAAACAAAAGTCAAAACTAGTACAAGAATAAATTCAGTCAGCTCTTTTATGAACAGGTAGGTTACCTTGTGGAATGGCAAGAAGAATAAAGAAACCTTGCTGGCTCAAGATGAAGTTTTGTGTGTGAAATTAATCACACTTCAGTCTAAATGAGCAAATATTAGTCAACTAGGCATAAGCATATTTTCTGGGCATCTTCCATAAGGAATGGGAAAGAAATAGCACCTGCAAATGTTCATTCCAAATATTCCAGCCACCTGACTCAGAACAGGGAGAATCTCACTCCACACCTGAACTTTCACCCTTGGTCATATGAGGAGTCACAGACAGCTAGAGTGTATTTGGTATCTGTCTTTTAGATAACTAAAGTCAGATCAAGTGTCTATCACTCTATATATTTGGCAAATGGTGTATTGACATTTTTAGAGTGGTGATTACAGAGTAAATCCATTTCTTTGGGTATAATACAGAAATCTATAGACAGCTGCTGTCTTAAAATTCTTACTATGCTGAATTAGAAAGGCAATTTTTCACTGGCCTCAGTGAAGTCTAGATATAGCCCCTTAAATATGAATTAGGTGAAATATTGTAGGTCAATGTCATATTAAATGTAGACATCTCTTGACGAGGAGTGTTCTAGCCACTGAGCCCTTGTTTTTTCAAAAGTAGTTTATAATAATGCTTCAGTAAAATGCCCATTCAGGCAGCATCAATGAATAAAACACTTTTATTTGACCACAAAACAAACTGGCTTGAGATTAGATGTGCTCATATGCATTTTGTTGCACTGATCCTGTGCACAAATACTTTATATTCTAAATTGATTTGCTAATCCAGTGCTGCAAAATGCTACACCTTATTATCATTTCCTGGGACAAATGATTTGGTTGTGTTAAGGAATCAAAAGCTCCTCAGCAAAACTCTCTTCTAACAGAGAAGTAGCCAGCAGTTACAAGTTAAAAGAAATGCATAAGAGTCAGCTGAGAAGTGCTACCTCTTTAACATATAAGTTGGATGCTGAGATTAAATGTACTTGATTTTTATGCTATTTATTTACATCTTCTGCAAAGGAAATATGGATGGTTCTCTGAAGGATAACTGGAAAGCCTTTTGATATTCATGGTAGATTATTTTTGATGGCTGACTTCCAGAAAACCTTAATGAGAAGAGAAAAATATTCTGTAGATGGATGTAAAGATCCCTTTTTCCAGGGTTTTGACTTAGACTCACCTCTCTGTGTTGTATAGGTCAGAGGTTTTATTTTATCTATTTCTAAACAGCATGAGTATTTAGCTGTGGTGAAGTATGCTTCATTCTTCAGGTTAATAGGGTGCACAGTTAAAAAAGACCTTCACATGCAAAGTATTGTTAACTGCTTGCTCATAAAAGGGAAGGAAATGACTCAGGCTGGAGAAATTTGGAAGTCAAGATTGTTGATGCTCTTCAGGCTGGTAGTAAAAGGATTCTCAAATAAAAGGTGAGAGTTTCTGCAGGAAACACTTTCTGTTTGGGAAAGGATTAACAATCTGGGAAGGTCAAATAAGAAAAACTGTTGGAAAAATCACTCAAACTAGGGAAATATTTTGTAAAAGGCATGACACACAGGGAGTTAATGGGGTGGAAGTTAATGGGGTTGAAGTCATGGTGAAAGGTGACTGAGATAGCCTGGTGTGCTTTGGAGGGACTAGTCTGAGGATTTCTGTTTACAGAGAATATGGGAATGAATACCCTGTGAAACTGCACTGGCCCATCCTGCTTAGGGGTCTTGGATTGGAAGTAGCATCAGGAAATAATGGAACTGAAATACAAGACAAGAAAAAAGGAACTGGGGACAGAAAATGGCACAACATGGAAAACTTCTGTAAAATGAGTCTTCTTACCATTGGATTTGTAACATTGATGAGTATTGAAATGGTGACACCTTTTAAACTGTAACTTATTTTCCCAGGTTGTGGCAGCATGATTCATTAATTTTGTTAATTTTAATTATTTGAACAAAAATGTTCCTCCATTTCTGGTGCCTAAATCTCTATCTGCCTACAATCTTGATTTATGTGCAAGCAAGGCCTTACATCCTTAGGTATTTCCCAACCAGAGAAGCATGGAACTAATGCTATCTCCTCATAAAATCTGGGCTCTTCCAAGAGCACGGTAAGGAACGTGGAGACACTTTTTTCTGTCTCTAGTTGAAACTGCCAAGGTTTTTTGGTAAATGATGTAATGTGATAGGTACTGAGGTCTTTCGGTTTGGGATCTTGGTGGGCTGGTGTGGCAGAAGCAGAGATGTTTTGTCTTTTACGTGGAAGCAGGCACTGATTAAGTGATTAAAATTTATGGCAGATGGTTTTGTGCTGAATTGCTGCAAGAGAATGTGTCTGAAGGGTGGTGAGGATGTTTGCTGCTGAAGGATAAGGAAGTTTTGCCAAGGCATTGTGAGGTGTCACTGTCAAGGAAGGTAGTGAAATGTGACCACAGTCACTGTAGTTCAAAAGGAATTTGACAAGACCTTTGTTAAGTTATTGTGCTCTGAATGGTGTTAAAATATGGAATTTATGTCAATGTAAATGAACTGATGTTTAGTTATTGGAATAAAATACTGCAGATGTATTGTGGGATATATATATTATTGAATGTATAATCTAGATTATTTGGGTTATAAAAGATGGTGCTTTGACCATCTGTCAGTGATTTGCTTTTACTAGGCTAAGGAAACTGTGGACATGAAAAGAAATAACAATTTATTAGCAAGTTTTGGATTGTATGAATGTGTCTTGATTTTTTTTTAATAAAGAATGTTAACTCTACCTCAATTTCTACTAAAGTAAACCTGTGAATTTCAGTAGCAATTTTATTATGGGCAGAATGATCTTAACAAAGCCGGAAGTGGTGATTAAATCTTATCTAATCTCAGTTTAAGATAAGCATCAACAAATAACTGAATAAAAATAACTTGTGAAAGAACTCCCATTGAAGGGAGATCACAGCATATCCAGCTGGAGGCAGGCTTCCAGAAATTTATCCCAGAGGTAGCCTCGAAGAAAACAGTGAAGGCTACAGTGAGGAAAAATGACAGACCACCAATGGGTGGGTTTCCCTGACTTTTTATAATCCAGGCTAACAGCCTTCCTGGCAAGGGGAAGGGAAGGGCTGCCAGCCTCATACCTTCACATTAGATCAAGGTGACTCCCTGCAACAAAGCCACTCACCCCTTCTCAAAAAAACTTTCTCCTCCATGTAATTTCATAGGAACTGAAAGAGTTCTGAAGCAAAATGACTTTGTGGTGTAGAACTATTGAAGTCAGGGGTAATAACAGCAAAGCTAAATTTGGAAAAGTGCACAGTTAAGGAGAGAACAAAGAGGGATTTTACTGGGATTAATGTGCTGGGGCAAAGATGAGTGCAATGAAGTTCAGAGGATTTTTTTCTCTCTTATTGAATCAAGATAGTTTTGGGATTATCTCTGAGTCATAAATTCCAATTAGCAGGATAAAAAACTTTTAACTGAAAAGACAGCTTTCTATTACATTCCCAAAGCCTTGCCTCAGAGATACCCATCTAAACTTGCTCAGACCTACTCATCAAGTTCACTCTAGGAAAATCACACCTTTTATTACTGAAAACAGGAAAAAATATAAAGCACAAGAGCCAACAGTGATTTATAAACTGTACACTTCTCTCCTGGCAGAGGCATGACATGATACACAGGTAATTGTTACTTGAATATCACACTTTATGATCACTTTAGTCAAGGCAAACTCTCAGCCTACAGTTGTTGCAGTCCTGTTCTGATGTCCCATCAGTCCTTCCAAGAGGGCTAGGCCAGGCCCAAAGGCTGGGGATGCTCAGTTTGGCATCCTTGCTCTGGTCAGGGTGGGTGCTGAACCTCCAGCACCCAAATATTGCAGTCTGGCAGTGTCCTCCTTGTGCTTGAGGACCAATACCACCCCCAACTCTTTTTCTCTGTTGCAGATTTAAAGTCTTTAGTCTTTTTTGAGTCTTCTCCTACAAGTCATGTTTTTGAGATTTATCATCATTTGCATTGCTTGCCTATGGATTTTTTCAATTCATCCTACACTGCTTTTACTACAAGGGCAGTGTCCAAAAGTGAATACAACATTCAGTGCAAGGCTTTATCTGCTGTTTGGAGCAAAACCATAAAAGCAATCATTCAAGTCTTCAAACCCAAATATAGCACTTGCCTTTCTCATGGCACCATGTCAAAGTTGAATAACAAACCCCTCACAGCATTGCAACCCCTCTGGACTCAGGAGAGCTACCTCCACTCTGTCTTCACCTTGTCAGGAACATGTGTGGATTTAATCCCACATCATCAGGATCGTGTTTGTTTTCAGTCCTGTGCTGCAGTGAATTTACAGTCTAGCTCTGTGTCAGCTGCAAATATAATAAACATATCCTCTGCTCCACATTTTGGGATGTCTGGGAGCTAATGGAAAAATGTTAAGCCTGAGACAGACCTCCTCTTCCTCTGACAGACACCCATCAGTGCTGCTGCTGTGACAATGTGCTTAATGACAGCTACCCTCTGAGCAGCTTTCCCAGCAGCTCCTGTACCTGCTTGGGGTAGTTTCAGTCTGGTAACATGTCCCTTGTTTGTTTCTAAGACTACCACAGTGCCAGAAGCCTCACTGAGAACTATGTGACAAATAGAACCTTTTGTCTCTTCCTGGTTCTGGTTACCCTGCTGTAGAAGGAAATAAAATCTGTCAGATATATTTGTTCTTGACAAAAACATATTAACTTAACTCATTTCAAAGCTATTTTCTAGGTGCTTGTCAATTTATTTTACATGAAAAGACACAAAAAGGGCTGACAATGATGACTGTTACTTTAAAAAAATTATGTGATTCATTTTCCAATAACTGCTAAATGCTTCCTTCAGATTTATATGCAATACAAACCACAAAAAAATCACCCCATAATTTCAGAGAGATGAAAGAGGAAACAGATATTCTATTAGATGTTCACTTCAAAACTAAGACATCTAAATGCCCACGTGTGACTAGTGCCTAAGCCTTGGCATCTATTGCCATTTGGGAAACCCCAGAGTTTAGGAGATAGCTACAGGGACTGGAGGATGTGCCACAGAATCTCTAGGAGGCATGGCTTCTCCAGAGCAGCAGGCAAGATACTCTAGACATGGAAAATAGCCCATAGTTAACAACTGGGTCATTCCTTGGTTGACCTAAATTAATTGACCCTAATTTTGTCATTTTAATCTCTAATGGAATCTCTGCTCATTCAGTTATATACTACAGCTGAACTTTGGTCCCCTGTTTTTGGCAGGCCCTCTTGGGCATATCATCTTGAAGCTCAGGCTAAAAGGGAAAAAAAAGCCCTTTTTTTTCTTTTGTGATTTCTTGCCCTTTAGACTACAGTTATTTTTACATCCAGGAGGAGGGAGGAGGAAACTGTTTTCCTTTTGCTGTATACTCCTTGAGCAGACTTACCAGTATCTCTATTTAACTGCCTTTGCTCCAGTAATTACAGTGAGTCAGAAACCATTCCCAGCACTGCTACTTGCATTTGAATTACTTCTGCTCTCTCAAGTTTTTAAAAGTCAGGGAGCAAAGAAAAGCGATTCTCATACTGCTCTGAGTTTAGAAAAGGCCTTTAGTGGATACAATAAATCACTAGCTCAATCTAGGAAGAAAAAAGAGCATGTGAAAATAATCTCACACCACTGGGAATTAGGATAATACTGTGATGCAAATGGGGAATCTTAGAATCAGAAAGGAATATGCACAAGGAAAAAGAAAGAAAAAGCTGAAGTTATTTTTACTTACACAGAAGAAGCTAACAGGCAGCTTTTATCATATGTGGAGAAGTACAAAGCAGAAGGTACAGATTCCTCCATCTCTGTCATGTGATTTATTCATTTAAGCCCAGCTCTCTTCCTGCAGTGTCTGGAGGTGCCCAGAGGACTGGTGCTCTCTGCTCTACATGGGTTGCAGGGGGTTCCATGGATTTGCATTCACTGAGGACCAGGCGCTCTGCCAGGGAAACGCAAGGGAAACCCCACGTGTGTGCTCAGGATGCAGCAGGTCCTGGCTGCCTGTCCCACCTGCTCACAGCCTGGAGAGCCCTGAGGGAACTCTGCAGAGGCAGCACCCCCCAGGCCCCTGCCCAGGCAGCTCCCACAGTCCAGGGCTCATCTCCCAGGTGTCACACACGTGTGGGATGAACACAAGGGACACCAGCACGCTGCCTTCAGCATCAGAAGGAAGCATCTGAGTGGCAAGGACCTGGTACACACTTCATTATGTTCTCTTTTAGGTATGTCCAAGCCAGCTGTGGTCTGGAATCGGTAGAGCCATGTTAACAGCAGACTTTCCCAGGCTGATGAACAAAGTTACAAGGCAAAGTGGAAGCAGTGGGTTGCAATTGGTTTTCTCCAATGTAACTCCCATGCTAGCAGAGCCATACACTTTCCAGCTGAGGCAGGCTTACAGAAGACATTCCCAAAGTGTGGGTCTTCTCTATCCATATGTTCATCCATACTAAAATTAATATCTCATCCATCAGTGTAAGTCAAACACAAGCTAAGTCTTCGTAAAACAGATTTTAAGTAACCCACATTTTTTAAGTGTCCTGCCAACAAGAGTTCACCGTGTGTTTTGGAGATTTCTTTTTTGTGTGTTTGAAATAAAAATTGAAAATTCTAAAGAAAAATACATTCAAAATGTTCACAAATCCTTCAAAGTTTGTTTGAGGATAACTTAATGCTAAAAACCAGAAAGGCATATGATTGCCATGATTCCTGATCAATGAACAGATTGAACACTATAATCACTCTTAAATGTGTTCTAGTTACTATGAATCTCATAATTTTCATTGTGAAGCTGTTTAAATTAAAGAAGGATTATCTTACCTTTTTTTTTTTTTTACTTATTTTCAGTGTATCTGGGCCAGTTGGAGGTGGTTTTAAAGGTTTTAGTTGGAGAGTCTTTATATTGAAATTGTTCCACTGATCAATGTAATGGAATAAGGCTTTTGGAAAACAAGTCTTACCTTAATTCCACTTTTAATTAATCTAGTTTCAGCTGCATATGAAAACACAAAAATCAAGATTTAAACAAATTAGAAATTGCTTTATTGTGAGAGACAGGTGTACCTGAAAAAATGGAAGTGGAAAAATCCTTAGAAGAATAATGTTTTTAGAACTTGGCATTATACACAATTTCTTGGGAAAATAAAAGAAACTTTGGGGGGAGAATTATCTTTTTCCCTTCCTGTTTAAATCACCAGATAATTCAATAAACAGAGGAGCACCTTGCTCTACTTGTCATATTCTCAAGTTTAATCTCAGCTATAAAAAACTAGTCCATTGTTAAGACTAAAAACCTCTGCTGTGAAAGAGAAATATAATAACCTTTGCTGCACAGACACCAGGTGTTTTTCCCTAACAAGCACTGTTGATAGAGTGATGTTTAATCTTTGATGGCAATATCTAGGATGTACTGAATGGCAATAAAACCACTTTCCAGACACAGTATCTTCCAGGATTATAAAATCTATGGACTAACCATATGATTCTGTATAATGCCATTTAATGCTACCTTGCAGTGCCAGGGAAATTTGGGTATTGTTGTAATTTTGATCTCTTATACAGGAAAAATCCAGAATGTTTTATGGCTTTATTAAGTGGCAAGATTTTGTTCCTGCATATAAGGTCAGCAGTAAATTCTGAAATTATTACTGTTATAAAACTCAAAAACCTGAAGCTGTGTTATATGACTCTCCCCTAGGAAGGGTCAGTGATTCACTTCTTTCACTGCTGCACAATGATGGTAGGAAACACCAGATTTGCAGAAGAAAATTAAGAGGGATTGTGATCCAAACTCAGTACTACACAGTTGCAATTTAATGTATTACTATTGAAAAATGAATTTTATTATCATGATCAAAGTGGACTCTCTCTGGAAGAGGAATTTTGGAGGGAATTCGGAATTGTTAAAATACTCTGAGAACTGTGCATGAGCTAAAAGTGAAAGGGAAGGGTGGAAGGAAGAAAAGGCTAGCAGCAGAAGGTGGAGTGATGTGCATCTGTTTTCATATTATATTCTTGATCAGGCATCCAACTGGTTCATAATTTTAACAGTCTGTCTCAATCTAGCATAATTTTTAATCCTAATCCTGCAAGATAGGTCATGGCTTTATGTGTCTCTGGTTCAGTCTTATGCTCTGATAACAGCAGGAAAATCATCATCCTTCTCCAGATGAAGCTCTGAAATAAGGGAATCCAAGAAAAAAAGACTCATGTTCCTTAGGGCCTTTGTCTTGGCTGTCTTTGCATTTCTGTGAAACCCAGCTAATTGTCACCACTGAAAAGTAAAATCCAGGTTTGAAACCAATCATATCTGCAAACTGGAACCCAGGAGATAGTTGGGCTAAAGGGTTAATGTGGCTACAGTAACTTAGCACTAGGCAGAAATCTGTCTCCATGTTCCATAGCTTGAAACACACTTCATTTCCACCTCTAGGCAAGAGTAAAGTATGTTACAAAATTCATGGGACAGGATTAAGCCTGTTGTAGCCAGGGAATTCTTAAAATGAACTGGGATTAATCTTGCCTTCCAATTAAATGCTAATCATTTAGCCTAAACTAGCACTTAGCTTCTTGCTATAGCCAAGGGAAAAGGACAGACACCTCTAAAGAGTGATTATTTCAACTGCTACTGAATATCCAGGGTGGAATGAATCACCTTTCATAAATGTCTATAAATCTCCACAGAATACAGAAGTCTGGATGATTAGCTAAACTCACAACTTTATTTTGAATTGTCTTAAACTAGATGAGATTAATTTCATTCCTGGTGATTAAAATAAGGCATTTGGCATGCTTACATCAATTGTCCAGGCAAATGTCAAGTGCATCTGCTTCTATCCAACCTCATAAACAGAAGTGTCTGCTATTTAGCTAATTGCTGCTTTTTTTCCAGATAATATTATTGAAGTCTGGTGTGGATAATCTGATTCAGTGACTTTTCCTAAATCTCTAGATTTAAATATCTAGATTTTTCTACATCTCTAAATTTCTCTGAAAGGAAAGCAATCTTAGGATTTATCAAATTATCATCAGCCTTCTGTGGGCCTGACGTCATTTAACACCCTACTGCAATCCCAAATTATATCTTTGTATTTTGAAAATATGTAAAAAAAGAGCATTTAGTCTAGAAAGACTATTATCTGTCATGAATCACTGGCTTTTGCTAAGGAATTAAAATTGAAACCACACTAATGCCAATTACTCCAGGCGTGGTGACCCTGTGACTCATGCTCTGCTGTTCTGGAGCTGCAGAAAACCAAACAAAGGAACTTTAGGATGTTGTGGTCCTCAATAATATCAAAACCTTGAGGACCAAGTCATCCCAGTCACTAAGTACGATGGCAGATGTCATGTGCTTTGCTTTCCCTGCCTCCCATCGAATTTCCCAGACTGAAGATAGGGAAATGGGTGATGTGGTTTTTCTGACTTCTTTAGCCTTTTGGAAATGAGGCCTGTTTTCAGGGAGCCTGACAAACAAGCTTCTTTGAAGGAGACGTTGATAATTTCCATTAGCAGCAGACAGTAGTTTTTCCACTGGTTTTCACCAGTCAGGGAGAGTACAAATCTGCTTTGTAGAAGGCAGCTCACATAATCCTAGGGGCTTCTAGAATTTCACTTTGTTTAATGGACTTTCATTATCCTGGGGTAGTGAGGTGGTTAATACCTACCAGACCAAATGAAAGTTTTCTACCCCTTTGAGTTCCTGCCACATTTAGCTTACTTCTGCAAAACAAGTTGAGAGTCCTTTGCAGGTTGGTCTTAGGTTTAATTCAAGGACACTCAGTCTTTGAATGACTGCTGTAACAGGGACAGTTTTTTACAGAGATGTGTCATGCATAGAGCTCCCTAAAGTAAACAGGTCCTCATTTCTAAGTGGT
Source organism: Cisticola juncidis (assembly GCA_013400215.1). Classification (NCBI taxonomy): domain Eukaryota; kingdom Metazoa; phylum Chordata; class Aves; order Passeriformes; family Cisticolidae; genus Cisticola; species Cisticola juncidis. The sequence continues at coordinate 610,841 of VXBR01009749.1, read as the reverse complement.
GTGTCCCTAGTCATCACACTGCCAAAAATCAGAAGGGAAAAAGTATTTAGCTATTGTCCTAGCAGCCAGCCATGGAATGTGCACACAAAGGCATTGGTGCTCCCAGCAAAAGCTGTGCTCATCTTCAGGAAAGAGAGCAGATCCAAGGCAGTGAGTTCTCCTCTTTCTGTGGTGGGTTATGTAGCAAGGCAGTACCACATCTGGCAAGACTTCTTAGTCCTTGCTTGGGGTCAGGCAATGAGTTGGGGGTTAAAGAGCTGCAGAAGGGCAGAGGAACTGGGTTGGGAATCAGGGAATCCTGGGACCACACAAAGAACCCTGCTGGGGCCAGGCACTGCTGGGAGAGAGAACTCTGCCAGTATAACCGGGTCTGTTGATGTGGGCAGCTTGGATCAGGAGTATTAACCCCAGAACAGGCTGTTCTCCACTCAGCTTCCTTGAATATCCTGCAGAAATTGGCATAAAACAAAAAATTAATCCAGTCTCAGCATGAAAGACCAAAGTCTGGATCCACTGTTTTTTATTTGAATCTAAAAACATACCAGATTAGGCTGATACATTGTTGGGATATCAGAACAAGTGACAGGAGGCTAAAGAACATGCCAGGATTTTGCCATATGCAAAATGGTTCTCTTTGTGCAATTTCAGGAGACAATTAGCCTTCTAGATAACTTTAGCTGAGAGTCATTTATCTTTATTCCTCTATCACCTGTAATTACAGAAGAAATTATTACCATCACAAGGAATTAAAACTACACTTTTAACTCTAAAGCTTTGTTAAGGTTTCCTTGACCTTTTACACCTTTTTTTTTTTAATTTTGAAGGATATTTTCAGCAAGTTTGAGATATTTTTGAAATGACTGTAAAACAATCCTGAATTTTTCCACTGAGATAAGCCACAGGGCACAAGGAAGTAAAAAATCTGCCTTGAGCTCAGGACCAAGAGACATTTCTCTCTACAGCGTATCAAAAGTAAATCCAGCTGCTGTCAGCAATGGCTGCCCTTCTTTGTTACCCTGTGGCTCTTCACAGCTTTGATTGAGTTTTTCTAATAACTATGTTGTAAATCTGCCATAATTTTCACCTCTAATTTTGAGCTGCTTTTCGTCTAACAATGTGCCTAAGAATATATCTTTGACCTTTTTTCACCACCAGATGAAAGGCAGATAGGAATAATTCTTTTTGTTAGTTCCTACTCCACTCACATATCTTCCTTCTTAAAACATGTCCCTGCAGGCACTTCTTTTCTCCACAGACATGTTTTCTTCATCCTTCTTCTGTCTCTTTGTTCTGTAATCCCACAGGACTCCCTTTTCAAGGAAGTTTTTAAGTATTTAATTCTTTTTTCCCCAAATACTTTTATAGTACATTTTTTACTGTGGTGCTCCTTATGCTGGAACTCCCCAATTACAGTGACAGTCTTGACATCATACAGAGATTGTGGACACATACCTGGGCAGGCAGCTGCTTTGGATCTGTTTCTGAATCATCCCTTCCACTGCAGGAAGAGAAGGGTCACAGCAAGGTTTCAAAATCATGGTCAAAAATCTATAGATGTTACATCAGAACCAGATAAAAAGCAGAAGTTTAGCTAGTTCCAAGCTTTAAAACATGTTGAGACAATGGGGAGAAGCAAGAAATAAAAAGGTGATTGCAACATAGAAGAAGCAAATAAAATGAGCTGAGCAAAGGCTATAACTGAAGACACTACATAAGAGAAGAAATCGCAAATAAATAGCAAATGGGATACAAAGAGGAAAGAAAGCCATGGTGTCTTTTTCTTCATGCTAGGTACTGCAATAGAGTTCAGGGCCCCAGATACTTGGGTTTTTCAGAAAGCCCTTATGCATGCAAGTGCCAGAAAACAGATGCTTTGACTGTTCCTGCATTCCCCCTGGTAATTCTTAAAGACTGAAGTAACACATTGCCTGGTGATCTCAGCTGAAATATTAAAAGCCCTCAGCTGCAGACAAGCTGACCCAAAAATGAATACTTTCTTAGCTGGTGGAGAAATCCTTTCCTAGTGAGACTGGATTGCTTGGTATCCTTTAAAAATTGCATGAGATATTTTTCTTTTTTTTTTCCTAACCTCTGTATGGGGTATCAACTGGAATGTCTCACTGAACAAGAAAACGCTGCCACACTGACTGTGGTCACCTTGATGTTCACCAGATCACCCAGGTCCTCTTGTTCCAATCTACTTCCCAGACACTCCAGAGGGAGACACAGGGCACCCTTTAGTGCTCTGGACCTCCATCCTCCTGGGGAAGCTTGCTCTGGGCCAAGGTCTCTGCTGTGCCAGGGAGCTGATCCCATGTGTGCTAGGACCGTGCTTTGTGCCACGCCACCACCGCTGCCAAGGATGTGTACAGGGCTTCTGTCTTCCTCTCTTGCACTCTTCTGCACCATGTGCTGCACCAAGTGCTGTGTCTTTTGGCTGCCTTTGCTAGCTGCACATGTCCTTCATAGCTAGTTCAGTCTCCATTCTGGTCATCTGACAAACCCCTCTCTTAAAAATGTTGACATTTTTATGTCATGTCAGGACATATTTTGTGTATGATTACAGAGAAATGGACTCAAGCTAACCTGTTTGAAACACTGCTCAAAGTCTTGTCCTTGCTCTTTTGCCTATACATAATGTATGGAGAGCAAGTTAATAATGTAGTTATATTGGAGATACTTTTGCACATAAATAAGTGATCAAATAAATGATAACACATGCATGCACATGCACACATGTGTGCCATGCACGTGAGGAAACATCTGATAAGGCATTCAGCTTGGGACCCATGGTGATGTGGCAGGTGTTACCACCGTACCCGAAAGCCCACAGCCAAATTAAAACACTAATTTAGAGGCCTGAAGGGACCTGGACCCTGTATGGGGACACTTTAGGCTTTCAGACAGGGTTTTGCCACAGCCAGCACTTTGGTACCCAAGACAGACCTGTCTTGGCAGAGCATCAAGGTCTGTATTTGCCTGAGCTACTTCTGCAATAGGTGTCCTGGGAAAATGGCATTTAGTGCCTGCAATAATTTCCTTCCTTTGAACAACTAGAGCAGTAATTCTGTGACTTCCACAGCAAACTGAAGGCTCTGGAATTACAGGTGTTGCCTGCTAGAGCAGCTGGCCAGCTTGGCACATCTAATGAGAGCACCCTATCCACTGGCTCCTGGAGAGAAGGGATTATCACCTTATCACTCCTTATCACCTTTTCTGTAGAAACTGGGCTGGCATGCTGTCAGGAAAGCCAAACTGTGGGATTTGTTTGTGGCTTGTTTCTTATTATGTACTATAATTATACACAAATAGTGTAATGATGAGACAGTGGGTGCTAACAATCCAGTCACCACTGGAATATTCCTGAGAATATTCCAGTTTTAGGTTACATTAAAATTCTGTGAATTTTCTTATTGCTATTATCTAAGACTTTTTTTTTTCTGAAAGACTACTAATTGATTTACAAATATAAGAAAAATATCTCATCTGTGTTTTCTGAGTTGTTTGGGGAAAATGCCTCAAAACCTTAATTAGCAAGAGAAAAGAAGACAATAGATGCACAGCACAAATAACTTACAAAAATCATACCTATGAAATTTATCCCTGGAAAAGATATATGGCAAGTCTAACTCAGAATTTTTTAATTGTCTTTCATGGTCTCTGAAACAGGATGGTTGTTAATTAGCGAACAATGTATCCAAGGACTAATTGTGCTAATTTTTTTCTACTTACTGAATTTGAATATGAATTTCTACTTAATGAATTTGAAATACTAAAATTGTATTTCTGAAGCAAATTTTTACAGCATGTCATGATCTTTAAAAGCCATTCACAGAAAATGTTATATCTGAGACATTCCATTGAACTGAAATGAAAGTCCAGTCCAATTAGTTATTTCCTTATCTGTAAATGACTGTACCCTATACACCACTTATTAAATTGTGTAGCTCAGCCTTGCTTTCTATTGACCTCAGAGCCCTTAAAAAAATCTTATGACAGGATTGAACAGCACACTTGTAGAAATAGGGCTCAGCAGAAGAAAAAGTTTATTGACCTTTTGAATATTCAGGAATTCAATATAACATTAATGCCTTAAATTATGTGACTCTTTACATAGAACTAAACACATCCTAAGTGTCCCTATTGGGACTCTGCATCAGAGTTCAAACCAGAACTGCTATATCCATGCTTTTGTTGTCTGTCAGTAACACAATGTAATGTGTGCCTTGGTCAGGTAAGGGACCAACAGCTAGGGAATTAATTGTTAGGGTGGGAAAAGATGGTTTATTCATGCTCAATGGGCCTAATTTAAGAGTTTCAACTGTTAGAGAAGGAAACCATGTTGAAAACTCTCAGTTTTATTACTTCAGTGAGACATTCTGGATTCATACCAGAATTCCAAACCTGATATGAAGCTTCCATTATGACTGGAAACCATCCTTTAGTATCTCCTATAGTTCACTAAAATTTACACTTATTTTTACGGTCTTTTCTTCCATACATCCTTTAGCACATGCCGTCTCAAACCAACCATTTGTTTAGTGTATAACAAGGTGCAGTTGTATTTTTCAGACAGTTGTTGTAAGGAACAAGGATCTTGAGTGACATTCCTCAGATTTTCTTCAGGTTTGTTCAGCTGAACAGCTGCCTTTGGCACCATTTCAGCAGTTGTTGTCTGAGAATCTCCGTGGGCTGGAATGAGATTTGGTTTCTCTATAACCACCCTTTCAGTTCCATGTGCTGATCAAGCTTTTTTCAGTTGTAAGTTCTCTGAGTGTCAGTGAGCCTCAGGGCTCTGTCCTGAGCCTTTCAGATCTTTCATTAAAATCAAACCTCCTTGAAGCATCGATTGTGCCATATGGCTTTCATTATCACAAGCACACTGATGATATTCAGGTTCATGGTACATGTTAACCTTTCCTACTGAGGTCAGTAACAGTATCTCTGAGCATCCAACAGCTGTCTCCCTGTGGATAGATCATGATTTTTTAACATTAAACACAAGCAGTAGGAGGCTCTTTTAATTGGTTATGACATTTTCTATCCTTCTTTTGGTTTCATGGTAAAGGTTGCCAGTACCTTTGGCTGGGAACTTGGGTTTTATTCCTGATAATAACTTTTTATTTACCACTCATATTTTTTACTTCAACAAAAAACATGTCATAACATCTCATAAATTTTCCTGTACTTAATCATTGAATCAATAAAACCATCCATCTGTATGCTTGTGGTTTTGTGTTTAGAGTCTGCCTTTATTCAAAATCAAATTTGTCACATCAACATCCGCATACTCTTCTGCTTGCACTGGTGGCACATCTCCTCATGCAGAATCTGCCAAGTAGGTAACATGTGCTCAGGGGCAATGTGTAAGAGCTTGGGCACAATGCTCCCCTAGGGCACAGGACACTTTTCTTCTTGGCTGGAGAATGTTAGGCCAGCATGGAGAACGGGCAAAGGAGACAGAGACAAACATTTTTATAGTTGAGCTAAATTGTCTCTGTGGGCATGAAAAAAGAGCTTATGGTCTGCTCCCTCCTTCCCAGTATGGCCTTTGGCTCTCAGGAAGGCTGTTAAATAAAACAGCACAGTCACTCTCCAATGGTCCTTGAAGAGACTGCTGTGTCCCAGTGGCAGCTCCTCTCCTGAGTGACAGCGATGGGGCAAGTAAGAAGTTTCTCTTTAGATTGGGAGATAGTATCAGCACATATCAAGCTGTATCAAAGCTTAAGAAAAAAATATATAAAGGCTTTTATTTGGTGGCTACTGAGAAGAGTTGTTTCATTTTCTGCTTGTGCTGACTTTTAATTAGGTACCTGTTGGTCTGCCAGACTTAAAATGTAGTCCTAATCTGGGCAAAGACAAGCTTGTGCTTTTTCCATTTTCAACCGAAGAGTAACAGAAATATAAATTTCTATCTGTAATGAGAAAAATAAAAATCAACAGACTGCAAAGTTGTTGAAGATTTCAAGGTCTGGAGATGGAGTATAATGCTGTATTTAATGACCCCTAATGGTGAATACCAGGTAAATAGTATGTTATTAGTATTGCATTACTTGGTTTTCCTTTGAAATGTTGAGACCTGAAAGAGACATGGGAAGGAGATTTTTCTCATGGTTATGGACATAGGGAGTTCTTTACAGTCAATATTGAGGTTGCCTGCACATGCTCAGCTCTCTAAGAAAAGAGCTCAGCTTTCAACTTAGTATTGTTCCCCTCCAAGCAGCTTCCCAACAAAGAGTAAGGGAAAACATGAAGTCTGGGTATGTTCTAAGAACATCACTCTTACACAGACACAGACCCTAACCTCAACTTGTGCAAGCCACAGAATAGCATCTGAGGAATTATGTCAGAAATGCATGACAAAAATCAGCACTTGATCCATTATCCAAAGGTTTAGTGCCTCAAAAGGCTTTGAGTGCCTCAGGGCTGCCACACTGAACTGCTGGGCTCCCTGCTGTCCATTGGCATCAGTAGCTTCCATGGAAGTGACCCTCTGCCTCTTTAGTCCATGGACAGAGGGTGAGACTCAGCAGTGCTACCCAGCAGAAGGTGGGCTCTTGGTGAGAAATACCCACAAGAACATTTGGCTGTGCAAATCAGCTCCTCCTTGCTGAGAGTGGACACCACTCTGTGCTCAGGGTTGCTGCCACACATCCTCACCTGAGCCTTGAGGCAGGCCCTTGCTTTCTCAGATAAACTCAGGGGTAATTGCAGAGCTGAGGATTTTCTACTTCACATATATCTTCTTTTCTAACAATCTGGGAACAAAGGGTCTGCTTGATTTGAACCTTGGTGAGATACCAGAGTGTCCCAGCTCCCTTTCTTCTCAGAGGCAGACACCTCCCATTACAGACATTTTTAATGAGCAATCATTATCTCATGAAGCAGCAGGAGAAAAGTATCTTGCTACCAGGTAGTGATAGGTCTTACTTTTTATGCATTTCACTGCTCAGTGAACAAGCAATAATTCTGACATTCAGAATCAAGGGAAAAGGCATTAAAAATAAGTATTCTGCTTTACTGCATTAAGAAATGTTCGGCTTTTATATGTTTATATTTATACTTATAGAGCTGTGAATCAAAAGAAGCAAAGATAGGATTCCCTATTTGAAAAAAAATTCTTTATGGATAAAGATGGAAGAGAAAATTTGGTGGAAAAAGCATTCTATTGCACAGTCTTATTTAGTTTGGAATAAGCTTCTTTTTTTTTCCAATGCAAAGCTGGGAAATAACACCTTGAATCTTCATTTGGAAAAAATTGCTTCAACATGACCTGCAACAGGAATTGTTGTTATTATAAGCTGAAGGGAAGGAATCAGACATGATTTAACAATGTTGCAGGGAAAAAATAAATTTTAACAAGCCAAATACTTTCTATGGGAGCATGAGGAAGATCAGGGAGAATTGTGTGGGAAGTTTGATTGACAGTTAGTTGAAAGTAGAAGGAATGATAATGGGTTTATTCTCTAATTTTCTAGCATTTCTAAAAGCATCATTAGATGGAATCTGGAGAAAAATAAAAGAATGGAGAAAAAAAAAGATAAAAGAAATCTTCCAACACTGGCTGTGAATGCAGTAACCATAGAAAAAGTTTCTCTGAATTTAAATGCCTGTACCACATGCAGGTAAATTATTTGCAGACCAGTATGGCCAGTAGCATTGCATTTGCTTCCCTATATTTTGGACATTTCCCTTCCCTCCTAGAAATCTGAAAAGAAATAATGTATGTTATTAGTGTATGTCATATCAAGACAGAATAGAAACAGTTATAGTGAATAAATCTATAAATACAGATTTTGAAGCAAAAGAGTACAAAAAACTCTTTCCACTTGTTTCCTTATCTTCTGCATAGTTCATGGATGAAGGTATAATTAGCACCTCAGCGTTGGACACATCCACTATAGTGAATGCTAGGAGGATTCTCCTGCTTAGACTGTGCTCAAAATAATTTCTAGGACAGTTTCCTTTGTCCGAATATTCAAGTCTCTTTTACTGAACTCCTATAAATTAGCTTTGTATTTCTTCTTTTCTAAGCTCATTCCTTGCTGGGAATACCCAAAAAGAACAGATGCAAACAGGAACTATCTGGAAATAAATGTATCTCCAGAGTCCCCCTGGGACAGTTTCCTGAAGACATTTGTTGAGAAAGTTCTTTAAATGCAGCTGTAAAATTCCCAATCCCAGTCCCCTTTCTAGTTATGACCAACAAAGGTTTTAAGACAAGAAAAACACTAAAGTAAAAGCATATAAAAATACAGACCCAGATATGCTATTCCATTTTTCTGTGAAAAAGCTGTGTTTGTCAGACACACTTGACTTTCCACATTAATTACCTACAACTACCCTATCTGCTCTAGACAATTGGTGGTTTTGGATTGATAGAGCAGGTAAAACCACTCATTTCTCTTGCCATTGGTGAATTGTGTGTCTCAATGCTCAGTGCTGATAAACCTGGCTCTTACAGGGCTGTAAAGGCTACACCAGCCCAGGACCCTGGTAACAAACTGCTGGTCACAGGTAAGGGACCAACAGCTAGGGAATTAATTGTTAGGGTGGGAAAAGATGGTTTATTCATGCTCAATGGGCCTAATTTAAGAGTTTCAACTGTTAGAGAAGGAAACCATGTTGAAAACTCTCAGTTTTAATAATTCAATGAGTCATTCTGGATTCACACCAAGATTCCAAGCCTGATATGAAGCTTCCACTTCTTCACTGCATTTTTATTACCTCCATCATGTGGCAACACATCGCTGGCAGATGTGTAACCCTGAGCATCATAGTAAACTTAGAAAGCAAACTGAAATTAATTCTGGTTGTGTGAATATCAATGTGATCTAAAATGTCTTTGTCTCCATTCCCATTACAATAAATTTGTGATAAAGACAACAATGTCTGGCCCAGACTGTGGTACCTATCTCAAACTGTTCATAGTTCTTTGCTTCTGAAAACATTTTCCTTAGACTTTTTTTTTTCCTCCAGTAAAGTTTTATAGACTAATACTTGCCACTTTACTAAAGCTAAACTGGAAAAAGAAATCTGAAATATATGGACGAAAATACTACACATAAAAAGGTCAAATTAGAAGAAAAATAAGCTAACCTTGAAGAGATTTCATTTCTATAAAAATAGGCACACTAGAGCATTTCATTTCAAGTTAAACCTGAGGTAGTTAGGGCTATTTTGGCTATTCTCATAAGACTGACAAATTTCACGTGTGGGAACTATAAATTTGGTAAAGAAATGAAGGAATAACTGAGACCTAATTTATTTTATTTGACTTGACGATATAAAAGATATATAAATCATACAATAGTTGTTACTCAAAGCTATCTTTCTTTGCCCATTTAAAATGTCTTTTATTGGATATATTCATTTAGTATCTTACATCTAGCCACCCTAAAAACATGCAGAATTCCAAAATAACATGACATACAACTGGAGCAAATATATAAATAAATAAAATACAAGTTTTGTGTACATTGCAGGATCATTCAGAAAATCCTTGTCTGAGAACCACAGAGGAGGCAGGGCCAGTCTCAGTGAAGACCTAAAGCAGGAAGTTATGTGAGGTGTTACACACATGTGAGATGCTTGGCTTTAGAACATAATCTGAAATGTAGAGTGAAGACCTGCAATATTTTCCCAGTGAAGGAATGGGCCAAACAAGATACTCCAGAGGAGCTATTCAGAGACACTCATTTTCAGAGTACTACAACTTTTTTCTGTTTATTATTTTGATTGATGATCTGGCCTGAGTCTACCATTTTTTTGTTCACAATAGTTCTGTTTTCCAGCTTCTTTTAAGCAATAGCTTGTGATTAGCAAGCTCTAGGATTTAAGACAATATCTTTGTTTGTTTGTTTTTCCTGATAATTTCCAAATGTTTGCTATGATGATTTGTTCTGAGATATGTCAATTCCATCTGTTCCTTACTATACATCGGCTCTGCCTCATTTCACATCTGAATTACATTGTTTCAGAGTTTGAATTAGTACCTCTTGTATGCTATACCACCTATTTATCATTATTTCTGCATTTGCATCTTCTCTCTTCCACTTGTCTGAATTAATTATTACAATAAATACTAATTAATCCATCAAAATTAAGCATTTTTCTATACATTGCAGCATACCTCAACTGTATTTGAAATTCCTTGGTAAAAGATATTTGTGACATACAGAATTAATGCACTGGAAAGATGACAATTAATAAAGGCACTGAGACATTAATATATAGATATGAAAGAAATAAGGCATTAATATATAAATATGAAAGAAATACAGAGCCCTGGAAAGAATATAAATTCACATTTGTTTATTGAAAAATAATACAGACAAATTGTTACTGAATATATGTCTAGAAAGCCAGCAGTGCTCTGAAAATCTTGAGTAGCACTCAGAAGCACAACATCATTAGGAGGATATTTTATTTATCTCCAGGAAATAATTATGTTTACGGGCAAGGCTTCTGCTTGACCTTGACCCAGAAATAGTTAAAAGTATCTCCATACAGAAGAGAAGTTAGACTCCAATGGGCAGTCAGCAGTTGCAAGGTGCAGTAAAACTGACACTTGGATAAAGTCTGTTAATCATAAGCACCAGCTGGGAAGAGTTCCTTAGCAATGGATCATTCAGTTTGGAACAAAATATATGGAAAGGGATTTGTATCTGTGCATTATCCGATTTAGATGAAAAACATCCCCATTGACAGCCAACAGGTTTTTAGTTGAAATAGCAGTAGGAAACCCTTACAGAACTTACCAAAATTCAGAGTCAATAGGCATGGGTCGTATCAATCTCCAGGCACTTCTCTTTAAACATAACAATTACTTTCTAATACCTGCAATTATTATGAAAATTATTTATGTTGCAAATTTTTCATGTGAAATAAGGTTTTAAGATGGCTGGCTACACCTGAGGAAATTTGTTCTCCAAAGGAGCATTTCTAAACAGGCTACTGGTCCAATTTTGTCGTGCCCAGAACCCCAAAAACAACTGGGCAACAACAAGCTCTGAGGTGGGTCAGTTTGGTTTCACATGGTAGCAGCCTAGAGAAACATTTCTGATGAGTGAAATACATCTGGTAGACAAGGAAGACTCTTATATGATGGGAATTTTCTTGAAAACATAAAATTGGTGTTAGAAGTTCTCACACCAATCTGTGGAGCTATAAAGAATGTAAAACTTCCCTTTTAAAAGTCATTTGGCTGGTGAAACTCAGAACTATTATCAGTGAAGGATGAAGAAGCACTCACTGGAACTGCAAATTTAAGGATGTAAAGAGGTTGAATGAATGTAAGAGACCATGATGGCATTTAAACATTTACAACGATTCTGAATGTGAAACTTTTACCAGTTTTACCAGTTTTAATGTATTTATTTCATTCAATGTCTTTGCTCTTATCAACAAGACACCAGCTTTGCTGTATCAAGCTTTTAGAGTCGAGCTAATAAATTTCATAATACAAAGTGTGAACTGGTAGTAGCAGCTCACGCTTCAGGCTTCATGCAGCTGTTCTGATCTTAAAAAACAGAAACAAACAAATAAAACAAACCCCATAAAAAACTCCAAACCTTAAAAACTTTCCATAAACCATATTGAAATGCTTGGCACCCCAGTGGATTTCAATCTATCCATTCAGGAAACTGTGAAGGTGAAATCAGGAAAAGATAGTCATGAGAATATCTGCAGCCAGTATCGCTGCCAGAGACTTCATGCTGTGGAACCACGGGTCCTGTATGTGCCTGAGGGCAGAACATCTAATTTATATATCCCAGGTCATGATGTCCATTTTTGAATGCTTTAAGTCTTCTCCTCATATTTCTTAGGCATTCTTGTTGCTTTAGGAAATAATAGTCAAGAATTAAGTTCTCAGATTTTGTGTGTTATCCTTTATGCAGTTCATCAAATCATATTCACTGCTTTACTAACCTAGTAAGCATCAGTGGACCAATATTAATAATTTTAAGATGTCTCCAAGCTGAATTGTTCCAGAATGATGGAAGAAATTTTAGATTGGTATTTTTTAAACTTTAGGGTTTTACCATTTCCCATTGAATATTAATGTCATGTCCAAAAGATCATGTAGAAGCTTCTCTCTTTCTCTCCAGTCTATTGGTAATAAATTTATTATTCTTTATTACAGGGATTTCTCAAATGCTTTCCATTTTGCATAATGCTATTGCAGAATAGACAAACATTTGAATTACTATATATAAATGTTATTTGTATGGCCTATCTTAAACTAACTTACACTTGCTAACATACTGCTGGTACAGTAACCCAGATTTTTTAATTCTCATTTAAAACAGCCTAGTGAATTGCTGTCATCTCTGACTGTAGAGTACCATCTATCTTTTGGACACTCATAAATAGCTGAGTCAGGTACAGAAAAAAAAACCTCATCAAAATAACTGGGAAAAAAAACCAGGTAGATTTGTTGCTTATGCAGAAACATGAATTATAAATCCTTAAATACTCAGGTAAGTTTGGAGAAGTTTGCTTGCATATTCAGCCTCATCATTATGTCCTCATTTCTCTCCCTGTAGAAAGTCATAAAGGCTCTTTTGTTCCTTGTAACTCTTAGCTGTGGAGAGATTGTATCAGCAGAAACTCAATACAACCATTCCTGTCAATTTGCAACAGAAAACCTTTTCTTCCTTTTTTCACTTTGTTTGTTGAGTTTTGGGGTTTTTTCCTTTTCATGTAAACTGTTTAAAAAGGCTACTCAGATTAGATGGCTCCTTATATCAGTAGGTAATGCTTTCCCAGGGTGAAAGACTAATTTCCTCCTTTTCTGCTCTAGCCTTGCACCCTGCTAGCACAGAGAGCTCCCCACTAGCATCCTGAAAAGGTTTCCCTGGGTCTGGGTTTGTGTGCATTGGCAAGTGAAAAACGGAGCGATAAACTGAAATGTATCAGGTACGGAGGTGGGGCTTTACTCTTCAAGTACTGGAAATCCAACCTTCAGGGACAAAAATACAGTACTTGGGACTCTAACAGAGTTACATGTGTTTTGCAAAACATAAAGAATTACATAGGGGCAGGCAATGTTTTCAAAACTATGAGTTTAAAACAGATTTAGGGGCTATTTTTATAAGCAGAATGCAATCTCCCTGGGGGGAAAGCTGAGGTAGGAGCAGCAGTCTGGCAAACTGGCACACTGTGGATATTCCCCTCAGCATCGCACAATTTAGTTCAGTTTCTGCTTTCACATCAGAACATCAAGTTGAGATTTCAGAAGTGAGCCAATACAGGCATAACTCATAGCAGGGAGGGGATATAACTGAGCACAACTGCACAGCTGCTGGTTTTGTCCACACTGGGCATTAGATGCTCCTTAAATGTCATGGGGTCCCTGCTCACCTGTGGAATGTGCTGCCAAGAGCATCCCTGCACTGAAAGGCAGCTCGGCAGCTTCTCCCCACGGCGCGATGCTCTGCTGTGAACCCTCCCGCAGGATCACGGTCAGCCCGGGGCTTGCCCTGTGCTGCTGGCACCTGTACAGCCTGCAAAGGGCCTGGATACTGGGTGAGCACTGTGGGAAAGTAAATAATAGTGAAGGTTTCATTTTCAGCTGCTGTCTTACCCAGTGAAGTCCTTTGTCATATTCAAAAGGATCAAAAGTCTCGTCCTGAAGTTTTAGCTGAAACATAAATCTGCTCTGAATCAAAATTCAATATTCTCCTTTTCCTAAAAGGTAAAGCTAAAATTACCATTTTCAGTCAGACCCTACTGCTAATTCCCTGTACATTTTATTCCCTCAAATTTATATTTTATCAAATCACAATCTTATTCTCATAGTGATTATGCCCTTGGCATGAAAGTGTTTCAATTTCACAGTAAATTGTAGCACTGAACTTATTAAGACCTACTGAAAGCCCTTACCCTGTGAAATAATATCATACCCCTTTCTAGTAAACAGCATTAAAAATGTATGTAATCCTAAATCATGTGTTCTTCTTACCTACTGTGACCATAGCATGTTCAGAAATCACTCAAAGTATTGTGTTTTGTGAACAAATTTCATCAAATAATGTGAAGTCTTCCTGACAGCAAAATTCTTCACAGCTGAGTCAGGATGGATCTGGACTAGTACTAAAATACAGATTACATTCAGTATTTCAGAGGAAAATCCATAGCAATCTAATCTGAACTACAGAGGAAAATCAGTTAACACAGCAATTTAATTTAATTTAGTACAGCAGTATAAGTTGATTTCTTTTATTAGCTGTCTGGTACCTAGAAACTGTATGTTTTAGCTAAAAAACAATACTCAGCCTAGACTGTCCAGCTACTCAAATACCAGAGAGCTGGAATTATGTCTTAGAGAAAGAGGCAGAGATGGTATTTTCCACAGCAAACAGCTTTTTCTTTTGGATTTTTTTTCTGTGTAAAAATACATGAAACAAAGACAATCCCTTTGATTTCCCTACCATGGTTCTTACCTCTTACAAAGACTTGTAATCAGAGTGTGGTCCAGAAGCAGTCTCAAAATTGTCTGGGTTTCTCAGTTCAAAAAAGCCAAAAAACAAATAGCTACACCAGCCCCACAACAACCTCCAGGTTTCAGAAGGTGGAAACACAGATTCTGTCCTGAAAATTCTTTCAAGGGAAGAGCCAATCTTACTTTAAAAAAAGGCTACTATAGCTTGGCAGCAGCAATAACTAGAGGTTCAATTCTGAACCAACCTGCTCATGCAGGGGAGTTTACATGCTCCTACATTTTCTGAAAGTGACAGTGAGTGACTTAGAGGAAAAAGAACTGGCCAATTTAATCTCTAGGTAGCACCATAAGAACATAAAAGACAAAATTATTCAGGTACTGAAATATAGTCCTGTAGCTATTGCCCAGAAATTCACTGTATTGCAAACACAAGCCCACCAAGTATTTCACTTAAAACAGGTGGGCTATAAAAGCAGAACAGACTAGTGTATTATTGCACAAAACCTCTTTGAATTCATTGAGTTGAAGTATCTTTGGATCTCTTATTTTTCTCATTAAAGCTTAAAGATTTTCTATTGAACTCAACAGACCTTATCTGAACTAATAAAAAGATATTGTGAAAAAATAATACACAGTGTAGTTGGCTTTTTTTCTCAACTCCCCTTTGTTGTTTTCCTGCAACCTTTCATATAGGTTCCCCCTTTAATCAACACAGAGTGGGTGAGGATTTTCTGCAGAAAGGTTTGTTCCACATTGAAATAAACATCTAAGGCAAGTGACCCTGGAAACATCTCTTTTTGCTGATCATGGACAGAGTTTAGATAATCAGCTTAAACACAAGACACAGACAGAAACTGAGTTCCAGATCCTTGTGTTCTTGTTAATGAAAATTGACAGCTCCATTCAGTTGCCCCAGCTTAGCCCCGGTGCCTTTTAAAATGACCTAGGTAGGACATTTTGCCTCTCTGCTGGCCAGCACAGCATGGCTCTCCCCTGAGGCCTGACCCAGATTTGTGGTGCCTGAGTAGATTCTCCTGACATCCTGAGTCTTCTGAAATAGCCTTTTTTGAGCTCACCTTTGTTCATACAACTGAATCGAGCCTCTACTAACCACAGAAACAAAAGGTGAGCCTCAGTTACCCAGCCTCAGGCTGTCAGTGCCAAATGAGACGGCCCAGGGCACCCGAGTCTGTCGCCATCGTGGACTGGCACACTGAGTCCATGATTTTCTGCAGCTGAAGTTGTGTAGAATAATTGGAAATCTCCAAGTAGAGGAAATATTTACCATTTCAAAAGGTCTGTTCAGGCAGCAGAACTTTTCCCTTCCCTGGATCTCAAGAGCTATTCAGCTGATGAAAAGCAATTCTAGATACTGGGTTTAACATGCTGCAACATCTTACTCAGATACAGAGAGTAAGGTAGGCTTAAATACAGGTGTTTGAATACTGAGTTTGATCTGTAAATTCATTAATTTTAGATGGGATGTAGCTCATTGCAGTTGCTTTATGCAGATGAAGTTATATATAAACCTTTGCTGATCTTGCAGCACTTGCCATGATTAGAATTTGCAAAGTATACACGTTTCCAGTGTCAATTATAAAAAGAATACCTCACAAAATATGCACATTATTTAAGACCATTTTACTCTCTGTCATTGTGATAGTTCTGGTTTGTCAGCATTTCCCTTTATCTTTTATAAATCTGAAATTTCTCAGTGAGGTTTTCAGCATTATAGTAAATTCTTTTCAAGTTAAATTACACCCTGCTTTGCTTGTCATTGGCCTAGATACATTTTTAACCAAACATTTTAAATCAAGGGAAAAAATTTACCCTCAGGCAGTTTAATTGTTTAATTCTTTAAGACACATTTTTGGCATAACAAAACAATTTGAGCTAGAAACAGAAATTTGGCATCACAATTTTAGTTACTCTTGAAGATTGGATTAAGCTGAATTATCCTTTTAGAAGCTGTGAGCCAAACATTTCTTTTTCCACTTGGGTTCAAACTATTTGGAGGGTTAGATTTTTTTTTCTTTTTCAAAAGTCAAAGCTAGACTTGAAAGTCTGAAAATTAAAACTCTCATCACTTACTAGAAAAAATTATGGAGTATAGACAGCCTTAGATGTATAGACAAACATCAGTGGGGTATTCATTAATCACTAGTCTCCAGGTTAGGAATTCTATAAAAAAAAAAAAAAAACCCAAACTAAAAAACCCAAAGACTATTATAGTTGTTGGAATGGGAAAACTAGAAAATTAATCTATATTAACTGTTTTAGATATAAAGAAAAGGTCTAGGACTTAAGTCCCAGTCACATTCCTCAGCCATAATAAAGACTTTGCATACAGGGTTATAGAAAGAAACATCTCAGGCCTCTTGCTCTTGGATGAGTTGGGTAAGGATCTCCTGTTAGGATGTACAGTAGATGTGATATATTAACTTAATTGTTGCAGCAGAAGCACAGAAAGATACCATGGGGACAAATTTTGTCTTTTTCCCTCCTCATTTTTTAGGAAAAAAGAAACGCTTTGACTGGACCAAAATAATTAACTCTGGAAATTGTGTCCTAAATGCTACATTTTCTCTTTTCAAATTTAATTCTTACTGTGTGCCTTCAGGTGAGCAACCAGCATGACACAACTTTACATGTAACCAACAAAATAAAACTGATCCAAGCAAGTACTCCACACCTATAGCCATATAATCCTGTATCTGTGCTTGGATAGCCAACAAGCATTCCCGAGGGGTCCTGAGATATTTTCTGCTCCTGCAGTTTATTCAACAGGATGAGAAGAAAAGTCTCAGTGTTTACTGAAGCCCTAAAGGAAGTTCATAACTGGAATTGCTGATCTCCCTCTCAAGGATGTCACTGCCACTGGGGTGTTTCCCTGTGTGTGGCTCTCAGTGGCTGAGGTCATGGTTCCCAGCCACCAGATGCTCTTTCCATGCTGCCTCTTTGGACCCCAGCTCCTCCCAGAATTCCCCCAGCTCCCATCCACATCCAGCTCTCTGCCAGCAGCTTCTGGTAACTTGCATTTCAGAGGCACCAAGTTGCTACAAAACACATAACTTATTGTGAACAGTGTTTTTGTCCTGAAAGAATTACACTTTCAGAATTAAAAACATACTTCCAATATGTATGGATAGTAGTCACATTCCCTAAATGGGATACATGGCAGCTGGCTCCTTTGCTTGAGCATTGCTTTGGTTCACCTCTGGCTGGAAGATACAGAAACTTTCCAGAAGAACCATGCTGTCATGAGAAGTTCAGTAGTTTTGCAGCTGAACCTAAACTCCTTCTCAGTATATGTATTTATTGTCTGTGATAAGCAACTCTATCACCTCTGCTGAAGACCTGAAACAGTTTGTAAATAAGTCTAGCCATATCAGCTTCATGTCTGGGAGACTGAGACACATCATTTTTCAATTACTGTATGCCATATTCATTTATGTGTCATTTTTGTCTTTTAGAAAGCTGTTTTCATAATATGGAGGAAAACCTATCCAACCAAAATCACTACAGTATTGTAGCAATCTCACTCTGCAGTGAGTGAATCTAATCAGAAACATGTTCTACCAATTTTGAAATTCCCCTGAAAAGTCCATGTCAAGCATTATCTCTCACATTCTAGGCTACCTTAATACAGCTATAATTTTCCTTCTGACTCCTGGGGAATTTTCATAAGCACCAGGAAACTCCTGGCTCAATCCTATTTTCTTCATTCCAAGATTTAGTCTGGGTCTTACTGAAATTACCCGGAATGTTTGCATCAGTAAGGCAGGAAACGTTTTATGCTATCCCCACAAACTATGCGATTGGGAAATTTGTCAGCCGGGCTTTCCAGGAATGATCACATTGATTTATCTTCAGTGTGGTATGTCTCAACAAGATTTCTGCAAACACTTCATTCTTAAGGCCATTTCCCTTTAAGACACCCCTGACATCTCAGCTTTTACAGCCTGAAGCCCTGGAAGGCTGCTCCTCAGATGGTCATTACTCCACAAACAGTCCTGGCTTTGACGTTGGCCCAGTCATGGGCTACACACTGAGAAGTCCCAAATCTCTGCATCAGACACTGGAATTCGACTTTTGGAGTATAATTCTTCTGACTTTCTCTAACACTCTCTTGGTTTATTTTGCTTAGTTTCTTGTTATACTTTTAGGAAACAAAAAGAGGCTCTTTATCCTTTCCCATGAGCTTCCTACGTGTCACACTTCTGTGTTCTCTCCTGTGCCTGTCCTTCCAAAAACTCCTCTGCTATGGCAGTGAGTTATGTTACATATGGAGGAAAAAAAATAAGAGTATCTCCTGGGCCTCTTGACTCCAGATAATTCTCGCATGGCAACCCCAGTCACTGTTTGTTCAGGAAAGCTGTGGCAGGAGAGATAAGAAAGGTGTGTGGCCTCTGTGGAGAGCCTTCTTGGGAGGCAAGGGCACCCATAAAAGTGGAGCTCTAAGCATCAGGAGGATAGTGCCTGGGATACGTACCATGCAGACCAACCAAAAACCAAGGATAAAATCAAGGACATATTCTAATTCCACAGCAAGTTCAGACCTTTTTCCATTACAGATTTTACAGGTTGAAATGGTTCCTCTTACTGAGATCTGGAATCTCCTCAGTAAGGCCATAGTGGAATATATCCTGAGCTGTGAAGGGAGAACTTCTGAAAACTCAGACTTGGCAGCTTCATCTGGAAAAGCTTTACTGCTGCCATAATGCCCTGGGAGAATGACAGAGAAAATGTAGGCTGTTAAAAATTAAAAAGATTAATAATGTAAACAAGCTGATTAAATTCTGTAACCTCTTCAAATTCATGACTCTAGGGTGGCTTATGTCCCCTTAAAATGAATGGATTCTACAAGCTCGGAGAAGGAAATTAGAGCTGGCTAACAGAAAAAACCAAGCAGTTTACAGTAAATTAAGGCATAAACTTCTAAAGAGAAATTGCTGCTTTATTTTATGCATCTGGTCTACTATTTTGATGATCTACCTCATTATTTCACATTATTTTATAAGATAAGTGATTACAGATGCTTTACAGAATGCAGGTAATTTTTTCCTACCTAGTTACTTGATCCTGTTTAGAGCAGATTTGAATGATGCCATGCCCAAAGTGTTTTCCAGCGTATTTGTATTCATCCCAATCTAAAATACATTAAGATCTAATAAGACAAAATTCCTATTCTGCCCTATTTCAAAATGTCTTAGTTGCAGCGTCTTCAAATTAAGGAAACTATAAGGGATAAAACTTTTTTCAGCCACTCTTTGATAGCATGGGATTATTTTCATGAAGATTAATGGGTGTGATTCCATATAATAAGGCAGAAGAGAGAGAGTAGATATAAATTACTAAATATGCCACAGGTTATAATTTTCAGATGTGTGAACTTAAAAGAGGCACAGGATATTTTGTGTCTATATCCTTTGCCAAAAGTTTTATCAAGTTGGAAAGCCTTATCTTCTCTGAGGTGTTCCGAAGTACCTACAAAATGCCAAAGCCATGCCTGCTGTGTCTGCCTCTGCCAGCACAGACTCAGCTGGACAGCTTTGGTGTCACCTTTGACACATTTGATAAATCCTGTGGAGGACAATAGAATGAAAACACACAGTCACAGATTTGCTTGGGTTCCTGGAGGTTCAGAGGAGCTCTGTTGCAGGAGGACACCTGAGCCAGTAAAGGTGCAGATGGGCAGCTGGCCTTATTGTCTCAGGTAAGAGGTGCAGGTGATGGGATGCCATACTCTGAACATGCCAAAGTGGAGTATGTGTACCTATGGCAGTGGAATAAAGGAAAGAGAACTTCTCTTTTCCCCAGGAAAATGTGGGAGAAATCATCACTGAAAGAAATCTATGCAAGGCTTGAGCAATGTCATTATTTTAGGATCATAGAGTCAGAGAACATTCTGAGTTGGAAAGGACCCGAGAGGATCATTGTAACAGCAGAAGAGGTGAGGTGGAGTAGAAATGTACCTACAGATTTGCACCAACTTATTGAACACAATTCTAGAGACTCATGCCAGTATTGGAGAGGTGCACACTTTACTGCTAAGAAAGATTATAGAGTTACTGCTTTGGAGGACTTGAATCAGAGCAGAACATGATGCAATGAACTGAAATGTCTTCTGAAATTGTTAGTCCTGTTTTCTTCCAATACCATGAATCCACAAGGTGTTTCCTCTCTCACAGGCAGGAGAACAGAGAAGGGTTCAAACATTCCAGTAAGAAACAAAGCAGCAAAGAGACTTCAATGAGTTCAGTCCCCTGTCATTGCTGCCAGTCACTTCATGTAACCCCATAGGTTTATAATTGATCAAGCTCTATTTTTCAGCTAATTAGATTTTTTTGGCCTTAATGCCTCCAAGTAGAAATTTATTATGAATCTTCACTGTATTAATGTCTAGAAGTCTTCTAATTATCACTACAAGCTTCTTTACAGTCAGGTTATCCAAGTTCCTTAACCCAAATAACACTTCTCTCCACCATGGGATTTCCTTGGTTAATGCATTTATAAAGACAAACCATAGCTCTTTTCATACATTAATGGGAACATAAACAAACCAAGTCATTTGCTCATTTGTTTTCTTGCTGTTTACACATGCTATTCTTAACAAGTGGGAGTGGGAATGTGAGGGGTGGGGATCTGGGGACACAGTCTGCTTTAAACTTGAGATGAGTCACAAGGTTAAACCTCTGCTCATCACTCAGAAGAGATGTACCTCTGGGATCCTCCCTTTCTAAACATGTAGAGTTAAATAGTTCAGACAAAACTCTGATTTCCAATTGACTGAATTGCACTAAATGCCTTTGATATAAATATTGCCTTTGATATAAATTAACAATGAGTCAGTCAGTGTTACTGTCACTTTAAACTCATGGGAATGAGTTTTTATACATGTACTGTACTTTTTGTCATGGATTTCATTTCTTAGTCGAGTTTGTTTGATCTTCATTTAATTGCAATAATACAGGGAATAGAAACCTGAACTGTTTTTCCTATTCAGTGTTTAAAGCATTTGTATTATTTCAAGCACATAAGACACAATATCATATTGTTAACGGGTGCTCTTACAAGTTCTTTGAAAACCAACATAAGTGGCAATGTTTAGACATTATTTACATAGAGACAACCTTTGATGTAACAAAATACACTGAAAGTAAGATGAAAGGAAATAAAATCAAATTATAAGTACAATACAAAATAGAGATGAGCTCACCAGAATAGGTGAACTCTGGGACAGTTATTTAGAGTAATGTGAATTTCTACAGCAGCAGAAATTTTAAAATCAAGGCTGCATGCTCCTCTGAAATGTGTGCATCATCTTAGAGAAGAAATTAATTTGGTGAAGTATTTAGGTTACACTAGGTGTTCATAGTAATCCTCTCTGTCAATATTTTTTTTTAATTACTTGATATGTTGTAGGCTATATACATTTTGAATATCATTCAGACTGCTCTAGGCTAGAGCTGCAAAAAATGAGGTAACTCTTTTGCATAGGGTTGAAGCTGGTAGCTAGCTATTCTTATAAAAAGTTAGAGTGGCATAAATAAAAGCTGATAACAAATATGAAAGAATTATGCTTCTTTCTAATGACCCTTTCCCTCGCAGGATTAGTAATTTCTCTGGAACAATCAATACAGTAGGTAAGAAATTCACTGTTATGGGTGGCTACAAGAACTGTTAACACTTAGATGACCAGCTCCCATCTGTGCTTAAAGGAGCAGTTCTTGGAATTGAAAATCCTTTTGAAACCTCTCCATAGGTGTCAAAGGTGCTGGGAGATGCTGACTGGAAGCTTTCTACCACACAAGTTTGGACCAAAATGCCAGTGAAGTGACAGGTTTGTCTTGATTACAAACACACCCCAGTACACCCGACCTGCCCTTTCATGTCAATGTGAACAAAGTATTGCCGTATTCTAAGTGAGATTCATTCCAGGAAAACACATGGTAATTCTAAGCAGATGCTGCCCTTCAGTCACCAAAGCAATTGCAGAAACAATTTGGAGGAAGCCTCTGGAGCCACTTAGCTCAAAAACCTGGGCCACTGTCAGTAATTAGACCTGGCATTGTCACATCCCTCTGGAGAGGGATTCACCACAATGTCTCTGTGCACCTGTTCCAGCACTGTACTGCCTCCTACGTTTTTCACATATCCTGCCTGTCAGGGTTTTCTAATATCCAAACTAAACTCCCACTCTGTGGGTGATGTCCTCTGTTTTAACTTAAATTAAGAGGACTTAGGTCCACCATCTTTGCAGCTGCCTTTCTTGAGAAGGATTCCCCTTTTGGCAAGGTTTGGTTTGCTCTGTACTTAGTCATATAACTTTCTCTACCCATTTATTGTCTCTCACTCATTAGTTACATTCCCTGGCAATTCTACATTCCAAAATCTATGGCCATTTTAGTATTCTTTGATGAAGAAAAGCATCACATTTACCCTTATCTTGTAACATTTCTAACATTTAATTCTCTGTTTTGCTTGACTTATGAAGCATTTGAGAGAATGATTCAAAGTTCACTGAAATCTTGTGGGAAAATTCTCAAAAACACGGTTTGATCACAGCTTCAGGTGATTCAGACATTCACAAATGTACCAATCATCCCAGAACTAAGAGTGACTTTACAACAGTGAAGTTCCCCACACCTACAGCGTGAGGCTTAGCAGCACAAACTTAGTAAGGGTAATGAAGTCCTCCTCCTCTGTCCAACTGAGTGTGAATACAGACCTTTCTCTTTTCTCAGACAAGTACAGGATGGACTGATGGGCCATTTTCTTTTTAGCATAATGGTGATGGACTTTTTGACAAATACTATTAGCAAGTTCCATGTTTCTCTCCTGCAAGATATGGAGAGAGGAACATAAGACAAAATTTTTACTAAGTGTAACTTGATGTACAAGGTACACTCTTTTGAAGTATCAATGCTCTTTCAGAGCATCTGCTCTTCAAAGGAAAAAAATGACAACTGGTTTGAACAGGAAGCCTTAAGCCCTAAGCATAATAGATAAAGAATGTGAATGCCTTTTGATGTAACCAGAAGTCTTTGATGTATTTATAAAATCTTGCAACTCATCTGGTATTTTCAGCCAGGTAATATATGGATTAAAATAATTAGTTATAATTAACATATTTTACAATGTTTTAAAGCTTTTCTTCTCTATCTTCCTTCTTCTTCCTTCACTGCTACTTTTGGAAGCCATATCACTGGTTTCTATAGTCAAAGGCAGATGTGCTGATACAAAAATACCTAATGACACAAATAAAACTTCCTTAATACAAATGGAAATTAAAAACAGAGTCTGTGCTGGATAAGGGAAACCAGGCTGTTGCTATGTGTCTGGTTTTATTTATAAAATTGATATTTCCCTTGCTTAGCTGAGAAAGAGCCAAACTGTACTTTCATTTCATAACACGATTCTATAATCCTCACTAGCTCCACTGAGATCAGTGAATTTATTCTCAGTTTATCTCTTGGGGAGCAGTATTTGGCCTTCATTAGAATAGGATTTCATTTGCCACCTTATAGGATTAAAGTGTTGGAAACATTTAAGAAACACCTATACTGAAGTACTCTTTCTGTAGAGGTACCAGTGTTACTCATATCTTCTTATTCCTTTTCAATGACTGCTTTCTATGAAGAAAAAACATCCCTCTGGCTTTTGGGTGTTTCATTGAACCAGACCTCTCCACTGCAGCCCTGGTTTAATAGCTCCAAACTTGTCTGGCACTCCCATTAAAAAAAANAAAAAAAAAAAAGTTTTTCTCTCTGGCCATTTATCCATTTATGACTTATTTTTCACAATAAAATCAGTTGTTTTCAAATCAGCAGAGTGTAATTGCATGTGGTAAGGGAACACTCACATCTCCTCTGCTATAATGAATGTGTCCCAGGGCTATGCTATCTATCTGCCCTTTCAAACTGCCTGTTTAATTTCCCTCACAGCAACCCTGCACCTGCTGCTCATTTCACCTTAGGGACACATCATGAATTTTTTCTAATAATATTCATACATCTGTCGTGCACACTTCCTTACATGAATATCTCTGTTACTTTCATTCAATCAACCTACCTTTGTTTCTGTGACCTTTTATGAATAACTAGGGACTTAGTGCTATGTGAAATTTTATCATGAGTGCCACCTGATCTTCAGACTTATCTACAAAATTAAATAGCAGATATGATATAGCAAACATTGAAAATATCAGAAAGTCTCCCGGTCTTCAGTTCATCTATTTTATACTTTCAAAGTTTTTCCTTGTAAAATTATAGGATCATAGAATAGAATCATTAGGGTTGGAAAAGGCCTCTAAGAACAAGCCCAATCTCTGACCAAACACTAGTGTCAACTAAATCCTAGCACTAAGTGCCACATGCAGTCATTTCTTGAACATTTTCAGGGATGCTGACTCCACCAAGTCTCTGGGCAGCTCAAATTATTAACTCCAGTTCCAGTGAAGAAATTTTTCCTAATGTCTATCTAAACCTCTCCTGGCACAGCTTGAGCTGTTTCTTGTTGTCCAGTCTCTAGCTGCCTGGGATAAGAGGATGACTTCTTTCTTGCTCTAACCTCCTTTCGGATGGTTGTAGATGATAAGGTCACCCTTGAGTGTCCTTTTCTGCAGGCTAAACAACCCCAGCTCCCTCAGCTGCTCCTCACAGGACTCGTGTTTCAGACCCTTCACCAGCTCCATTGTCCTTCTCTGGACACTCTCCAGCACCTCAATGTCTTTCTTGTCCTGAGCGGCCCAGAACTGGACACAGGAATCAAAGTACAACCTTGCCACTTCTGAGTACAGGTAGATAATCACTGGCCCTGGTCCTGGTGACCACACTGGTTTTGGTACTGGCCAGGATGCCATCCACCTTCTTGACCACACTTCTGGCTCATGTTCAGCTGCCTGTCCACCAGCACTCCCAGGTCCTTTCCACTGGGCAGCTTTCCCGGGCCTATAGCAAAACATGGAGTTTTTGTGACCAAAGTGCAGGACCATCACTTTGCCTTACTGAACCTCATTCAATTTGTCTTGGCCTGGTTTTTAACCCAGGAAAGAATGCACCTGCCCATGGGCTGCAGGTTTCTCAAGGAGAATGCCCTGAGAGACAGTACTGAAGGCTTTACTGAGTCCAGGTAAATAACATCCACTGCCTTCCCTTCATCCACTAGGTAGATCACACTGTTGTAAAAGGAGACTACATTGATCAAGCCTTTCCTAAAGATTCTGCCTTTCCTAAACTTCTGTTGGCTGGGCTTGATCCCCTGGTTGTCCCATGTGTCCCATGTGATGGCACTCAGGGTGAGTTGCTCCATAACCTTCCCTGCACTGAGATCAGGGGCTGACAGGTCTGTAATTATCCAGATCCTCCTTCTTACTCTTCTTGTGGATGGTTGTCACATTGGCCAATCTCCAACCATCTGGGACCTCCCCAGTGAGCCAGGACTGACAACAAATGATGAAGAATGACTTGGCAAAGTGTTCTGCCAGCTCCCTCAATACCCTCAGGTGGGTCCCATCTGGCCCCAGAGATTTCTGAGTGCCTGCCTAAGTGGCTCAATAGGTCACTAACTATATCCTTCTGGATTACAGGGGGTCTAGTCTGCTCCTCATCCCTGTCTACCAGCCCTAAGGATAACCTGTCTTTCTGTTAAAGACTGAGATAAAGAAGGCAGGAAGTACCTCAGTCTTTTTCTCATCCTGGGTTACAACATTTCCCTGTGTATCCAATAGAGGGAGATTTTCCTTCACCCTCTTTTTGTTGTTGATGTATTTATAAAAACACTTTTTATTATCTTTGCAGCAGTGCTCATACTGAGTTCTAGCTGAGCTTTCATCTTTCTAATTTTCTCTCTACATGACTTAACAACATCCTTGTATTCTTCCTCAGTTGCCTGCCCTGTCTTCCAAATGTCACAAACTCATTTTTTCTCCTGAGTTCAAATGAAAGCTCTCTGTTCATCCTGGTCAGTTCATCCCTGCCAGCTCACCTCCCAGCACATAGGAATGACCTTCTCCTGCACATATAAGATTCCCGTCTTAAATTACGTCCATCTTTCCTGGACCCTTTTTTTTTTTAACATCTGCTCCCCAAGGGAGTCTGAACCAGTGGTCCAAGTAGGTCACAGTCCACCCTCCAGAAGTCCAAGACCCTTCCTTACTTCACCAAGAACTGAAAACTCTATGATCTCATGGTCCCTATGCCCAAGGTGACCTCTGACCACCAGGTCTCCCACCAGTGCTTCTCTGTTTGTAAATAGCAGGTCTAGCAGGACACCAGTCCTGGTAGACTTGACTACCAGCTGGGTAAGGAAGTTATCTTCTACACACTCCAGGAATCTCCTAGACTGCCCTCTTCCTGCTGAGCTGAGTTTCTAGAAAACATCCAGCACGTTAAAGTCTCCCACAACAGTGGTTAGCAACTGTGAAATGGCACACTAATAAAATCTTTGTCTGCCTCCTCATCCTGATTGGGATTTTCTAACGGACTCCCACCAGGATGTTATCCTTTCCCCTGATCCTTGCCCATAGACACTCAACCTCATCATCACCATCCTGGAGTTCTATACAGTCCAAACACTCCCTAGCACACAGAGCCAAACCACTGCCTCTCCTCTCTTTCCTGTCCCTTCTGGAGAGCTTATAACCATCCATTGCAGCACTCCAGACATGCAAGTCATCCCACACATTTCCATGATGCTGGCTACTTCCCCCCTTTCCCACTGCACTGCTCCTCCTGTTTGTTTCCCATACTGTGTGCACTGGTGTGGGTGCACTTCAGCTGGGCCATCGGTTTCACCCCCAGCACTGGTGTGCCACCTCTAGGCTCATCTCCTGGTCTTATCCCCTTTCTCCTTCAAACCTAGTTTAAAGCCCTCTCAAACAATCCTGACAACTCGTGGTCCAGATTCCTTTTTTCCCTATTAGACAGGAGAACCCCATCTGCCTCCTGCAGGCCTGGTGCCATGTAAACCAATCCTTGATTGAAAAAGCTAAAATTCCACCCCATGACACCAGCCTTTAAGACACCTATTGATCAGGTGGATTTTCCTGTTCATTTCAGCATTCTTCTCTGCTACTAAGGGGTTTGAGGAAAACATTACCTGGGCTCCTGTGTCTTCAACAAGTCATCTCAGTGCCGTAGAGTCCTTTCTAACTGTCCTAGGACTTCTCTCCTCAAACTCATCACAGCTGACCTGGACAACCAGAAGTGGGTAATAATCAGAGAACCAAATCAGTCCAGGGAGTCTCCTAGAATTATCTCTTACCTGAGCTCCAGGGAGGCAGCAGACTTCCCTGTGCAAAGGGTCTGGTTGGCATAGGCAACTCTCAGTTCCCTCAGAAGGGATTCACCTACAACCACCCTTCTTTCTGAACAGAGATTGTTGTAAAAATGGCCTGTGTTTGACTGACTTGCTCTGGGCAAACCCCCCAGGTAGACCTTCCTGACCCTCGAGTTCCAGAGCCTCATAGAGACTCCATAAGGGTACCTGGGAAGGAGAGGGATTCTCCTGCCACTCCAAGCAGGGCCCCCTGTTTCCATTCCCCCTCCTCCCCATTGCATTTTCCATTCCCCTCCTCCTGCCCGATGACAAGAGGTTCAGGTTTCCTCTGACTCTTGCTGAGCTTCCATCCACTGCATTTCTTTCAAGAGCAGAAGGGTGAGACTCCACCAGTCTATTGCTCTCTCATATGTGGTCTAGGTAAAAATGTCAACAAAATACTCTTTCTGCTTCTTGCTTCTGTCTTACTGTCCTCTCACAGCCTCTTTTTTTGCAGGTTAATGCAATTTGCCCAGATGTCTTCTTATCTTTCTTTTCTGCTAAGTAATTTTTCTCCTCTTTTGCTGGATTTATTTTGTTAGACCTACACTGTTGATGTCACCATGGCTCTTTTCCAGTGATGTACTGGACAACGTGGAGGCTGAATTCAGCCTGGGATTAAGGCCTGTGAATTGAGGTGATTATGTTTGAGCTATAGAAAAAATATCGGTTTCTAACCTCAGCTAAAGGTGGGTGCCTCATGTCAACTGAGACACGCCAGGGAATGCATCATAGCCATAAAGGAATGGCAGGCATGACACGGATGCCATGGGAAAACCTCTGGAGAGGCAGGCCAAAGCAGAAGGACCTACATCTAAAATAATGTTTAAACATTTACCCACAGGAAATTGCATGTGTGTTGTGAATGCTATTTCTTTTTTGATGCCCTAATCTGATATGCATCCTGCCATATGTCAGTCAGGAGGGGTCAGTCCAGCATGCTTTATTCAGGCAAGAATAACTATTGGTGGATGGGCTTTTGCCTCAACAAGGCCTATTGAGTTGAATTTCTAAGCATGTCTGAGATTATTTTTTATGCACGATTCACTTTAAATACTTTTTAGAATGTCCTCTTTTAAAAACACTTAGTCACTTTTCCTAAAAAAAAGGAAAAAAAAACCAAAAAACCCCCTAACCAACCAAACAAAAACCAACAGTAACAACAAACCCAAGTGAAATCTGCCAGATCTAAAGGTTTTTATTTGTATTCTCTTCCAGTAACTTTCAATTTTTGTATCCTAACTCTAGCACATAGGTTTCTTATTATTTTCCTTTGAATTGCTCCCAGATACATAAAGGGCCCTATTTTCACTTTTTTTGAATATGTGTCATGAGCAACACATTTTGCTCAGCAGTTTTTTCCATTAGGTCTTATAATCACACATTTTGTGTGGAAATTTGGCATCATTATAGGTCAGATCTCTGCTGTGTCAGAGAATCAGCACAAATCATTTGCATAAGAAGGGCAGCATCCAAGAACTGAGTGGTACATGATGGTTCAGCTGATTCTTTTCAGACCTGGCTTGGACCCTGCTTTTATTGCAGCTGGCCTCTTGCCTTTAGTTTACATTAGAAAAGGTTCTGCTGTTCCTTGATTGTGGAGAGTGATCTAATAAGAGTCTTCCAAGCTGGTGTGTATCACACTGAATTAAGAAGCTTTTTCTCAGTTTGTACCACTTCAATGGCAAATAATAGTAAATGAGAAACAGAATCTGGAACAGACTCATTCAGACTGCTCAGATCCCCCATCTGGATCTCTAGAAATAGGGTAGATCCCCCTATTTCTACCCACTCAAGGAGAACTGGACTTCATGGATTGTTACAGGAGCTCCCGCTCTGGAGTCTCTGCTTGACTTCGTAATACGTGAGGCTGAGAAGCTGCACTAATGCATAAGGTCCAGATGTTTGAGTTTGTCTCTTTTGCTTATTTTTGACCTTACAAAAATTAAATAGTCATAGTCTTTGACTTTCAATTTTTACCAGAAATCCTTCTCTTCCCTGGATTTTAAATAAATAAATAAATAAATAAATAAATAAATATGCCAGAGGCTTGTTTTTAACAAAAATGTCTTATCTTGGATTTTCTTTATGCATGGGGCTCTCCTAATTTTGCAAACTCCTCCTCAAATCTGCAGTGCTTCACTGAAACTGCATTATGTTTCATCTCCTCCAGATATATAATGCTTTGAAAGAATAAGTAATGCAGAGCATTAAAAGGAGAAGCTATTTAATGAAACTGAGAGTGTTAATGAGAAATAGACAAATACTGGCTTAAAGAAAGGCATGCCAAAGGAATCTAGAAAAGATAGTCCAGTGAAATCCACTGTCAACCTTTAAATATAATATTTTCTCTCTTTAAACAAAGATAAAAAGTTAAAAAGGAAAATGCAAGAGGCCTCCTTTAAGGAGTTTAGCAAGGGCATCAAATGGCAGGAAATGTGGAGGTTCAAATGAGTTGTTATGGCCCAGTCTGCTCTGCAGATTTAAAGGAAGGTTGGTTGATTCACTCTGGGTGATGCATGGGACAAACAAAAATTTCCTGGAGGTTTAATAACAAACTTTTGTTTACAAACTTAAGAACATTAAGGTAGAACAAGATACTTAGCAAATTTTTTAAAAGTATCTAGACAAAGTAAGGCACTTCACAAAATTTAACTCAGCAAACTTAAACTTAGCCAACTTTAACTTATCCACACACAGCAATGCACTTACTAAAGCATTGACTGGAGTTTTTTAGTTTGCCTTACAACATATTTTGAGAAGATAGGAGAAGTGAGAGAAGGAGAAGGAAAAAGAAAGGGTAAGAGTAGAAACATCACCACCCATGGATCCAGCAACAACATTTGATTGTTGCAATTTAGATGTCAAAGTGTTGTTTACTCTCTTGATCCATCAGAGGGGGGGGATGCCCCAAAACACCAGGTTCAATGGATTAATATACTCTTAGATTTATGTGGGAACACCCAAGTACCTCCCCTGGGGAGTGCAACTCCCCAGAGCATACTCAGTGCTCTGGTGGAAGGCCCCAGAAATGAGCCAGGGTGCTTTGGGGGTCTTTGATGGTTTATGAGAAATGATAAAGACATGACATGACACATGACAGCTGCCTCTCACACCAAAGTAGCTGGGCAAGTTATGCCCATGAGAAGTGATGAACACCTCCAGTCCAATGTGTGAATGTCCAAGTATCTCTCCTGAGGGAAGGGGCAGTTTTATACCTGAGCCACTAGTGTAAAGGGACATTGCCATGATAAAAAGCACTATCACACCTCACAGGATCTGCTTCTTATCAGCCTCTTCCTTTATCTGGCTTCAAACCCAACTTGTAGCTGAAGGTTCATTTGTATCCTCTGGTGCTCATGCCCTCTACCTGGGCTGTTACCCTGAACACCATGAGCAAAGCACTCTGCTGCTTTGGAAATGGCTTTGTTTGAGCCATTAATCATTAACATTTCAGTCTCTCACTGGAGTAAAGGCTTCCCATGTCACTGAGTCTGATCCTCTCCTATTTCAGCCAGTTTTTCTGGTAAACTGAGCAACCACCCTCAAACCAGCTGAGTTTTTTGTCCTTTCACTCCTAAAGGGAGTCCAATGCAACACTGCTGATTTCCTGACCCAACTTGTCCAGATTAACACAAACCAATTACTTCTTTTTACAGCATTATTCATAGACTTCAATATCCTCTTATATTAATCTCATAATAAAAAGAAAACTTTTCTTTAAAAATTAGTAGTTCTAAATTTCTTCTTTATTAATACATTTTGATGACCATTAAATTTAAGTAGTGAGCCTTATCTTACATGTAATACCTGTACCACAGACTAAGATTATTGCAATGTTATAATGAGATTTAGAAGACTAAGTAGATTTAGAAGATTAAGTACAATTAAGATTATGTATGATGCAAAATTGGATAGTCTGTAAATTTTCCAGTGCCCATATTAGCTTCAATTTCAGCTCTGGCCTTGGGATTTCACTTTGCCAGCCTGTGCTGTGCTGTGCTGTCTGGCTGTTCACTAAAATGGGGATAGCAGCATGTCACAGAGTCTCACCTGAGGGTAAAGGGGTTCAGGTCTTGTGATACCAATAGTCATGCTTTAAATAAACTAGCAACAGGTGTTTATCACAAAAGCATTGTGCTCTGAATTCTTAGGTGGAATGGGCATATGTTTCATATACAGTACATGAAGTGTGTATCATATTTCATATAGCAGCACTGAAGGCTGCAGTACACTACAGCTTCTTTTATATAATCAGTTACTCTATGATCTCACAAAATTTCAGTCTGTGAAACATTTGCAGAGTGCAGTGTTTGCAAAAGTACTTTTACCCCAGGAATTGCAATAAATATTCCCTAGTAAAGACCATGTCGCATCCTATTTGCATCATGTCACATAAACATATTAATATACAGAAAAAAAAGTAGTGAGAAACTATCATTAATTTAATACTGAGTGTGAAAGTCTGAGTAGTTAAATATCTCTGAATATTTATATAATTCATAATTAGGATTGGTTACTTTCTCACTCTTCAGAAATGCATTTACCCAAATGAAAATGTGAATGGAAAAGGAGAAAACTTTAAATTTCCCATAACTAAGGGCAAGTAAAGGAATTGAATTACCAAAATTATTCATATAAAATTTTAAATAAAAACAAGGTAATGCAGGACCAATTTTTTTATGTGTTCATAGCAAGTAAAACTTGACTTGGCCAGTAGTTTCACAGAATGTTTGTGTGGACAGTGAGGTGTAAATCATGTTACCTAGCTTTTGGAGTTTACACCTTTCATAGTCAAGGGAGAGAAACAGATCTTTTGGGCATGACTCTCAGCATTTCAGATGCCAGCTTTAGAGTGGAAAGAGTCCTGCCTAGTCCTGATCATGGATTATAATGTGAAGTTAGACAGCCAGCTCAGAGGTGTTACCAACCCTGACAGCAGCACTCAGCTGCTGAATGTAGACATGCAATCGTTTTAGGTGCTGCTGGGTCCTGCTACAAGGATGCTGGAAAGAAGAAAGAAGTGGTCTGTGTCATGTCTACTGCTTCTCTGCACATATCTAAGATAAACTATGTCATCTGATGCAGAACTCTGCATCTATGCATCCAAACCGCCTTCAAAAGTCCCTGACATTGCCATCCAAGGGGCATATAACAGTACAAACAAAAAACATGGGAGAAAGTTTGGGGAAAAGAGAAAAAAAACTAAACTGAACTTCAAAAGTACCATATGCACTAAACATCTGCAAAAGGATTTCCTGTATACTTAAAAACCACAGTGATTTAACATGTCCTACATCTGGATGTCCAAATCTATATGCTGATTAACTTGGAACTACAGTTTGAGTGCTTTAAATGAAAAAGCAGGTGTTTCTCAAAAAAATGGGAATGTTCTTCAAACCTAGTTGTAAACTCTGACCGCTCACAGAAAGAATAAAAGAATCTTAATATTTTATAGAAACAAAAAAGGAAAGCAAGAAAATTTTAAAATGAAACACATGGCAGTATTAGGCTTTGCCTAAATCAGTAATTATTACAAAAAGCCAATTGTTACAAATGCATTTTCCTACAGTGAATATGAAGGTTCGTGTCTTAACAAAGGGCTGCAATGCAGCTACATTTGAAATTGTCTTTGTATGCAAAAATAGTCAGTCTCTATATACATTTGTTTATCATTAATATGATTTTTAAAGAGTTCGATTTTTACAGGAGGACAGAGGCTATTTCATGAGCTGTGTAACAAAACACTAGCACATGCACTTTGTGATAAAGGGCCAAGGCTACTTTCATATCTCTTTCTCATTATAGAGTGAGCTATAGGGAAGGTGAAACAAAAAATTAAAGGATTTTTCTTATCAAGACCTTTCAATTGTTGCTTCTCCATTTGGCCACATGGACAAAGAACATTGAAAACATTGATTTTCTGTGGTAATGAAATCTATCTCAGTGGGTTTGCACAGTTTACCTTCAGGCACTTGAACGATCTTCAGAAGTCTCTTAAGGCTCTCCAGTGATTAAACAAGAATGAATACTTCAGCATACTCAACCATGCATAAGGTAGACACCTAAAACCATCTTCTGAAAAGTGTCCTGAACCATTATACACCTTCTTGACATCTTGACCTACCCTGGGTTCATGATTACAAATTATCTTTTCTTTTATTGATTTATTCAGTGTCTTTCTGGTAATATTTGATTCCAGTTTCTACAATATCCTGTGGCAATAGATTTCACATTTCTTATTAAGTACCTTGTGAAGTAAATTAAGTAAATAACTGGTTTTCCCTTAAGATTTTCTGGCAAAATGAAGGTATGATAAAACTGGACTACAGACCTCCTCACATAATACCAACTCTGTGCATTGCAGTGGTTCTCGTACCCTTGCAGATAGGTATTCTGTTTGAGAAGATATCCATATGAGCTGTCTTCAAAACTGAAAATCTAAATTATATGATTTTTCTTTTGCTTCTTCAGAACTCTTAAGATGAACAGGACAGTGAATTTTTTCTAAAATCTCCAAGAATTGTACAAAATTAGAACTTCACAAGGCTGAACTAATCTATTTTTCACAATGTACAGCCAAGCTGCATGAAACATAAGACTGCTGAGTTGCAGACAGTCTTCTTTATTACAAGGGTATACAGTGCCTGCCACAAGGGAGACATAACTCCTGCCTCTTCCTCTGAGGCTTTTTTATTCTCCCTGAGCAAATATGTTCTTGTCAGCACTGCATCTATGGTTTGGCTGGATTTAATAGGATGGCTTCCGTATTCTTTCATTGGCTGGCCACTTGTGTTGGAATTAGTATTTGTCTAGTCATCGGAGACATAGTGTCAGCATCTGGAAAACATCAATACATTGGGGACAGTGAGTTTGTACTTCTTCTTGTGCTTGTAACATTGCCTATATTCCTTAATGTCAACTGGTTTTGTTACATTTTTAACATTAATTTATCGAATATACTGATAGTTTGATAATTTTTCTATTTTGTCATTTTAGATATTCATATGTACAATGTTATTTCAAAGAACATGCTTTCCTAGAATTTATTGCACCTACTGTTTCAATTACGGCAATGAACTGATTCTCAAAATAGACATTATAAACATTGTGGGCACAGGAAGTTTTTCGTGGTTGATGACAACCATCGGGAAAATTGCAGTGCTTCACTCAAAAAACATATTCAGATCAAAGATGCCTATTTGACAGAGGGTGTTTCATGGATTGAATGTCTCTGGTGGATCTCATGACCTTTTTCTACAAAAGTCCTAGGTGGGATTTTACATCATTGAGTATTTTATGCCACATTAATCATTCCTTCTTCCATTCTTACTGTTCTGTTGTCCACACCATTGGTTTTTAGGTGTTTACATGTTAATGTAATATTTTTTAATGGGTAGCTTTCTTTTTAATGGAGACATGTTTCTTAATTCTTTCTTAGGAGAACTAAAATGTTAGTTACCTTCAACACAACTGATCCTTCACATTTAGAACACTGTAAAATCTTTTGGCAAACTTTATTTTTGTGTAGTATATCATATTGAGTGAGTCACTTACCATCTCCAGGATTTAGTTGCCTCACCTAACAAACTAGGAACTATAATCCTTACCAATCCCATACAGATATGGTCACTTATGCAACATGCTATACAGCTCTATAAATATATAAAATATATTTTATTGTCTGTGTTATCAACAGACATTGCTAAAAAAGACCCATTGTTTCAAAGTAGATCACTTTGAAGATCATATATTTTCAAAATGAGAGTTCATTGACATTAAAATTTTATTTCTCTGTCTCTGAATAGTGCTGCATATGGCACTGAATCGTTCATAAAGGGTTAAATTGTCTTAAACTATAGGGAACTTTGGTTTCAAAAGTAAAATAGTCAATTTTACTAATGACTTGACATAGAAAACTAAAGGAGACTGTAAAAATCTTTCTGCATTCCTCCTTTTCGACTAGCTTTTAAACCTCATGTTCTTCAGCCTTCAGCAACGTGCACTTAAATCTTTCATAAAAGGTTCTGCACACTCAGAGTAAATCCTGTCAAAAATCCTTTTTCTTAAGAAAGCAATGTCTTTTTTAAAATCAAAAGGCTGAATAATGAAAGAAAGAATACAAGAGAACATAAAGTTTTTTTCACTGTATTTTCTTTCTTTGTTCTAGCTCTGGGCCTCAAACAAGAGTTTAAAATGTTTGTAACTGCCTGTGATTCCATAACACTTGTTTTTAATCAAGATAAATCCTTCTTTGATTAATAGTTTTGAATACAATGTGAGTCTAGGCATGAAGCACTCCCACAGTTCCTCGGGAAGCTGTCCCACCATGCTGGCTGGCTGAAGGTGTCTCTGTCATGATCACACACAGCAGTCACATGAAATTGGCCATCACAGGAAGGGACCTGCTGGGCAGAAATCTCTCTACATCTCCCTCCATACAAAGAAACAAATAAAGTCAAGCATAGGGATGTACTGCTTACAGAAAAAAAAAAAAAAAACCACACCACCCTTCCACAAAGCTCTACCCAGAAAATAAACTCAGAATATTTACAAGCACTCTTTTCTTTTCTAATGCAATTACTTGCCTGACAGCAGAGTGATCCTCAGGATCACTGACATCTCTTCTCACTGACTATACAAGAGGCAGGTGGCCAGAACTTATGGTAGATTTTAGGGTGTCTTGGGAAAGGAGGAAGACAAAATACCTGTCCTCAATGTTTCATGGAGAAAATGTTTTCCCCAGTGAATGATAGGAGGGGACAAAATCAGAGAAAGAATAAATTCCTTAAAGAAGCTAAATTCTCAAGAAATAAAAAGAAAGAAAGGATTCAATAATATGAAAAAGAAGATTTTGGAGCCTGATTTTACATCAGGGCTTCCATAAAAACAATCTCTTGGATCAAGGGTATAGATGCCAAACTTGGGTGAAGAGGTAACATAAGGTCTCAGCTCAGAGTGGGCATCTGGTTATCCTTTTACAATTAGGTCACCAGAGAAATGGTTATACTGAGTGTGTTTCTCTTGTCTGCTGAAGACATCTGTACAGATAACGAATGTCAAATGTCTCATTTGAGATTTGAGCTAAAAAATTTAAACTCAGTTTGGAGCTGAGACTGGAATACAAGTAACTGCATTGCCATCATCATGAGCACCATAAGGCAGAAGTTCAGTGAGATGTGAGCTACGTGCTGTGGTTTGACAGTGGAACAACACCAGGCCTACATGAGTTGCTCGCTCACCTCCCACTGCCACAGCTGGGCAGAGAAGAGGGAAAGAAGAAAAAAAAATAACAAAGGCTTCATCAGTGAGATAAGGACTGGGAGAAATATTTCAAGGGCAAAACAGCCTCAGCTTTAGTTGCAAAGTGAGTTTATTTTTAACAGAATCAGAGAAGGATAGTGAAAAGCAAAATAAGCCCTTAAAACACCTTTTCTTTGTCCCCCAGCACCTCTCTCCTTCCCACCAACAGCGTAGGGAGACAGGGTGTGGGAGTTTTGGTCAGTTTGTCACCACAATTTTTTTTCTGCTGTAGGAAAGGAGTCCTTGCCCTGTCAGACCATGGGGTCCCTCCCACGGGACACAGCTCTCCATGAACTGCCCCAGCATGGGTCCACTGTCACCAGCAGCAGCCCTACCCCACCTGCTGCAGTGTGGGTGTCTCTTCCCACAGGCTGCAATCCTCCAAGGACAGGCTGCTCCAGCCTGGAAGCAGGGCCCTCTCTGTCCTCTGGATCTCCCACTGGATCCCTGCCTCCTCCAGGCACCCACCTGCACCTACATGGGCACCTCCCCATGGGCTGTGGGTGGATCTCTGCATGCCCTGGTGATCCCCATGGGCTGTGGGTGGATCTCTGCATGCCCTGGGGATCCCCATGGGCTGTGGGTGGATCTCTGCATCCCCCATGGATCCCCATGGGCTGTGAGTGGATCTCTGGATCCCCTGTGGATCCCAGGGGCTGCAAGGGAACAGCTGCCTCACCATGGTCTCACCACGGCTGCAGAGGAATCTTGGTCTTGGTGCCTGGAACACCTCCTGCCCTCCTTCTCCACTGACCTTGCTATCCCCATGTTGTTTCCCTCACATGTGCTCACCTCTTCCTCTTCTTCACTAGAAGCCAAAACTTTTTGACTTTGTTTCTATTTTCTTCTTAAATATGTCATCACATACTGTTACCAGCCTCTGTCACTGGCCCAGTTTTGGCCAGCAGCATGCCCATCTTCAGAGCTATCAAGGATGGGCACTGCTGGATGTGGTGGAAGCTTCCAGCAGCTTCTCACAGAGCCAATACGTATGATCTAACTTGGTGCAATGAAAAGTGCAAAAAAAGAAAAAAAAATCCACAAACTAAACAAAACCCCCAAGCAACCTACTTTTAATATTTTACAGTGATTTTTACCTAAGACACTGAAAGGCAGTAAGACTACATGACATTACAGATCCACACAGACTATTTTTATGCATTACCTCCAGTCCAAATCTTACTCTGAAAGATCAGAGTGAATTATCCCAAGTTTCAGGAACATCAAATCTTCAGGACATTGGTGATTTCAAGGGGAGAGTAAGAGTTAATCACAAACAATCAACACCAATACTCTGGTTTTCCTTTATTACCAGTTACTAGCTGCATGCATGGTTAGCATGCTCTCCCTCCCTTGTGGCTGCATCCACCCACATACTGGTTCAGAACCAAGCAGCCAATTTGATGCTCAGACTTTAAACCATTCTGTGCTTTCTTTTCCTGTATTCTAAGGTCTCCAACTTTCATTCTTATTACCCCTGCAATCTCAGTGGCAGTGCAACAGATGCTGACAGAATCTCAGTTGTCTTGCCCTGGCTCTGAAAGGCACTCATGGGGTGAGCATGGGACTCTGCTTCTCTCTCTTTGTCAAAGCAAGTATCCAGGAGCTGCACTGCTAAAATTTTTGGTGCTGTCAAGAGGAGCTTGTCCATAAGCACCCCACAGCTCACACAGCTCTTTGAGCATGCCTTGTCAAAAATACATGTATCTTTGCCAATGTCAGCTGTGCTGTGAGTCCTGTAGGTTAAAAGACAGGTTGCAGAGTTTTT
The DNA here is from genome assembly GCA_013400215.1 of Cisticola juncidis. NCBI lineage: Eukaryota > Metazoa > Chordata > Aves > Passeriformes > Cisticolidae > Cisticola > Cisticola juncidis. The sequence goes on along the minus strand of VXBR01009749.1, from coordinate 572,004 downwards.
CTGAAGAAATATAACCAGCCATGAAATGTCTCACTGACTTTTCTGGCTCAGGTCTAGCTTTAAAGAGACAAGTACATTTGATATGCTGTCTGCTCTTAGCATCCTGCTTTCTCTTTTGACTCTTCACAGCAGTGTTTCTATTTGCACCTGAGTGATGGCTTTACTGAATGGTAAAAAAAAAGACTTAGGAAGAATCTGCTGCTGCCATGTGACTTGGCAGCCACTCTCTCAATGCCTTGTCCCACTCACAGTGCAACAAGCTCTCCATATCCATGCTCAACTTAACAACAGTGGCCATCAATGCTGTTTGCAGACTTTCCTTCGCAAAATAACTTTGCTCAGCCTCCAACAGCAGAGGATTCATGCTTCTAGGCCATGTCAATACCTCAATCTTGTGATGGCTGGAGAAAGGTCTGATACAAAGCCAAGATCAACTATACAGCAGAGGCTTCTCTTTCCCATCCCCATGGATAGGGTATTAGTTCCTTTCTTTCAGTTTTCTTAATTTTGAAAGGGAGAGTATATGGGGATAGGGTCATTGTACCACATTGTCTGAAGGAAACAAATTCAGTACTCCAGATTTGAAGAAACAAGGAAGAAGAATAAAACATAAAACATAAAACATGGAGCAATCTGCCTTTAGTGACCCTCTGCCTACCATCCCTTCCATGCTTTATCCCTCCAGACCACAGTTCTGTTGTCTCCAGGTACAGGAAACAAACTATTCTTAGATGCTGTGCAGTATTGCCTGGGTCCTCCGTGTTTATCTGTAGCTGTCCTGTTATCTTTCCTGACTGCAGAAACACAACTCTGCTTGTTTACTGCCCGCTCCTAAGGAATTTCCCATGTTCAGGAGTGACTTCTACCATCTTGTCCTTTCTGTAATCAAGTTTGAGTTTGGTTGCTCTAGCTCCCTCCATGGAATATTAACAAATGCTGTGTTTTTAATGTGACACTCCATGGAACCTTCCTAAGTATTCAGTCTGGAATATTGAAAAATACTTTTTCTCTGCTGGTGGAACTGCCTGTGTAATGGTTGTAAGGGAGTTTGCAGGGTCCCAGCATCCATCAGAGTTCTTGGGTAGTTTTCTTCATAGTTTGCAAAAATAATATAAAACCTGCTACAATATTTTTAAAAGTTTATTTTTAAGTCATTTTCAGGAAGTACTGGTGTCTAAATATGTTCCAGCTTATTTAAAAATTAAAAACAAACCCATAGCTGCATTTTTGCTTCCTCCCTCACACATTTGAGCCTGTTTATGCACAAAATATAAAGGTAACCCAAACCACAGAGTATTTAAATATTAATGTCAGCCCCTGCAGGTAAGATGCCGAATCTCAAAAACTTAAGGCAAACCTTTTTGTTCACTGAATTAAAATTTATANAAATTAAAAAAAAAAAATCCCACTCTCCAGTTATAGGTCATGTGCAATTACTTAGAACGTAATAGGTTGTTGGAGAAGGAATCTCACTTAATGGAGCCCCACAGCACAAATGTGTGAGACTCTTTCTGATAACCTTGAAGTGTTTGATAAGAAACATAAAATGCTTTTGCACTAAGGTACTTCTCCAGCTCTCCACTAGTTTGCCAAGGAGTCAGTCCCCTGTATGAAAGCTCTGAAAATTATGCTGTGAATGTCACCCTTTCAAAGGTCCCCTGCAGCCTACCTGACTGGGAAAGCTGCATGGCCCTGAGGCCTCTATCCCCCTTCCATGTATTCTTCCCCAATGCTCTCTGAAATAGCTTTTCTGACCAGCTAGAGGATTAGAGCTGAAGAAAACCAGAGATCACCAGCTTTGTCCCTGATGCTAACCAGAGGAATTCTCCAATCACTGGCACTTATCATCAGCCAAGAAACATGAACTTCCAACATCCACAGTGTGCTGGGGTTTTAGATAATAAAGGCTCAGAATTAGACAGGAGTAAAGTGTGAGGCACTTTCTACTAGATTCAGTGGAGTTAACCCACTCCAACAATTAATGAACTCAAATCTTTCAGACACTTCTTTAAAAATTACCTCTTTTGTCTGGTGGTATACCCTTTGAGATGGAATACTGAGCCACTGAAGACATGACAGAGCGAGTAAATCTGGGCTGTGTGTGCATGGGGTCTGTAGGCCATTCCCTAACATTTCCAAATGGTTGCAAAACACAGCTATGTGTTGACAGAGCTTTCCTTTTCTTGCAAAAATAAATCCTTTCAAATTCTTTTTTCTAAAGAAAGTTTCAGAGTGATATCTATGAGAATCTGAACATTTTCACTCTGTTTTTTCTTCTTTATCAGATTTAATTTTCATGAGCTTTATTTTCTTACTTCTCAAGAGAAAAGAAATCCCTCGCTGTTATGTGCTTTGAAGAAAAACAACCTTGACCAAATAAGAAGTAGAAGGACCTAGTGTGTTCAAATGCAGTTCTCCAGAGACACCATTGCTACCTCAGGACTTTTACAAACATTCTTCAGTACCAGATATACCACTTTTAATATAAACTTTCAACAGACATAAACAATCAATATCCTGCTTTTAAAAATACACAGCTTAAAAATGTTGTTGACTTTTTTTCTTGTTGACTAAGGAGAATTCCATCTCCTATTGCAGCATTTTCTCTGTGTCTCACTATGCTACAAATTGTTCTTTCAGATTGTCAGAATTACACGGCTGTGGCAGAGCTGCATAATTCCTGTATGGTCCTTTGAGGGTAATAGGACTGGATTGCTCTGGGCAGTTGTTCACCCTGAGGAAGTGAGTGCTAGGTGGAATGAAGCAGAAGTGCCTGTTTCTGGTGGCTCCTGTGGGAAAATAAAGTGAGTGCAAAGCTGACAAGACACCTGAGTGTCTGTGATTTGCCAAGAGACTCTGCTGCAATCAGGTAGCTTCTCCATCAGTCAGTCTTACCTCTTCTCACAGAATTGTCATCTCATTAATTTTAATAGGGTTGCTTGCTTGGCTGGGGGGGTCAACACTGATTAAAATTGTTTCAGGCTGTTGCTGATAAACTGGAGCCCAGCTCTAATCCTAATGAGAGGTCAAGAAAGGTCGTGAATCAGATCCTACAGTTTTGGACAATTGGGCCAACAGTTGTCAGAAAAAGAAGGACTGCTACTGATAAGCTCTTACAAGTGACCCAATAAACAAGTTAAAAGGAGGCAGCAGAAATACCAAACCCTATATGTAAAGATCACAGTCAGAAATATTAGTTATGAGGCCTGAAGTACCAGTACTGACCTTTATATTATAAGGCATTTTTCCAACAAGACTTTGCTTTCCCTCTTTTTATGATACAAGCATAGCACTGGATAATAACACCTCAGGTAAACATTCCAGGCTCACTTGGCAGTCAACAGAAAGAGGGATGTTCATCTAAGTGCAATTCATCATTCTGTGAAATCTCAAATACACCAGATGAATCACACCCTAGATGATTTCTGTGTTGACTGTAAATGAAGCTTAAGACAATTCAGTATTCTCAGGAGCAAATATCTTCAGTTACTATCCAGGGTCAGGGGAGAGGAATCTCACTCAAAGGTACAGTACTTGTGAAGATGCTCTGGTTTTATTAATGGAAAGGCACAGACTCAAGGAATGTGTTCTTGTACTAAAGACATTAACTTCTAGCCAAGACTGATGGTCTGTATAGACACTGCAGTTGCAGGTCCTAAAGTTGTTCCCCTGCCACAGGCCTCTGGGAAATAGACCAAGCAGTTGGAGAAAAAACTACTTTTGAACACCAAACTTTTGCACAAGCTCCATTAAAAAGAGCCAGTTGAATCTGGAGAGACTTTCATTGACAAGTCTACAAGGTTGGTTTTGGCCAAAAGGTTTGCCTGCCAGAAAGCAGAGAAGGCACATGAAAAATAGAGGGTAAAGATACCTTTCATAGATATTACTCCCCAAACAGCTATTTTCAGAGTGCTGAGTCATCAGACTGAATCTCAGCAAGTTAATTTATATGGTATTTAATATATCAAAATCTGAAAAAGATTTTCTCTGAAACAGATATTGTTAATTACTAGCAGACTCAAAAAAGCAATATAAAAGTAAACTATGCATAACTTCCTTTTTATTATTTAAAGATTGGGAGATACAGAGGTGATAGATGGACTTCCAAAGGGCACAAATGCAGTATTTCTTGGATATTTTTCATTCCACGAATTTTGTCTTCTTTGAGAGTCTTGTTATATATCTTCATGAGACAAACATCACTATAAGAATTCCTGACATTAGTTGTCTCTAAATTTCATGTGAGTGGTTTTGGTATAGCTGCCTCTGAAACGAGTCTACCCCTAACTGCTGAAATTAACAGACCTGAGCAAGATAATTTTGAGGTTTAAAAAATTACATTTTAAGGCTTCTTACTGAGTGTGAGGATTTCCTTACTCAAACAGCTTGGCTTCTTCTGGTGGTTGAATAGGTTGCCAAACGTGTGTGTTCTCTGCTGAGATATTTGCATGGTGACTGTGCTCAGTCCCCCCTTGCTCAGGCTGGTGCAGGCAGTGTTATGTGTGTGTATTTATCTCCCCAGGGTTGTGAAGATAAATGCAAAGGTGACCATTGGCAACTCAAAACACTTTAGATATGTACATGCTCTTTATAACTGGAGTAAAGCTGGAAGCCAAGAGATACAAGCCCAGAGTGGTATCAGACATTTGACTGCTGGCCTGTGTTTGCAGAAAATGGACATGAGGCCAAATCACAAAATGAGCCAGGACAAAACTGGGCAGAGGAGCTGTATGATAATTCGTGGTAGAGCTCATACTGCTAGTGCTGGCTAGAAACTCAAGAGTCTTTTCATGGAAATTTTCAGGTTTTTTTTCTAAACTTCCTGCAAAATAAATAATCCCAGCCTATTTAGTCATAGCAATACGAAATGTGCAAAGAGGGTGCCTGGTCTGAACAATGCAACTTTTGATTTCAGATCAGATAGAACTCCAATCTAAACTACTAAGAAACCATATCTTGTATTAGTTTTGAAATACTCATCAGATATGAAGGCTTTCAGGTGGAAGAAGCTGACTAAGTTACTGGATTTTCAAATGTTTGTTGGGATTTTTCAAGGGAATATTTCCAAACAGCTCCACATACAGATTTTTTTCTCAGCTCCAGAGGCACCTGGAAGAAACTGCTGAAAATGAGGGGTGCAGCTGGTCTTTTAAGGATAATACATTTCACTCTACTTCAACTGAATAAAAATTTCAGTGTCTGACCTTGTTAATTATGTTTAATACATTTTCTATTGATGCACTATGCAAGTCTGTCTTCCTCTCCCCCAGCTGCTCTACCTGTACTAAATTCTTGATTTTTGAAGTGACAAACTGTCCCTGAAGTCTCTCTCAAGTTAGGTGAGATGACTTCAAATCTGAAATGCCATGAATGAATAGTTTTCAAACTCAGAATAGTACCTTTAATCTAATTAAGTCTAGCAATAATTTATCTAGCCTTGACTTGACTCTCCTTGTTCCAGTTACAGTAGTCTCTGTGTTTCCATAGAGACCATGTGCAAAAGAGATGTTTTGGCCAAGAAAAAAATTTGGTACATAAACTGATAAAATTCCCAAACAGAAATGTTTTATTTTGATATCAAGAACAGGAGCAAGTGATCAAAGACAGAAGAGGATGGGAAATGGGAAAGCTATGTTGCAAATATATACTAAAAGCAGTGTACTAGGCTTATATTCCTTCAGGTTGTGTCTGTTCATCTGGGGACAGCGATATTTAACACAGTGATTTACAAGAAAACTGCATAAATGAGTTCCTACAGCCCTGGTCCAAGCTGTGGCCATGCTGGGAGTACCAAGGAGCAGGATGGGGTGTACCTCAATGGGGACAATCTCCTGTGTACAGGTTCTCATGCAGATAGAGCATGTAATTTTCCTTCCTCTGGGTTGCTCATCCATATTTTGCCCATTACTAGAGCAGAAATATTTCAGAAATAAGTCCCCTTTCCTAACATTTGATTCCAGTAGCCCAAACTGACATTGGCAGCTTAGTATAAACCTCAACACCAGACTTTTTTCAGTTGGTCTTCCACATCCTTTCTTTTGACAGGTTTATTAATTTCTAGTTATCATATAAACACATAGCCAAAGTCAACACAGCTGGTAAGGTCTTATCATTGCTCTACTCTAGAAACCTTTTCAGCATGCCCAGGTTCCTGCTTTGGACTTCTTTCCCTGCCCTGCCAAAGGCAACTCCAGGGCACAGTGAACAGACACAAGGTCTCGCTTCAAAGTTGTTCCCTTGATCTGCTCTGCACCCGTCTGAGATTGTTCATGGCTCTGATACTGAGTCTCCTGCTGCAGTTTTTGGCTGCTGTTCAGCAGACAGCATTTATTCCAAGCTTTTTCTTTTTCCTTTTTTTTCCCTTCAGATCAGAATTTGTACTTGAAACAACGATCTTCTAGTACTTTATAGGACATAAGAAATCTTCATAAGAGGTTTAGCAGTTTCTAGTCTGTGCTGGGTTTTTTTGGTTTGGGTTTCTTTTTTCCTTCTTTTAATATGATACTGAAAAAGAACATCCTAAATGTCCCTGCATGGATTTGTGAAACTTTTACGGCACTGAAAACCCTTTACAGTTTCCAGCACTATTGCCATATCTTTGATCTGGACCTGGGACTGCTCCAATAAACACATTCCCTGTGCATGATGCACTGTATTTCTTTTTCACCTGGCCTCTTCCATTTAAATTCTTTCTTACATAGCTCTTAACTCTTTAATATTATTAAGTGTTATGCTCTAACCAGTCCATATTGATTTTTTTTCTGTTTCTCAGTACAGTCATGTCATAACGAATAATATAGAAAGGTTTATTGGGAAGATATGAAAAAACCTGCTTTGAGATGAGAAGAAAAAGTAGCCTAAATCTCTTGGGACTTTATTTAGAACTGTGTAAAGTACATGTATTTTTTTGATGATGAATGTTACATTTTCAAATGCATTGCTCTTGCAAGAGGTCTCGGTGTAGGACAGGAATGGTTCAGTAAAAAGCGTGATAATACAAATAAGGATCCGCATCCAACAGTTCAGAGCAGGCACAGCAGCAGAACTGCATTCTCTGTGTCAGAATAAAATATTCCACACTCAGAGCCCATATCCAGTGTATGCTGACCTCTGAGTTACACCAACAATATCTCTTCTCCATTGGGATTCCAAGTTTGAAACTGAGATAGCAATCACAAATTAAGCTTATCAAACAGCATGTCAGGAACAAACAAACTAACTAACAAACAAACCAAAAAAACTGTAAAAGAATAGGTACACTCTGAAAAGAAAAAATGTATAAACTATTCAAGAGCACAGCAACCACTGACTTATTTCTTCTTGACATGATCTGTATTCATGGTAAAATACGACATTTGAAAAAAATTTTAAGTACCTCATACCAGGAAGGAAGATTTTTTTCTAGTAAAATGGTTTGTGTACTCTTAAAGGAATTAGGCATATTTGAAAATTCCAGTCACATTCTAAACTCTTTCATCTTTTTGCAGACATCAATGTATTTTTTTTCCACAGTACGCTAGAAATTCAGTCAACAGGATGCTCAGATTTATCTGACCTGATGCAGATGTTGGCATCTGAGTTGGCCATCTTGCTTTCTGACCTTGGAAGGACTTAACAGGTGAAAAGCATCTAGAAATAGGTAATTCCTTTCAAAAGGTATGTTTCTGTACATGCTATGAGACCCAAATGCCATGAGTGCCTCTTTCTTTCCTCTGAGTGTGAAAAGAGGAATATGTGAGCAACACAGATACTGCCAGTGTTCTTATGGCAGACATTTCAAGTCAGATAGGATGAGTTCCAATTCCAGAATCACTTCCAGACAACATACCCTGTATCATACCTTAGAGCCATCATCAGTCTTCATTTGATGGTAAAACAAAGACAGGAGTCTTTCAAATTTTTCATCTTTTTAAAGCAATGCTGGTAATGGCAGAGGGCCAACAAATAACCCAGCCAAGAAATTTCACTCTCTCATGCATCTTCCTACCTACTGTGTCACAGGGCCAAGGTCAAGAAAAAAAAATCAATACATTATAGCTACCAACCACAAACCCCTCTGTCTTTGAAGCTGTTGCCTTTGTTTTTCTGCTTTCTGACAGAAACTACACATTTTCTCAGAAAGCACAAACATAACAGGTGATCATTTTGTTCAGGTTTTTTTTTTTATATTGCTACTATTCTTCATTGGTTAAAATATGTTTAGCTGCACTCATTGTCATATTTGCATCATTTGTTAGTACTCCCAAATGTGCTGCCTTTTAAGCTTTTTCCCTTTTTTACCACATTTGGCTGCAGTCTCCATTTTAGCCTCAGTGCATTAGTGAAGTTGTCCTGTGCAACATGGGGAATTTCTATCTGGTTTGGGGATGTCTCCTGGGTAAAATATAGGATGATTTGTCATTCAAAGTGTGCTGTAAATTGGAAGCCTTATTACACCTGACAGCTGTAAGGAGGTGTCTTGGTTTGGAAAGACAGGTATCTGTCAGGGAAAACTGGAGTTTCCCTTGGAATGGAGAATGTAAAAACCCTCTCCCTCTCCTTCCAAATTATCACAATTTTGCAATTAGGAACTTTCAGGTAAAAATATGGGAATAGGAATAACAGTTGTTTACTAGGAATATTAAAAATACAAATGCAGTAGTAAAAAAAAAAAAACAACAAAAAACAACAACAACAAAAAAAAAAATCACCAACCAACCAACCAAAGAAAACCAAACAAGCAAACAAACAAAAGTCTTAGAAAACCCTGAAGAGTCAGAGATATGACCTGACACCCTGTGGTCAGGGTGTTAGAAGCAGTCTAAATGAGTCTTTCTGGAGTAACAGATGTTCTGTCAAGTAGAGATGATCCTGTAGAAAAAAGGTTCCAGTGCTGGTGAGATGGGTCCAGCCTTCCTCCAAAGGATTCAGTAGAAAACCAACTGCATTAGTGTTTGGGACTGCAGGTTTTATGCTGGTGGAAAGGCTTTGGCTCCTCCCACTGGGTGGAGCATCTCCCAATGGAATGAGGTGATGATATCAACCATGTGAGAGGCCTTAAATGGCCCATTCACAGGTGATGTCCTTCAGAGGAGGATGGGTGCAGGAAGAGATAAGAAGGCACTGTCATATCTGGTGTTATCAGGTGTCCCATTAACAGAAGGCATCTGCCCTCTTCCGCCCCTAGATTTTCGGTTTCAGCAGATGAAAATAGAATACACATCTGTGGTTACATTTTTCAACCCAAGACAGAAGGGCAGCTGTGGGGAGGGAGGAGCTGTGTGGTGTCCCAGTCTGGAGGGAGCGAGCGGAGCTGTCCGTGCACTCACGGCCACGCCTCGCTCCAGCCTCATCCAGGGCTGTGCTGGTCCCACCACACAGGGTTCCTCTGCCTACTGCCCCTGTATCTTTTAACTTCGTATATTGTAGTGCCTTAGACTAGAATTCCCCTTAGAATAAAGCAGGAACAAATGAGAAGTGCTCTTTTTCTTTCCAAAGTACTCTGTTTTCTTTCCAAAACCAGACTCTCTTTTCACACTCACTTCCAGATTTTTAAGAGTATGATACACTTGCTAGGTCCTTGTTAGAGGGTAACCACTTAATCCTTTTTTCAAACTAGAAAAGAATAAAACAAATACAAATTACACAAATTTTCAATTTTTCAGTAGTAAAGTGACTATAAAAGATAATGCAATTCCAAACAATAGATATTGTTTTTGTCCAATATCTTTTTTCCTCTGCAACAGCTCATAGGAATGAAGCTCATATCTCTGAAAAGTATGGTTGTTGACATATGTATTTAGGAAAATTTAGGTCCTTGAAGTAGCATATAAGATGTACATTGAAGCAACTGGGAAACTGCTGTTTCTCTTGTATATCTCCTGTGGAATATGTTTATTTCTTCATGCATGATTGTTTTTCTATGCCCTGCTTGTGATCTTAATCTTACTTTATTTATTCCTTGCTCTGAAAACATGTACACATTACCTCCTGGCTGAGTCTTAATGTAGAATAGAGTAAAGCTGAACAGAACAAAATGGAATAGAACATACTGAATATATTAATGTAATTAATGTAGGTTATTCTAACATTTATTACATTTTAAAGTGCACTTCAGTAATATGCATATTTTACCTTTTCTCTGAAATCATAATGGCTAAAACACTATTTTGTCTTCCAAAAAAATAAAAGTCTTGAATATTGGATGATTTCAAGACAATTGTAAGTAGTGTAAATTCTTATGAAATGTGTCAGAAATTGTGAAACTTGGCAATGTTGTTTAGGATACCATGATTTCACCAGTTTTTTTGCAAATGATAAGAAATGAGACTCCCTCAGCCTTCTTTGTTTATCTGGAAAAAGCAGAAAAAACCCACAAGATTATATTTTTAATGGTTTATACCAACCTTGGCTAAAAATACATAGATTAATTTGAGAAGTAATCCCAGGTCCTTTGTCTGGACTGCTGAATGTGGCAGTGCTGGGTAACAGAGGCATTGCAAACACTGAAGAAATAAGAGTTTGGCCTTCTTTCAAATTATGTCTATAAACTGGAATCTTTTCTTGGCTGATTTTGCTTGATCAAACATCATCTGTAAGGTCTCCCTCTGCATTCAGCAGAGAGCAATAATCACCTCCAGGCACATCCTATTGTGTCAGCTGAAAATGCTTTCTCTGGGTGCCTGCATGTCTCCATGGAGGATCCCTTGATGAATACTGAGAATAGATAGGCAGGTTTAACAAAGCAAAAAAATGGATGAGATGGATCTTTCTTAATTGTTCTTAGGGGGAAAGAGCCCTGCCTCCATCCTGAGCCAGTGAAACCTGCTACAATAACTCATCCAGGCTTTCAACAGTCAGAGCGCTGGTGATCCTGCATTCCTCGGGACATGATGTGCAGAGCTTCAAAGGGAGCTTGTTCTTCACTCAGACTTCAGCAAAAATGCCAGGTCAAAGGTTGAGGTTTGTAAACTAATAATCCCCAGATGACAGAACAGGAACCCTTAGCAATATTCTTTCCCTATTTATTTTTTTTTTCTCATTTCTTTATTTCGAGGGAACTATGTCAAAAAACTGTCAAAGGAAGAGGAAGACAATTTTCAAGGCAAGCAGCAATGCTGTGAGTATCTTGGGTAAGAAGGGAAGAAATGCATACACATTTTCATATACACATTTTAGAAGAGAATATACATGAGCCTAGAAGAAGACCCTCACGGTTCACCTCACTATGGCATTTGCAGCAGTGTTAATTTTTGGAGTTTTTTGTCTATCTTCTTTTAATTGTCTTGGAACCATCTGAATTGTATAATAATAATAATAATAATAATAATAATAATTAAAATTTAAAAAAAAACCCACAAGGAATTCAGCTGATATCTCCATTTTTATTTTGTAAGTGAGCTATTAAAAATACACAAGACAAAGCAGATTCTGGATGAAAATTTCAGTATCCAGTCTATACACAGATCTGCTTTACTAACGTAAGGCTTATGTTTTGTATGGGAGATTTTGTAGGCAGGAAATATAAATGGAAGGTTTGCAACAACCAAGATTCTGAAACAATCTTTAGGAGAGCACTTTCCAGCCAGAGGCATCTGCTATCTCTTAGCCATGCAAGATCAGAAGTTTATTTCCAGGAACCTTTCTCCAGCTCAAGCTCTCACAGCTCAAGTACCCCCAGCTCTGAAGAAACATGAGACAAAGCAGCTCACTCCTTCACCCCTGGTCTCACAGTATTGGTAGGTGAAGGAACTTCTTTAGTGCTGTTTCTATATGTGTATATAGATAATGAAGACTATAGATAATTTACAACTATGCTAACTGGAAGAAAGCAGCCAGAGATCCAAGGTGTGTGAGATTTCCCTGTGTACAGCCACAATTCTTAACACATGTAAGGTGCTGCAGAGAAAAGCAGGAGAAGATGGCAGTCACTTCAGCAATTACTGATGTAAGGAAGGCAAGAAATTTCTTAGCTGGACAGAGGCCAAAAATGTTGGGCTGCATTAGGTCTTGACAGCACTCATTGAGAAAACATTGAATTCTTTGCACAGTCTTTGACTCCCACCATAGACCACTCAGTGCTCCCCAGGGCTCAGTTTTGGGCAAAGTCCTGTTTAATATCTTTATTGATTAATTGGATGAGGGTATTGAAGACAGTCAGTTTCCAGACAACACCAGGCTGGGAGGAAGTGTCAGTCTGCTGGAGAATAGAAGGGATCTGCAGAAGGATCTGGACAGGCTGGATCAGTGGGCTGAGGCCAATTGTATGAGTCTCAATAAGGTGAAATGCCACGTCCTGCATTTGGGTCACAACAGCCCCATGCAGCACCACAGACCGGGGAAGAGTGGCTGGAAAATGGTCCAGCAGAAAACAACGTGGGGTGCTGATCAGCAGCTGCTGTATGAGCCAGTGTCTGCCCAGGTAGCCAAAAAGGCCACTGTCCTGTCCCAGAAATGGTGTGATCAGCAGCACCTGGCCAGGGATTGTCCCCCTGTAGTCAGCACTGGAGAGGCCACACCTTGAATCCTGTGTCCAGTTCTGGGTCCCTCAGCTCAGGAAGGACTCTGAGGTGCAGGAGTGAGTCTGGACAAGGGCAACAGAGCTGATGAAGGGTCTAGAGAGAGTCTTATGAGGAGAGGCTGTGGGAGCTGTGGTTGTTTGGCCTGAAGGAACTTCAGGGGGATGTTCTGTCTCTCCACAACTCCTGAAAGGAGGTTGTGGGGATTGGTATCTTATCTCAAGTGACAAGTGACAAGTCAAAACTAAACAACCTCAAGCTATGCCAGAGAAGGTTTAGATTGGATACTGGGAAAAATTTCAGTGAAAGAGTGATCAGACATTGGAACAGGCTGCCAAGGAGGTGGTGGAATCACCACCCCTAAATAACACCACGTTTCACTTAAATCTACAGAGGTGAAGGAACAAGAAAAGAAGAATTATATTAGCTCCTCCTCTCCTGCCATCTGGGAGTTATTAATTTGTAAGCCTTCATAGTTCAAGTGAAAAATTTAAGAGGAAAATAACTGCTTTGAAGCTCTTCTCAGCTTCTATAACAACCAGATCTCTTTATCTCAGACTGAATAAAGCCCAGATGAATTATTTCACCAGTTTGGGACAGGTTATTCATGCCCATACTGCTCAGTCTGAGTGGGAACCATCTTCATATGTCTAAAAACAGGATGGCTTAAACTTTCCTTCTCATCAAAATAATGCCAGAAACCTTTAGAGGAGGATTCAGCTTTCTCTCTTGGACACTTCTTTTAGGACCTGCTGGATCTGTTCTCTTGAGTTGTAGCTCTCTGTCCCTCTGTCCCTCTTGCACTGACCACAGGCAATTCCCAGGGAGCCAGCAAAGAAGAATTTATCTCCTCCAAGGACTCCAATGAAGCACTCAGGCAAAATGCTAAAAAAAGCATGAAAGAGGAAGACAAGAACAGTGGGCATAAAGCTAAAGGGTAAAAGGGTTATGGTAGGTAGTTCTTCACAAGGGGAAAAAATAAACTGTGCATTAATTAATTTAATCACATACAACTGCTCCCTACACAGCACTGCTGAGTTTTCTGCTGGAGGCTTTGTTCTATTCTCCATGCAAAGAGAAATATCTCAGATTTTTACAGAAATAGCTTTGTCTGCAAATTTTTTTTCTGTGACTGCAATGACCAGGAACATTTGAAGCTAAAGCCACAGAATAGTGGCCCCTGTCCACATATTCTACCTCCAACACAGCCAGTGTGGTTTTCCTTAAGAATAGCAAATTTGTCATACAACAAATACATGACATGCCTCTGTATGGCTTAAACAGCCAAAAATGCATGGCAAAGAAAGAAAATGCTTAGTGTTACAAAAGTAACAGACCTCATGCTCAGAAAAAATGTAAGCAATTTATTACTAACCTAACTGGTATCATTCTGCATGATTGTAAGAATAGCAGGGGAGTTTAATTGTTGGGGGGAAAATAATCAATCTTTTACTGGAATCTTAAGGATCAAGGCAAAACATGGCATTGAGCCCAGCTTTAATAAACTTCAATGACATATGAACCTTAATTTTCTTTAGTAGAAAGGTATTTTCTCTTCAAGTACTGTTTTTTTTTTTTTGACAGTCATTTGACTACTGCAGAGTACATATCACACACAAGATTCCTTCTATTCATTTATTTTATAAAGTATGTGGTGTCCAGATCTGGATTAAGAAGAAAATTTTTTGAACAACTGAAAATCCCTCAATAAATCCTTTAACTTTTTTTAGAATTTTCTAACCCTTCTATGGAAAAATACATGAATTAATTAAAACGTCATTTACATTGGTATAATTGGCTTCTAAGGAAATAATGAAATCTGCAGGTCTCAAGCTGTAAAACTGCATTGCCCTTTAATATAAGCATACCCAATATTTGATAGATCTGTGATCTTTAATTATTTTTTCCAGTGACTTTGTCCCAAATTCCCCCTGTATCTTTTTTTTACACTGGCTTATCTGGTAGGAAAATCCCAGCTGTTAAATCCAAGTACAAGTTTAAAAAGAGACCTTTGCATTTTCCCACAGCACTTCTGCTTCTGCATTTCCTAAATGATGGATGAGGATTGGTTGGAGTCCAGGAGTTTTCCTGTGCACTATGCCATGAAAAGGTGGGGGTGAAACAAAACAGGAGAAATATCAGCTAGGTTTTGTTGGTTTTGACCTACATTTCCTTCTTGTACTCCCATTGTAGAAACAAAAGTTTTGCTATTAAATTTGCTTTTGCATGCAGCCCATGAGCCATAAAGAAGTCAGCTGAAACTGAAATATCTCTATGAACATATGCTAAGTTAAAATGTCTTTTAGGTATCCACAGAAAGAACCAAATCTGTTATTTCCATTTTATTAATCTTCCATTTTCCCTTTTTCCTTCTTTCCTCCTTGCCCAAAGTAAAATACTTCAGACTACTGGACAATGGAAATTTTAGTAAATATAATTCTCCAATTCCTTTTTGGATGGAAAACAAACCATAACCTCATAAATGATCAAAGAAGAGGGAAACACTTTCCTTCTCAATTCTGATGCTAGTAGTTACATTTGATATATTGATGAAATCTTGATCCACTGATATCTGTACAAAAAAATTAAATTTATTTTAGTGAGAGCTGTTCTTACATCATACCTTACATTCACTGAGGATCCAAAAATGTGATTCTCTACTGCCAAGAGATGAGACTACTCATTAATATTGATCTGGATATCACTCTTCTAACGTCAGCCTGGAGGTCCTACAACAGAAAAAATCTCTTCTTTGTTAGCTATGTAATAGCCAGTGTGCTACAGCCAGGGACATTTCTCCTGAACTGCAGAACAAACCCCATATTCTTGGTTCTGCTAAACAGCAGAACTATATGTGTTTGCATGTAGCTGAATAAATTTTGCTGTATGTTTAGTGGACCTTGATACATCTTTAAAGCAAAAAAAAAAAATAAATACCAGTGTCAGTGCTTAAAGGCATCATTGCTGGTGCTTCACCTAACAGTGCTAAGTATACTATTAATTGTGCAGGATCCTCAAGTGACTTGCAGTTATGTTAAGTGATCAGAATAAAAACTTGTTGAGTTTCAACCAGTTGGAAATGGCTGGTTGCTGCCCTAATGCTTGGTTTCATTCCAGCATTAAATCAAAAAGTATGTGAGAGAGAGCTTAAAGATTCCCAATGGGTAAAAACTGTAATATGCCAACAGGAGTATGAATGACTCACAGCTATTTTAGGAAGAGCTTGATGACACAAACTTAAACTCCCTTTGATGAATTTATAACTGCTTTTATTTACAGTACTACCTCCTGCTATAAAAAGATGCAGGAATTACTCCATCATTCTCCTGCTAAATGAAAAGCTTACAAAAACATGGTAATGTTAAACTCCAGGAAAACAAAAGAGAACACAAAGAAAGGGAAAATGTTTTTCAATCACAGATTTTATATTAATAAATTAAACCAACTGATTTCAGCTGATAGTTACTTCATAAAGTCCAAAGACATTAGCTGATTGTATTGTTCTATATTCTATTGTATTAAATAGTTTCCAGTTCCATATAAACTGACCACAGTCTGACAGTGTCTGTGATGATATATTTTGAAACCAAACCTTTGGAAGGTAAGTTTTACTGCAGCTCATTATTACCCTTAAATTCAACTGAAAAAATGCCATCACACTCTCACAAAGGCAATTATCAATGTTTGCTCCAGGGATCTTTGACTTTGAGGACAAGTGAATGATATGGTTGTTTGCATGCATAGTATCCTAATATTTGCACAGGGTATATATATATTTGCACAGAACTGTGTTTATATAGGTTCCTCTCTGAAGTGGCCAGCTGAAAACAAACTCCCTTCCTAAAGCTATACAATCACGTCAATGTGAAAAGCTGCCCAGTGGACTTTTTGTCAAAATACTTCACAGGCCTTTGGGATCCCAACCTGTTTCAGGGACTCAGCTGCCTCAAAATAGGGGTGTCTTGGCCTTGGCTGCACTTCTGTGTGCAGACAGGCCCCAGGGCTCCCAGGAAAGATGTTTAGAAGCACCTCAGAGGAAGAGGCATGGGCCAGTGTGTACGCCTGCACTCCCAGCTCAGCCTGGGATGTGATCAATTTAGAGAGAACCTTTACATTTTCCCTGGAGGCTGAAATCATCTGTAATGTCTTACAGATTTAGCCTGGATCCTGTGAATACAGAAACATTTGGGAATGGTTGGGGCCATGGCAGGGGTGATGCTGGAGAAGCTCTGGTGTCTACTGGGCGCGCAGGGCCATGCAAGCAGGAGGGACACCTGAGCCCCTGTTCCACCCCCTCAGCCCAGTGCTGAGGGAAGAAATGAGCACAGACAACATCCCAGGAGATGAGCCCAGAGAGGTGTTTTGGGGCAGTGTGATGGCTGGCTGTGGTGAGGAGCTCTCCTCTTCCCACTCCTCCTCTGCCCACCAGCTGGCTGGTTGTGCTTCTCAAGGACAGAAACCCATCATCCTGAACTTGTTAAAACTGTCTTTGTTTCTTATGGGTTTATAATTTGCACAAACTGTGTTTACCTTCATCTCCAAAATAAGGGTGATATCTTAAGATCTGGTAACCCTGTAAGATATTTATTTTAATACACTGGTCTTTTAATTCTGAATCTTTTAGAGCTCTCTGGGGGCCAAGAACATCACAACAATAAAAATCAAAGGGGCATAGAAATGTTTTGTTCAGTTGAACCTGCTGCAGTGGGTCCAGAAGAGGCTCATAAAGGTGATCAGAGTGATGGAACACCCCTCTCATGAGGACAATTTGAGAGATTTGGAGTTGTTCACCACGGAGAAAAGAGGGCTTTGGGGAAACCTTACAGCAGTACCTTCAGTACCTGAAGGGAGCCTGCAAGAGAGCTGTAGAAGAGCTTTCTACAAGGGCATGTAGTGACAGGACAAGGGCGAATGGCTTCAAACTGAAAGAGGATAGGTATAAGATTAGATAACAGGAAGAAATCATCTACAGTGCAGGTCATGAGCCACTGGGACAGACTGACCAGAGAAGCTGTGGATGTTCCATCCCTGAAAGTGTTCAAAGCCAGGTTGGGCAGGGTTTTGATCAACTTGGTCTAATGAAAGATGTCCCTGCCCATGGCAGGGGGGCTGGCACAATGTAAACTTTAAGGTCCCTTCCAACCCAAATCATTCTTTGATTCATTAAGTGTCTAACATATGTGAAAGATTTCTTTGCTGGCTTTCTAGTAAGGCAAATACAGCACTTTATCTTCCAGAACATTTCTTCTGCTAATAACATATCTGGGTCATTGGAAGATGGATGTTCTCTCTGCTCCAAGACCCAGTACCTGACAGGGAGGACTATGCATTGAGGAAGGGAGAGAAAACACTAGATGGCTGTACCAATTATCAGGATGTGTCTAACCTGTTCCATGGACAACTATGCAAACACCCCTCTGGGCTCCCCAAGTGCCAGGGACAGCACTGGCTCCACGACCCAGGCCTCCCCTGCAGGGGGAGAACAAAATGTGCAGGCTCTGGGATAGATGCAGGAGGGCCTTGTCAAAAACATTGAGGCTGTTTTATTGCTAGAAATCACAACCTTTGGAAATTTCAGCTCTCAGTGTTCCTTCTCAGCTATGAATGTTTTGGCTAATGGCTTTGGCAGGAGCAGGTGCCCAGTTAGTTAAATAAAAGAGCAGCTGCTGGCCCCTGCATACAGCAGAGATACCCAGCCCAGGATGAAAAAAGGGACTGACACAGTTTAAAAAGTAGCTTTGAAGAACTGTAAATACACCCATAAAATCTGTGGCAGATTATTTTCTTTGGTGAAGAAATTACAATACTTCTTGTCTCCTGTTAAATCTTTATATTGTTTCTGTCACTCAGAAGAGCACAGAGATATTTCTTTTTAAAGTGTGATATTAATAAAACACAGTCAAAGGCACATTGGTGTTTTTTCTGTCTGGCTGCTAAATGGCTTAGAAAGTATGCAGTTCTATTTTTAGGAAAGAAATGCTTTTAGGGATTAAAATTCAAAGGATAAGGTAAACAATTTCACATAACTCTTTAGTGCAAAAGATGATTTGTCCCTTCAGTGCAGGTTAGTGCTTTCAGAAAAGGCTGATGAAAGAGACCCTCACTGCTTTTTCCCTGTATAGGCTACAAAGGATTTCAGAAGAAGTAATAAAATATGGAAAAGCAGCACCAATGTATATGGACGAGAGAGGGGAGGGAGAGGTAAATACAACAAAATCAGACTGAGAGTCAACTGTCCCAGCTGGAATTAAATTCTATCACTTGTGAATATTTCTTAGTCACCAGCTGAAAGACGTCTAGTGAAGCAATTAAAGCCAATCAGTGGAAGAGCTGTGTTTTTTGTTTCTCAGCCAACTAAAAATAAGCCACAAGCTGTATTAAGATTTTAAGGGGGAAAAAAACCCCAAACCAATATATTTTTCACACTGGCAAACAGAAGGAAATGCAGGTACAATTTTGTTAGTAAGTGTGTGTTGCTGAGTGGTAACTTACACCCCCCCCCCCATCTGAGGGAATAGCGACTCCTGTGGGAAGCAATATTCCAGGGGACTCTGGGTGTGTATTTGTTGTGTCCTGGTCCATGCAGGAGACACCTGGGAAAGCCTCCTCTTCCTACCTGGCTAAAGTATACTGGATGATGTCTGACTGGCTCAAAAGGTCTTTCCCTAAATCCTGTCTCTAAGCTAAAGGCCCATGTGTGTTAAATGCAATAGTCTAAAGGAAGCAGTAGAAGCAGAGCTTCGTGCTTTAACCCAGACCGTCCCCTCCCTTTCCCTTTTCTTCTGATGGGCTATGGAGCAGATTGTTTCTGCTTTCTACTGCAAGCCAAGTTCTTGTTTCCTGAGCACAAAGGCATCAGGAGAAATTAAAGCTAAAGCTCATTTTCTAGAACAGTGTTAACTTCTATGAAGAAATTAATTGTTCGGCTGGCCTATTAATCTAGATGACAGTTTTATTACAATTAAAATTTCACCTCTAGGAGGCCCTTTGTTTGCATTTGACAGATTTTATTGTGTTTATATAGGCTAATGAAGCAGAATTAAATTATGCGGCTTACATTAAGTTTAAATGACTGATTTATTGTATTTGAAATCCAAAATTTATCATGCATGTTCTTTAATGCCACACAAACTACATTAGTTCACTGCTGGTGTATATTTTACTTTGGTCATTTGCCCAACTGAAAAAGGTTTTGTAGGCACACTAAAATGTGGTGAAATAATATCCAAATGGCTAAAACAGGAAAGACTGTCTTTAAGCATTTCAGAAGAGTAAAATATTGTGATGCTAAATCTAGCCTGTGCTTCAGTTCAGTGGCTCTGATTGCCTGGTTCACTATTGGTGATTTCACTGAAGTACTTCAATTTGAGCCTTTGCCAACTGAGATCAGCTATCCACTATGCTCATCTTTGTTGTTGAGATTTCTTGTTATTTATTGATCTAGCAAACTTTGTTACTCCCCATTAATCATGCTGCTCACATAATGCCTACTGCATACAGTATTCCATAAAAAAGAACACTGAGTACTCAGTTTTTCATATAAGTACAGAGCTGATCACCTATAAACCTGAGGGTAAAAAAAAAAAGTGTATTCTATTTCATCTGTAGAAAGCAGTTAAGGGATAGTTTCTTTTTTCTTTATCTCTTGTAAACTCCAGGGGGAAAGAGGGTGGATGCCTTCTGTTAAGGGGCCAGCTGTTAAAAACAGAGGGGAGCATTGTTCCTTATCTCTTCCATGACCCATCCTCCCTCCAGGGGGATATCTGCGGTTAATGGGCCATTAAGGCTCACTGCAGGACGGATAAAATTACACCATCCCATTGTGGGAGGAGCCAAGCATTCCTACCTGGATAAAAGCTGAAGTTCAGAACAGCAGAGAATGTTCTTTTTCATGGGATTCTCAGAGGAAGACTGGACTCATCTCACTGCCAGTACAGGATCTTCTCTACTCCAACAGAACAACATCTGTCACTCCAGGAGGACTTACCTGGACTGCTTCCAACACCCTGGCTGACAGGGTGTCAGGTTGTATTCCTGACTCTGTCAGTGTTTTCTAGGACTTATGTTTGTTTGCTTGCTTGTTTTGGGTTTTTTGTTTGTTTTTGGGTTTTTTGGGGTTTTTTTTGTATTACTGCATTTGCATTTTTAATATTCCTAGTAAAGAATTGTTGCTCCTATTCCCATTTTTTTTTTGCCTGAAAGCTCCTAATTGCAAAATGAGAGTAATTTGGAGGGAGGGGTTTTTACATTCTTCATTCCAAGGGAAAATCCAGTTTTCCCTGACAGACACCTGTCTTTCCAAACCAAGACATTCACTAACAGAGAGAACTGGATGTGTGGTGAGATTCACTGGATTTGTATTTTAGATGCTGCCTTTTGGGTTGAGCTGTAATACAGCTGTAATACTATTCCTTTCCACATTGAGGAAGCCAAAGCTGAGAGATAAAAGACCTCTATAGTGCAGATATCTGTTTAGTCAGGCTAACCCCATGACTATATCTGAAATATTGCTTAAGTATGTTCCAGTCACTATGAATACTGGTTCTTTTTTTTTTTTTTTTTTTTGTCAATACAAGCATAAATGAAGGGCTGGGGGTTTGTTTGTCTGTTTGTTGTAAATGAACCTCCAAAACAAATAACTGGAATCACTGTTATTAGGGAATATCAGACAATTCTATGAGTCCTTAAGTAGTCCAAGAAATGCTATTTAAAAATAGCAATTTTGCTGACAGTTTTACTTTCAGGATATAAAGAAATTTGTTATAACCAGTTTGAATCTAATAACCAACTTTGGCCAGGGAAACAACAGAAGAATTTCAGAAAATCATTTTCCTTTTTTAATAGCAGTTCTTGGTGAACTCATTACATCAATGATTTATTTTCCTTTGTAGTATTGCTCTATCTTCATCTTGACTTTCCATTTTGGCCATCAGCTCACAGACATATATGGTTTCGTATGTAATACTATGGGGAAAGAAACTCATCTGAGTTGATTTTCTGCTCAATTATTAAAATAGTATGACCAGGGGAACAACTTAAATTATTTTCGTGATTAAATGTATTGTTTAATGACACAGATGTTTGTGGGTATGAGTAAACTGGAACTAGGAGCCAGCTTTAGTTTCTAGAACTCTCTGAAGGATGATGAGGTTCACTACCTTGTTCTTCAGTTCTCAGCTGCCCATAGGGATTTCTCTTGCCTGTGGGTGGCATCCACCAGTTTCATAGCAGAAATCTTCATGAAATCTTTGAGACTCAACTGTGCTGATATGAAGTTCAATTTGGGGTAAGAAAAGATTCTGTAACTTTCATCCTTTTTTGGTGCATCAATTTTCATCTATTTGAACTGTAGAAAAGTAGGGCTGCAAAGGAAGCCAGGTGGGAATAGGCTTCTGGTAGATTGGTCCTACTTGATTCTAACTCAGTGTTTCAATCATAGAGTCACAGAATGGTTTGAATTGGAAAGGACCTTAAAGATCATCTAGCTCCAGTGGCCCTGGAATGGGCAGGGACAGCTTTCACTAGACCAGGTTGCTCAGACTTCCTTCCAGCCTGGTCTTGAGCACTCCACGTGTTTAGCCATGGAAAACAGAGGCTCACAGACTTGTTAAGTGCCAATGATGTACTGAGATTTGGCAATTGCCATGTATCAGAGTAGGGAATCCCAGCAAACGGGGTCCTCTTTAAAATACAGAGACTGATTCTGTCAGTCTGATTGATTCCGATTTGTATCTGATACAAGGAACAGTTGTGTCTGGACATGGAAGTTCAACAGGAATTTTCCTCTGCATGACTCACTTGAGGAAAACACACTTCTCTCTCACAGAAATTCCAGTGAGAAAATTTAACACACATGTTAGAATGCACAGAACTCAATACTTAAAAATACAGTTGTTCAATATACCACAGTTATCTTCCCTAAAATCAAGGTGACAGGTTATTGGACCATCTGTAGCAAAGGGTCTAGACCAAAGCCCCATATGTTGCCCCTTTCAAAGTTTCCAGCCTGAAGATAGATTCATGTCTCTAAGACAGGTCCAGGGTCCTGCCAATGGATTGCATGAAGAACCCAAAAGCCCCGGTAGTCCTGGAAAGCTCATTAGTTATGAATATGAGCTCTCTTTGGAGTTTCTCTTATATATATAAAAAATATAATATGCCTTTTATTGTGGCAAAAATATATTTCCTCCCTGGAGCAGCATCACCTGTTCCTTGCTCTTTGTCTGATTTCTGCCCTATTTTGCTTTGTGTGAATAACAGTGATGCAATGAGCCTTAAAAAAAAACTTGTTCCATTATGGTAATGGTGTGCTTGCCCACTTGATGTTGGTAAATAGTGACCAGGTAAACTGTTCTATGTTGCAGACATAAGTTGCTTTTTAAAGTTTGTATCAGTTTTCAATGTAGAAAAATATGAAGAATTTGTGACGAAGAAGGAAAGGGATTTTTTCTGTGAGTTTGTGTAAAGCATATCTACAAAAGAAGGGTCTTGCCTCTGTGTATGGATCAGCTATAAACTGGATACTCCAAGTAAGGTCCAGGAGCTACAGAAGAGGGTCCAGCAGAGGGACACAAAGATGATTAGAGGTCTGGAACACATCTCTTGAGGAGAGACTAAGGGAGCTGGGCCTGTTTATTCTGGAGAAGACTGAGGGGAGATGTCATTAATGCACATGAATATCTTAAAGGTGGGTGGCAAGAGGATGGTGCCAGACTCTTTCCAGTGGTGCCCAGAGACAGGAAAAGGAGCAAGGGCCATAAACTAAAACACAAGAAGTTTCACCTCAACATGAGGAAGAACTTTTCACTGAGATGACCAGTCACTGGAACAGGCTGCCCAAGGGAGGTCATGGAATATTCCTCTTTGGAGACTTCTAAACATCACCTGGACACACTCCTGTGTCACCTGCATTAGGTGAACCTGTCTTGGGGGTGGTTGGACTAGATTATCTCAGAGTTCCCTTCCAACCTTAACGAGTCTGTGATTCTCTGTGATTCTCTGTGATTCTCCACTGTCATTTTCATTTTTCATTAAGTCAATTGAATTGGGAAAGGAGTCCATTGAAGCAGAAATATGCGTGTTAGCGTATCTGATAGACCTGTTACATCCTTTGTAAAAATGCAGCCTAGGCTGTATATGGTGAGACTATACAGAGCAGAAGTGAATATGCCAAAAATGCAGTCAGTCTGTACAGTTGCCAGAAGAGGTGTTAATATTTTTCTCCATTCTAGTAGAAGCTCATTGGGATATGCAAAACTCATTTGTTAAGTAACACTGGAGAGTGACAGATGCTGACATATATAATTTGACAGCTGCAAATACCAGGTACTAGAAAGTGTCATTTCCCATAAGTATAAAATAATGGGTCATTATTCCCTGACAGATTAAAACCCAAGTACTATGAATAAATGAATCGGTAATCCTGCGTACTTTAAAAGAAAAGTAGAACATTCTTTTTCTTCTTCCAGAAATAAAGGCGATTTCCTTTGTTCTCCTCTCACCTGTGTTACCACCAATTACCAGCCCTCTGATGAGGTAGAGCAGAGGAGGGAGTATCTCATACGATCTACTTAGGACATTTAAGACCTTTATGTTTCCAGACAGGGGATGCTGGTTCCCTAGGTGGCCAGTGCAGAAACAGCACAGCATCCAGCACATAGCTCAGAGGAGAGGCTGCTGCCTCTTTAAATGCAAGACGATCCCAGGAGCAGGCACACCCAGGTCAGGGGCCTGACAGGAATGGTGCCTCTCAAGGGTTACCTGTCCTGCTTTGTGCCAGTCCATAGGAGGGCTTCAGCTTTATTCTTGCCTTTAATTCTGAGCCTGTGTTTCCACTACTGAGGCACAGTGACCTTCCTCAGGCAGACAGCTAACAGCAGGGGGCCCCTGAGATATCAAAAGTAGCACCACTAGAGATGTTTGTCTCCTTCTGGGCAGGGGACAGTCTGCCCACTGGCTGAAAACACAGCCCAGGAGGGGAGCAGAGACAGATCACACTTAGTGGAGTTCTGCTGAGGCTGAGCTTGCTGGGCTTGTTGCAGGGGATTCATCTCTCCGGGGTCTAAAGTGATGCTCTGCCTAATGTGGCCCAAGTCCTAAAACAAGCCAGCAGGCACCATTCCCAATAGGAATACACCTAAAGCACTTAACAGGAATCTAGTTGATGTCAAAGTGGTTCCCAGTGCCTGCTGGATTTAACCAGCCATGCACCTATGAGTTTGGTTATACTGGGCCCTGTGACAGGCAGATAAACATGGCTAGGGATACATCTTCTTTCTTCTCCCCCACCTGGTTACCAAACCCATCCTCACCATAGCATTACATTGTGATAGATATTGCTGGCACTGAAGACTGTTCTCCCCCTGAGGCTGTCTGATCACAGTAACTCCAACCCTGTCATGGAAAGGAGCGTGGCAGGAGCTATGCCAGTGCCTTTGAGTCACTGGAGACACTGCCTGAAGAGTCACAGCATCATTTATGTTGGACAAGACCTCTAAAACCATTGAGTCCAACTGTTAATCCAGCACTGCCATGCTCACCACTAAACCATGCCCCCAGGTGCCACATCCATCTTTTGAACACTTCCAGGGATGGTGATTCCACCACTTCCCTGAGCAGCCTGTTCCAGTGTGTGGTTACCTTCTCTATGAAGAAATTTTTTCCTAATATCCAGTCTAAACTCCCCTGGAGGATGGACATCCATTCATGTCTAGTTAAGTAGTTTCTGATAATCCTTTCCAGCAGTTCTGCAAGAGCCAAGCACCTCTTTCCTGCTTAAGGAAAGTGCTTTTTGGTGTCTTTTGGGACAATGTTTTCTCTTGTGCATTAGGTACTTTCCAAAAGAAGCATTATTTATTCATTTATTTCAGTTTCTTGAAATCTATGTCACTTAGAAGTAACACAAGGCCATTATAACTGACAAGTCTGAGCTCTTGTGTAATGCAGGACCCACAGAATTTCACTCAAATTCCTGCATTAGGGATTTGTTCTTTTTCCATGCAATCACAATTGCTCACATAAAAGACAAAAGAAGTAATGTCGACACCCATTACTTATTGAACCTGTAGTTGTAAGGTTTCAAAAAAATGCTCAAAGATTTTCATTTTTTCATTGAATTTTAAAATGTAACATGCATTTAGATTTTCTGGCAAATCATGCAACATTTAAGATCAAGGGGGGGTTGATTTTTAGTCAATTATATTTGCTACTACCTTTTTTTTTTTTTTGGTAGGAGATTATTTAGAAGCAACTGCAAAGCCAACACTGAATTTTTGGGGGGGGATTTTCTGTCATCTTTGTGGTTCAATGAATTTTTTTTTTTTTTTTTTGCAAGTGTTCCACACTTAGCACAGCAGCCCTCTGGTCTGTGACTGGGCTCCTAGAAACTATTATCATATAAATAATAATTAGATGGAAGTTAAAACCAGCATGACTGTACTGAACAAATATACATGATTGCAAATGTGTCTGTATCAGTGGGAGAGAAGGAAAGTGAATCCACTTCAAATGTTCTGAGTTTCACACCTCATTAGTCGGAGATGATTGTTTAATGGTTTGATTAAAGGGATTTTTTTTCCTTCCTCAATCCAGTTGTTTCTTCTCCTGTATTTAGTAACTGACTGCAGTTCAGAGTTCTGCTGAATTTGTTAAAGTTTTCACATATTTCTTTTTTAGAAGGTTTTATCTTGAGGCTGACTGGTGTTTGTGGGCTCAGCCTCACACTATCCATAGCATAAGATGCCGATCTTCCAACACCAGTTCTGTTTACACACAGACACTTGGGCTGTCAGCAGCGGGGTATTCTCTGCTTCAAGGACACACTTTTGAAGTCTTTGAAGACAAGGAACATCAGAAAAAGTTTGCAGATGGGAGATTATAGACAAAGCATTGCAGACATGAAATGAATGCTTTCCTCAGTCTCTTAAGCTACATGTTAAGTCAAATTGCAAAGAGCTGCTAAATGCTGTTATCAACAATTGCTTAGGCAAGGCCCTGCTTCTATACATTTATAACATACATGGGACAAATGCATTTACAGTAACATTGGTTAACTTTCAGTGAAATATAGGTAATTTTTTAAAATTCCTATTTCATGAGTAGTAGATTTAGTGAATTTCCATCCTTCCAAGGGCCAATATTTAAAAGGGGGGAAAAATCAAAACAAAATGTAAGGCTAAAATCGTTATTGAGGCACCTGGGGTGCATGCCTACATACTGTCATTTTCTTCTTCTAGTTCTAGGTGCTGGTAACTGAAATTCCCTTTTCACAGAGCATATGGCTACAGAAATGTGTCTGTCTCCTCAGTATTGTTGGCAGACCAGTTTGCCTTTGTTTGTATAAAGTAGGAAGGAGTTTTAAGGCAGAAGTCCAGGATGTGCGGTGCATGGAGCACTAGTAAAGTGGTTGAGACACTGCTGGCAGCAGGAGCCTGCAAAGAAACCATCACATTGGAACAAAAACAGCTGTCTGCCAGCACCATAAACTTTAGGAAATGTTGTGGGTGATTAGTTGCTGCTCCTAATGTGTGAAAGTTGGCCTGTCTGCATACAGGCAAAATAAACTCCCTTTTACTTCTTGCCACTCATACACAGAAATCATGGGACATTATGGGATTGATTATGAGCCATAAAAGCCAGGAAGTTCAGCTTTAGAGGGAAAACCATGGCAATGACTGTCTCTTTCTATTTGGATGTCATTGCATGAAAAGCTAAGGTGAAATGAAAAGGAACAGGAAACAAACCTCAAATGGGAATGGGACAAAAACCTCTAATGGGAAAAGCAACTCAGTCAGGAAGGAACACTCAAGCATATAATATAAGGCAGCTGGCCTCTCTGAAACTTTTGGTTTTTAAGTAAACCTTAGTGGTCCTGGAACAATAGTAAAAGAACAGTCCAGCAAACATATATTCTGCTGAGTGTCACATAGATTTTTTTTTTCCCAAAGACAAGCATCCTTCCCATTTCCACCATCCCACCAGCTCAAATAGTCTGAATAAACACCACTTCAACAAAAGCAAGAAAGAATATGGATTGATTGCAAATAAAATAATAAAAAAGGATATTTTGTTATTAAGCCCTTCTGTTACATTTTTTTGGATAAACTCTTTCAAGGACCATTTCAGAATTAAATCACCTGTGAGTGCAAAAGTGTAACATGAAGTGAAAATATCCTTGTTTGTGCTGCAAGGCAGATTGAATATTTCCTTTCTGTGAGGGATTTTTTTTTCTGAACTGATTATGACATAGATGTGAAAACTAAGGGCAGAAGGTGGGGCTATTTTATTTTTTGCTTTTATATACCTCTGAGTCTTCTGCTTTAAGCAATCATAACAAAGATAAATATTTATATAGCACCTGCCAGTCTATGGCTTAAAAGCACTTAACACGCTTTAATATATACTATTGCACAGAAATAGAAAAACTACAGTTCTAGGGTGAAAGGTAATTTCTGGCTGATATAAATGCTGGAAAACAGAAAGTAAACAGGATTTAGAGCAAAGTAAACCAGAATTAATTCCTAGTAAGAATAAGTAGAAGAGAAAAGCTAATATTTCCACTGCTGCAAAATTTGTCAGTGGGAATTTCAAAGCCTGATTTTTCTTATCTTTCATAAACAGACTGTAATTCTGAGGCCCCACAAAGTAAATGGATGGCTTAGTATTTACTCTAACAAAGGACAAGACTTCATTCCCACAATTTGCTAAGATACAGCCTTGGAAGAAATTGTAAGATCTGAGTCTAAGTGCCTGCAAGGGGTTAAGAGGGGTTGTAGAAATGACTTATGCTTTTGACTAAGCAATAAAACGACATTCTTTGGTGAGGGAGACTGCAATATTTTGGAGTGCTTTTTCCTCACAAAAATGTCACAAAAAGATTTTCTTTCCTTCAGCATGATCCATTTTATTGTATTTGCAAGAAAAGTAAAGGAAATTAAGACTTTTACTCTCAGAAATGCCAGTTTTCTTTCTAATGCTAGTCAGCAGTCTGGTGATTTAGGGGTCATTCTCAGGAGAATGCCAGGATTAGCAGATGGGATCAGATAAAACTTTTGTTTTGTTTTGTTTTTTTTCTTACTATTCTTATTTTTATTCTTGTTTCTTTTAGTCTCAGTATTGACTTGCACCTTACTAAATAAATCCAGGAAGCCAAAGAACCAGAGGTTTTAGATAAAAGTCCTAGAGGTTTCTCCAGAATCATAGAATCATTAAGACTGGAAAAGACCTCCAAGATCATGGAGCCCAATGTTTGACTGAACACCACTACCATGTCAACTAAACCATAGGACTAAGTGCCAAATCCACTCATTTCTTAAACACTTCCAGGGGTGGTCCATCCACCACTTGCCTTGGCAGCCCTTTGCAATGCTGAAGTCACACTCATACTGTGAAATGCATACTTAAGTGTTTGTGGAAAATAGGACACCTCCAAGAGGAAGGCATGAAAGAGCCCTGCCTCCAAATTCCCTGTCTCATAGGAGAGATTTATTTCATAAACATAGGAAAACTGCTAACTTTTGCATGTGTGACCTTAATTACAGCAGATTTTTTTTTTCTTTTAAGGCAGTAGGAGATTTTCTTCTTAGTGGAGAGACTATTTTGAGAATCAGTTTAAATATATCTGAAATGATTATGCATATAACAAATATGCTAAATCTAACCTTTGAAGTAGTGCTTGGCTCTTCATTTCCAAAATGAAAACAGATTAATAAAAACTGCTCTAGATTAATGAGGCACACTCAGTATTTTGCTCTCAGCAGAGAGACACCTCAGACCAGGGTGGTAAAGATACCTGTCTTTTAATAAGGACCTTTGGCTCCTAACAACTTCAGATGATGTTTCACAAATTCTTCATCACCTCTCTCAGATCCCTCAGGGTCTGTAGGAAGCAATTTACTCATTGCCAAATATACTGATCCAAACTAGCAGCTACAGGGCAATATGTGCTATGTCAAGACACCAGCCCTGCTCCCCGGGTATTCTAGCTCTGTGGGCACAACCCTTACTCTCTGCTAATCTTTTCCCCACAATTCCTAGGAGGGAGGGTGGTTGCCAGCCCAAGCTGACTCCTCCTAAGGAGCCATAAGTTTCAGAGCCAGCTGTAGACCTCTACACAAGCTTGCTGTGCTTACCATGAGTCCCTGAGCTCATGGACACAGCCTCCAGCACATGGGGTCACTGGGTCTGTCTTAGCCAAGCCAGCCTCTGTCACCCAGCATGACCTGGTGCTCTGGCATTGCTGTGTCCAGCCTCCTTACCTTCAGGGAGGTGACCCAGGGAAGAAGTGGTGCACTGGAAAGGTGTCACCTGGCTGTATGATCCTCCTCAGTATGGAGTCCTGACCTTCAGGTTAGGAGGGAATGGAGAGAAAAGCAGCTTTTGCCCTTTCCTGCTGAAGCTGGGCCACAGGAATGCATGGTGCTGGCCACAGTATGCACAGGGAAAATCTCTAGCCTAACTGCTCTGGCGTTTGCTTCCAAGGTGGGAGACTTCCTTTTTGTGCCTGTTCACAAGGCTGGTATTATACTGTACATTTGGGAAAAGTAAATAAAATACTTAAATAGAGCTGGGAGACAGAGTGGGACTGCATAGCTTTCTTCTCCTACTGTTGCAGCAATCTCTCTCTTCTCCCTTCTGCCTTTACAGTTAATTTTGCCATTTTGCAGGATGGGGTCAGCCTCCTTTAGGTGTAGGAGTGAAAAGCCCTGACCCTTGATTTTCTGTTTCCTGTTCAACTTTCTAAGCACATGTAAGATGCACTACAGAGCCACAAGCATTTCCACAAGTTCTCAGACATTTTCCACAAGGGAAAAAAAAAAAAAAAAAAAAAAGAGAGAGAGAGAGAAAACAAGGGCTTTGAGTCTTCTGTGATTACCAATATAGGGAAAGGGTAAGATCTTAAGGTCTTCTCTGGCATTTTTTGGCAGCTAATATCAGCTGTTGCCTGTTCTGTCTGATGGCTCCTGTGAAACCTGTTCCACAGCACTTAATTCTCATTATTCTTTTAAAAGGATATTTAAGCATGTAATATGGGGTTGTAAATTGCACAGAAGCCTAAAGGTTACATATGGTAGTACTGCCAAGGAGTGTATGCTGTTTTCCAGATCTGACCAAATGTTTTATAGGAAAGGCATTTTACTCAAGTCTCTAATGTTGTTTCATGTAAACAACATAAACAATAGCATGTTTTAGAATTGCCATTGCAAAATGAGACCTTTCCATGCTCAAGGGGCCTCTGTGCACTCCCTACACAGACACTGCTATGCTGAAGGACATACTTATACAAATAGGAATGATGGTAAAGAAAGTGAAGAAGAAAAATACCAGGTCAGAAGAACAAAACTGTATTTCTTCTAGCTCCATCAGCTTGGCTATATTTTCTTCCTGACAGCCACTTTGAAATTGCAAAAGAATTCCTTCAACCAACTCTTCCTGTGACCTAAATGCATAATTGATGAAAATGTATTGTTTACATGAAAGGCTCATAGAAACCACCAGGAAAGCAGTGCAGATTATTTTTTCCTCCTTTTGCCACTATGTTTTTACAGATGTGATGTGTGGTTTAAGGAGCCAAAGCAGACAGTTGTGCTTTAGCCATACTAAATATTTCAAACAAAGAAAAAGGTTTCTTTCTTTCCTGTGCCTTTCACGACAGAATACATATAGCTATAATAAATAAATACATAAATAAATACAATTTTTAAAAATAGCTTTTAAATGACATATCTACGAAAATTCATGGGGCCAATTATACATTTAGAGAAAACAATTATACGGCTTTGACTCCTGCAGGAATGAGACGGGAGGGCGGAGCAGGGACACGCGGTGGCCTCTGTCACCCGAGCAGGGCTGGTGGCGCTGGCTGTCCCCGTGCCGAGGGCTGGATCGCCACCTAGCGGGACCCGCTGCTCCAGCCCGCAGCTCTGAACCCTGAGCAGTGACCTGAGGCTGACTGGGAAAAACTGCAGCTGAATTCAGTCTGGTGGAGCACCAGGCACCCCGAGCACTCGGGGATCATGGAATCACAGAATGGTTTGGATGGGAAAGGACCTCAAAGATCCTCTAGTTCCACCCACCTGGCATGGGCAGGGACACTTCCACTTGACCAAATTACTCAAAGTCCCCTTCCATTAGGCCCTGAACACTTCCAGTGATGAGGTATCCACACCTTCTCTGGGAAATCTGTTCAGTGCCTCACTACCCAAACATTAAAATATTTCTTTGTAATATCTAGTCTAAATCTGCTGTCTTTCAGACTAAAGCCATTACCCCTTGGGGAGTGTTTGCTCAACATGTTGCAGATGTACCCAAAATATCAGCTGCTTGTTCAGAGGCAGCACAGCGTGGCACTGCTAGCTCTCCTTATCACACGACCATGCTGGCCTCTCTCAAGTGTCCTCTGGCACTTGAACACTGATATAACTGATAATATCTTCTCTTTGAAGCTCATGGAAAATCGAAATGTAAGGAAAACCATGGGGCCCTCTAGTCAGTTCAGTAAAGATATGAGGATAGACCATGGCTGTCTGCTGTGATAAACTCCAGCCTCTTGTGCTTGGTGTACATGGAGTTGTGGTAGACACAGCCACGGATTTGGTTTTCCATTGATCTGAGAAAGGCAGAATTTGTGGAACTGCAGAAAAGCTAAACACAATTCCTGGTGTGGCTGTGTGGTGTGAAGCAGTTACTCACTGAATGCTCCTCCCCTGTACATCGTTCAGAAATTTTGGATTCTAATGGTCACATAATCTGAGAGTTAAGTAAGTAAAATTTCTCTTTAGGAAAATTGCAAACTTGGAAATTATCTAAACACAAATATATTTTAAAAATCAAAAGCCTTCACAACCTTTCAATCTTACCTGTCTGGAATCTTCAGAAGCATAGAACTTCAGTTCATATGACTTTTAAATTATTTGTAGTGGTCCTTTTCCCTGGCACAATTATGGCAGCCACTCCTTTTTACTGCATTTATCAAAGGAGAAACACTCAACTAGCATTTAATTTACAGCACCCCACATCAAACTGTGCATGGCCACAGTCCAGCTCTCACTAGCAACTATAGAAAAAGTGAGCTTGCTTCAGGGAAAAAAAGTTCTCTTTTAGAACATATTAGGAGAGAAAAACAATAGCATTGGTTGCTGTCAATACAAACAGATATTATTTTATATTTTAGGTATTACTCCTTCCTAGTAGTGAGACCAGCCAGTGAACCCTTCACAGGGTTTGGTTCTCCTGAAAGTGGGATGCCAATGTGGACATAACTTTGAGACAATAAAGCAGCTCTTCCTAGCTAATACAGTTGATTGTCTAGTTTCCTGAGCAATCTGCACATTTTTTTTAGTGCCCTTTACTGAATCTTTGTGGATTAAGAAAGACTGGTTAATCTGAGGGGTGTGTAACTTCAGATGGCCACAAACATTGCTCTAAATGCTGTTCAAGCCAGGAATAAATCACCAGACTTTGCAAATCCCCACAGAGAGCTGTGCACTGATTGTTCAGGCTGCACAGTCATTTCTCAAATGAAACACAGCTGAAGGGCCAAATACTGACTCTCCCCAAGCCGTTACATATGGTTATGTCTTCCTAACCAGTTACCTGCTGTGGCTGGGGAAAGCCAGTGGGAACACTCAGATTATTTTAATCCTGACCATACAATATAATTCTGAAAGATAACAAGGGTTGAAATCATTAACTGTGCTAAAACAGGGCTTATAACATGCTCAAACTGAGAATATTAATTATGCTCAGAATACAATAAGGTTAAAGAAGGGATAGAGAGTTAACCAAATGCTGTGGCTACAGGTCAGCAATTCCTGTCTCATTCTGCCTAAGAGCCCATAACTGTTTCAGGATACAGCTCTCACAAAAGTTCCAGACTGACCTCACTGGGAAGCCACTAGTTACTGGTTGAGATGGTGAACATACTAGTTTGATCTGTAAAATGCAGCAGCTATTTTTCTCAGAAGTTCATCTTTCTGATATTGCATTAAAATAGCGTGAGGGCTTGGAGAAGCACAATGAACAGTCTCAAACACTGCCAAATAAGAAAGTTCCCACAAGGGAAACCATCACAACAGGACCTTAGAATAAGCACAGATGGCTAAAAGGAAGGCATTAATACCACAGGTTAACGTTTGGAATTAACACACTGGACAAAATTCTGCTGAGCCAACTGTGGGAAAAGCACTGACAGCAACAACAGGAATGTGCCAGGCCTGGTGAGGCAAATCAAGGTAATTATCTGGACAAAAGCTCCCACCAAGACAAACTGTGAGAAAGGAAGTATCTTGCAGACATGCCATTCCAAGCTGGGTGGGAATGGCACCCTTGCCTTATGGAGACTCAGGAGCTGGACTGTATAGAAGTGGCACCTCCACAAGAACACAGGAACCCCCACCAGCAAGCAGACCAGGGTGAAGAAGGTCCAGCAGGACACTGCAGGATTCCACGTGGTGGTGATATCTATGCTTAGTCTCTCTCTCACATTCTCTTTTTGCCCCTTCTCTTCTGTCTATTTCTACTTGACATTTACTGTTTGCACCTTAATTAGGGCAGAGACAACACAACAACCAGATCCTGAAAGATAAAAGCAAAAACTAATCAAAAAAACTCTATGCAGCATTCCAGCAACACTGTGTTTGCCGTGTCCTCCAGGAAGCAGCAATGCAAAATCCCATCTGCCACAAGTGCAGGCTCTCCCCCAGAGATGCACCTTTCTTATTTCAGATCCTGTGTCTGTGAGATTGTGCTTAGTGGGTCACCACAGCAGTGAGGAGCTGGAAGCAAGATCCCACTTGGAGCAGGGGAGTGTGACAGCAGGAGGGAATAACACAGCTTGTAGAAGAGGTGTGAAGGAAGAGCCTCCCCTAAAGGGCAAGAGGGCACATGGATGGTAGTGGGGGCTTGGTTTGGATGGAGGGAGGGCAGGCCAGGGTATGTGGAGCACAGCTGCACCAAGCAGTGCTGAATGCCTCTGAACATTTTCTACTCCATTTCCCGGCTCTGCCATCGCAAGTGATGACAGGCAGGTCTAAAGTTCAGAACCCTGTGACCAAACACCAACTACAGGAATTATTGCTACTTAATAAAGTTGCTGCATGTCTGATGACTCCTGGGGTTTTGGTGTGTGTTTTGGGTTGTGTTAAGGGCACAGCTTATGGAAGTAGTTGAAGGCCATGAGACTCTCAAAACCAGGTTCTGAAATGAGTAATTTAATTTGAAGTAGGATATTGCTAGCATGTTCACCTTAGTTAACATGTTGATCAGGACCAAGCCCATATTCTTTGCTAATACCTAGAATTTAGCCTCTGACAGAGATTTAGGGAACGATTCTTCCAATTAAATGGGGAATGATGCAAGCTGTCATTTTCAGTCTTTGATCTTAGATCTGAATTAAAGTGCAACTGCAAAATATATACAAAAAATATACCACAAAGGCTTTGCAACATTTAGTTTTAAAGTTTCATGATCATTGCAGACAGAACAACCTGGTTAGATAAATAGTTTTCTTCTCTGTTTAGATTTTTAAGGTATTTCTGATGTTGAAGAAAAAAACATTTTTCTCTGAAAATAAAATAGCCAGGTGTCAAGGCTGATTCTCTGAATTCCACCGCATGAACTTCACTAACTCCCTACTTAATACCACCTAACCTATAATTGAATTTGATATCCTAGATCTCTAGAACTCAGGCTTGAGTTATCCCTAAAAGTGAGAAAAGGAAACATAAAAAGCATAGAGACATCAAATGAAATACATTTCTAAGCAATAAGATGGCCAAGAAATGTTTCCAATACTGTAAGTCAGTTTTATTTAAAAAATAGAGTTCAAACATTGTTTTTTATAAGGTGCAACATATACACTGTTTTCTACAATTAAAAATAATCAAAACAACAAACAGAGCCAAAGCAAAACTATAGTCATAAATATAGTGTCATTCAAACACGGAATCAGTGAGCCTTCTGTAATCCCTAAACATTCTTTTTCTGCTTCTTCAAAGCATAAGAATTAATAATTAGTATCACTGGGACAGCCAAAGGGTCTGTCTAATCCATTTCTGTACTTTATTATTAAACTTTCCAGTACAGATTGCTTCAAGTACACATCAGAAGCTGAATGTAACTTAACACAGTTCATGCAAAACAAAGATACATACTGGACCTCCATCATTCAAAGATTTTTATTCCTGTTTAGTTTAGTTGGACATTTTTGAAGGCCAACTGCTTGAAGGACTGAACTGAGGTTGCATAAAGTCAGCAGTATATACTAAAATACCCATGTAACTCAGATTGATAATGCTACGTGACTATCTTGAGCTTTACAAATTCAAATAAATAGGCCTGAGATCTATGCCTCTTGGAGTCTATTCAGCACCTTCTGAGACAAATTTTAGAATACAGATGGAAAACAGTGTCTGATAATGGGATTGTTATGGGGAAATAAATTAAATCATTACATCTTAACTGCATTTTTTGAGATAAGCATGTTATTAATTTATATTAAGGGTGTTCCCTTTCAGACACCAGTTTGAAGAGCAATAAAGGCTGTAGCACGGAGGAAGTTTCCTAATTAGCAAAGTCTGTCCTGTTTCAAAGCCCTCCATGTCATTCCAGCATCAGCCTCAACCTTGATGATAACACCAAGCAGCTGAAGTTAGCCATGAGAGTGACATTCCTGGACAGCCAGACTGCAGACCCTGCTCTGAAGGGTTTAACATCTTTTGAACTGAACAAGGAGCAGCACAACATGGTTACATGTCCAAAGGTTTTTTTCCTTGACCCCTTAGGTATTTAAAGCTTTCCATCTAGAAAGGAATGTGTTTGATAGAAGAGAACTGTACACCCATTTATCTGCCTTTTGCTTGGGTGATAGTCCAGGGTCAAACTGCATTCACAATAACTACACAGATCTCAGTTCCTTCTGCTGGTGTTTGCTACAAACCACCATGTGGTTTTTTGGGTCTTGGTTTTAAGCCCTGAGGGCTCTTCCCAAGTAGCTAATAAGGCAAGGCAACAAGCTTATCACAGGGGTGACTTGGTTTCAGTACATCACTTCTGGGTGTTAATGGGAATTAACCACCCAAGTCCATCCTTATGCATAACCACAGGCTGTGTTTAACCTGATAAGCCAAGTCAAGACATATGTGAATTTGTATTCATAGCCAGATTAACCTGTGTTAGGCAAGTCCACGTCTTTTTTTCAGAAAACCGTAATGTTTTTCAGTGTTGATACTATATATTGGTTCCTGTTAGCAAACATGGAAAGCAGAACATGGTCATACAGTTCTAACCCAAGAATGAGATTGTTTTCAAAAGCCAGCCTTTTCAGCTTAGTCTACGTCCCTTAGATTCTAGAAGTTATGGGTAGAAATTAACAATTGTATAAAGCCCCACTTGGATTTAGTTGTGGGAATAAACTGATTTTATGATGGCATCTCTGTTCAAGTGAAGGAATCTAGTGTTTATGAGCATTGTTGACTTGGTTGGTTTTTAATGAGTTTGGCTGTTGACAGCTTCCCAGAAAAATGTAAGACACATTATGTTGTATTTCCTACTCTCAGAAGAAAGGGGTTGCTCAGTCCTATAGTTTATATAGTTTCAACAATATCCCTTTAATAATACATTGTACTGCAGCTGTTCAGTTAACAAAAAGTAGACACTGAAATATTTATGGGCTTTGGCCAGAACTTCATATATTTATGTCAGTCTGTTGCAAACACCATTGTTTAGTGAAGTGCTTAACAAATTCAAATTATCCCTTTTCTTCCGTTTCTTTTTCTTCAGCAATTTGGGCCATGCTCCGTGTGAATGCAGTGGAACACATGCCAGGAGGAAGCAGGGCGACTGGAGATAAGAGGAGGAATTTGTGACATAGAACTTCAGCACCTAACTCAGGGCACACCTGAGTAGTTGTCTCAGTTCAGGGACACAATAATCATGCACATTGCCTATAGGTTAGATCAACAGTCTGGGTCTGGGCTGGAGTGAGCAACACCCTGTTCTGGCAAGAGAGGTCATCTCTATCCATGAGGACCATTCCAACACCATGGATCAGCGGGGTGAATCTGAACAAAAGTACCAGAGGTCTTAGGTGCCTAAATGAAGGGACCAGGAGGTCTGAAGGGGATTCAGGGCACAACATTTCTGCAGGCTTTAAGTTTACATCTATAAAGCAAACACTGGGCAGTGTGAATTATGTGTTACAGAGAGCACAATTTGGTATTCTGTTACTGATAACAGTAAAGGGTTGACTCTCTATCTCACATAGGACCAGAACAAGGGTTTAGGAGAATTTCACATTTTTACCTGAGTGACTTAGAGGTCTCTACCAGGGTCTGTTAAATCTTGTGTTCTTGGTGCAAACAGATAAACACTTAAAGCTATCCTATGATCCATCGCATTCTCAATCCCTCTGATCTTATCCAGCAGCAGTGCTGTGGAGAGGAATTCCACAGTCCTATGACTGACGAGTGCATAAAAAGTAAATCTCTTACAGAATAAATGTCTATGGCTGTTAAACTAATTTCAGCAATCTCTTGGCAAGTGCAGACAAATGCCAAGAAAGAGCAATGACAAATGCAGGCCTAAGTGGAGAACCAAGAATCAATGCAAGATGTCATTCATTTGTGAAAAATTGTGATATACACAAGGGAGGACAGGTGAGGGATTCAATCTCTTGTCGCTAACACTGATGAGAGATGGATACCACAGTCCTTTTAGTGCTTTTGAAAGCTATTTTATGAGCTTCTATGTTTTTTCCAGTTACCACAGCAAACCACAAAATACTAAATTTTACAGTACTTGTATGCAAAATTGCATAGAGAGATAATAAATTCCTACAAATAAATCCCATTTCAACATTAATAAGGGGAAGCTGGTTGACAGAAATGCTAAGCAGTATAAAATTCAAAATACTAAAGCAGGGAGCAAGGGACATTACATTTTGAAGTGATTTGAGGCATAATCTTACTCTTTTCTTAAGACTTATCTCCAGTCTTGATTAATTAAAGATTTACAAAATAAAATGAAGATGAGAAAATCTTTCATTTTAAAATATGTCAATTTTTGTCCGTCATGAAAATGCTATAACTCAGTTGCAAACAAAGAGCCATGATTCCAGAAACAAAAGCAACTGACATTACTGGTCTACACTCTCTGGCTTGGAACACAAACCTCTATACCTCTTGGCAGCTTGTGCACCAACAGTGTCTGCTGCTCTTCACACCTGCCTCACGAGTTATGTGACCTCGGTGCCTCCCACCGGCGCTCGTGGCTCTTTGTCTCCAAGCACAGCATCACTTACACCCACAGCACTCCAGCTGAGCTGTTGGGAATCTCATCAAGGAAACACAGCTTGATGTCTGCAGCTGCTCAGAGCTTCTAAACTGCCTCCCTCAAAATAAGTGCTGTCCTGCATCCACTCCCTCTGTCAGAGGCATATTGGGCCATTCTTCACATGCATTACCTTTTTCTCTTTAAGCAAGATGAAACACCAAACACAGCCTTCGTGTTAATCTAGAAGGGATTCCTTTGGGGTTACTTTCTTCTTCTTTACCAGTCTAGTTAAACATGATAGATTCAGGGTCCTGGTTTGCCATTTGAGCCATGTGTCTTAATACATCCTTTTTAGTTATGATACCCAGCAGCCTCCTATAGGAGAAAAGGAAGTGAAAGGTCAATAATCTCATATATCATTCAAGTTTTTCCCCTGTTCAGCTGCAGGGATATTTTGTGAGTGCTTCCATACGATACTGTCCATCTCATCTATTCCCCAATTATTATCTTTTTATAAAAGTATTCTCACCTCATGTATTTCTACTACCCCAGCCATGATAATTAAGTGAAATACTCTGTCTTGTTACCTCTTTTTATTGGGAAGATGACTAAGTGATGAGTTACAACAACTAATACGTCATACAACAAAATAATAAGTTTCCTTAGGCTCAGGCTGGAGGGCCAGCAGTCAAACCCAAGTTATCAGTGCTTGGTAATACACAAAGTAAGCTAAAGCACAGGGTTTCTGAAACTCTCACTGCCTGACAGCATAATGCCTTCAAATTTAAATGATAATTTCTCACTTATGTGAACTTAAATGAATTACATCTGTCAAGAAAGATGAGGCCTATGGGATGTCTGGTCCCAAGAGTCAAAAATTTCATAACCCTCAGTATTCAAGGGCTTTTACTTCCAGTCCTTGAAGACCATTAGGCACTGAATATTGAAACTATGTCATTTTTAATAGTTTTTCCACCTTTAATTTCATGTAAGTTACAAAACTTTAGATCTGAATTTCTGAATCCAGGCACCTAAAATCAGAACCTTTATCTGTGTCCCAATAATGGTTCTTATTTTCTTAATGCTGAGGATACTGCATTAACACTAACAAGTATTTTTGAATAACAAAAAGACTTTTAAACAGAAGAATAATTTTTAGTCTTCCACATTTGGAAATTATGGCTGCAGTTTGGCGATCCTGCTGCCACTAGATCCTGGAATGAGCCACCATACCCAAAGATCTCAAATTCCATCGGAACTATGGGATGTTATATCTAGTCCACATTGTGCAGCTTTTTGTTCCCCTGATTTCACATTTGCCCACCTCCTTCAGCTGTTATTTGAGAGCCTTTGGTTTATACATTATACAATAAAGAAAGTTGAACAGATTAATTTTCCTCCAGTAGCACCTTTATCACAATTTTCACAAACATCTAGCTGGATGTCTCAAAACAGGCATATTCTTTGTAAACAATACTGCTTCCTAGATCTGTCTCTGCTGAAAACTGAATGATAGTGGAAGTCAGAACAGTTTATTTTGTTTTTATTTTTACCTTGTCTAAATGAGAATACACACCATTTTGGTTCCGAGTCTGACTTCTTTTGCTGCCCTGGAGAGACATGGGCAAGGTTCCCTTATTCATCCTTTCACAAAATAAGACAAAATTAAAATACTGACTTGACTGTCAACTACTCACCCACTGCGAGTCACCAGACACTGCCGGAGCCCAAGTTTTCGGAAAATATCTACCACAGTTTCCATTGGGGTGTGGTCAGTGACAGTGAAAGGGCTCAGGTTGAGGATGCGCCGCAGTTTCAGCGGGTGGGGACTGTTGGGTGGCAGCTCTGGGGGGTCCTCGGTGAAGTACACGATGGAGTTGCTCACCACCCCATCCTGACGCTGTCTTGCATTCTCTGTGCAACACAAAAATTGGCATGGATGGTGAATTGAGCGTGGTAATAAAAAAGAATTCATCCTTTGGAGAGCAAGGTTTGATTTTGTCTTTAACACACCAAAGTCCCAGAAATTTGGGTTACTGAGTAACCCTGAATTTCCTTGAGACATTGCTCCCTCAAAGCAAATGTGATATTTTTATAGGGACATACTTTTCCTTGCCAGGGATAATGCTTTTCTGAATAAATATGCAGCTTATTCACAAACTTCACTAATCTAATTTCTGTCAAATTCAAATCACTGCATGTAATTCCCTCCACTGTGAGAATCACAACAGAAATTTTATTACATGCCTGAAGGAGTGGAGTCAACAGCTGTGTAAGACCACAGTTGTCTTGGAGAAAAACTTTTCAGTGGAGTTGGGAAAATGTGGACATAGTGATGGATTTATGAACACAAAGCTGAGGAAAGACAAATTCACATTCCAGGGATCCAGAGACAGCGTGGGCATTGTTCTAGATCAGCACAACCCTCTGGCATGCAGAGTAAATTTTGTGGGTTTACACTTAATGCCTTGAATAGTTTGCATATCTAGATTTTTAAAAGGAAAAATAAATTAGCTTCCTACTTAAAGGAAAATAGTAAAGAGAGGAAAAAATACAGAGGTAAACAGCACATATGTGAGCATTTTCAGAAGTTCAAAAGCTATCATTAATACTTTGATCAAACTATGAAGTGAACATCACAATACATCTGGAGTCTGCATGATCAGTATAAGCCTTTTACTTAAAGCATGCCCCAAGACTTACCACTGGAGCACTTTATTTTCTTTGCAGTGTTTACCTCATCTCTACTCAACACTACAAGGTCTAAACATTATATGAGACAGATTTCCAAATGACAAGCAACTTTCCTCTCCCCCAAAAAAGTATATAATGTGTTTGGCTCTGAGGTTTTAACTTTTTCTTTTAATACATTCTTGGAAATAGCTAAATTATTACTATCGATTAACATAGGTTGCTTCTGCTCTTGAGAGGTATAGCAACTCATACTCCAAGCACATGTAAATATTCTTGGAACTCTCTGCCATCAATCAGAGTGAGAAACCTGCTCCTGTGACTTGTAATGTGTACACAGTGATGGTTTCCAACATGTTTCAGCTGCATTTTTTTTTTTTTTTTTTTACATTTAACAATCATTGTCTTGCAGTATTTCTGGAACTGAAGCAGTGCTGGCTCAAACCTAATATCAGTACAGTATATGATTCTCAACCTTCTCACCCCACGTATTACAAGCCCTAGTGCAGTTTACAGGAATGATGTTAGTTTTGTCTCAGCTTGTTTCAATCCATACATCCAGTTTTAAGTGTGAATATGCCTGCATAGTTCTTTGATATATGATCTGTGCTAAGAGGTAACATTAATCAAACTGAAGGTAACTCCCACCCTTTGATAAAAACCTTTGACAGCTAGGTATTTCCTTCCCAAAGCTGCACTCCAAGAAACAGGACCAAGCATTTTGGTTACCACATTGCTGTTCCCAAGGCAGCAGTGACCCTGAACAACATTGATTAGCCAAAGCCATGATTTCACTCTTCCATGTCAAACACCTCTCCAGAGAAATTTGAGTGATGTAGTACTATGGAGTAAATTCTGTGGCATCAGAAAAATGGGGGATTTTGTATGCAGTCTCACTGGATGGGGGAGTGGAAGTAAAGGTAAAACAGAAGAGCAGATCATTTCTGCAGACAGTGGGTAAGAAAAACAGATACAGATTAACAGAAAGAGCAAAGCAAATGGATGACAATGTCTGGATTTACAGAGCAATCTATGCAGAAGGCTCTTGTCATAGCTAGAGAGTGAATTAACTCTCCCAAATGTGAAACAGCCTCTCATATTCAGGGGTTCACATTTCACAGCCTATATCAACCATGTTGATCTCTCAGCTCCACACAGGAAAAAGCATATTATACAGACCACCTGGCTATTGTCCAAGGCTTTGCCTTTTGCATGGTGCCTCTGGAGCAGGCCAAATTTAAGAAAAACTTTAGTGTCAAAAACTCCCCTCTGTAAGGCTGTAAAGTAGGTGTCATCTCAAATGTGATGAAGGTGACTTTCCAGAGGGTGACTCTGCTACCTCACCTGCCAGCCCACTCAACAAGGATCAATGAAGGACACTGCTGATCCTCCCAAGAACACTGCTGAGCAATTGGAAATGGCATTGCCATTCACTTTACAGGTATTTGATGCATTTACAGAGCATGCTCCACTCAGTAAGAAAGAAATTATGAAGGGGTAAACCATGAGGCAGATAGCTTTGTGGGAACAGGTATTTAATGCAAGACTCAGCAGCTATTGTCCTCATCCAAGAAGGCAGATGTGTGAGGGAACTGGAGTACCCCTGGACCACCATACTACTGAAGCTCAATTAACTGGGCCCGAGAAAGAAGCTGAGATTCTTGGTTGAAACCATGACTCTATGAAGAGTAAAGTGTTCTTATTTAGAGGTACCAGAGCTAGCTCAAACTGAGGAGGCATTCTGCAGGGTACAATGCCATGAAAAAAGAGATACTGGTGAAAGAAGAGATACTGGAGTAGGCCTGTCTGTTCTTCTTAAGACCACATCCCCTGCCTGAAGTGCTGCACAGATGGGACTGATGCTGTCCTGAGGTGTAACTCCAGTACCTCTGTCAGGCTGAGCAGGTGAACCTGAACAGGTGAATAAGAGATGCTTCACCATGTATGATATTTCTCTCTTGGCAAGGAATTTTAAGGCTTAAGGAGAATTGGTGTAGGCTCCATGATCACAACCATGAAGCAAGACGAGGTGGAGTTTCAGAACACATTAGCTACCCTTGTGGTAATGATCAGCAAAAACAACTTCTGAAATTCAGGCAAAGCAACTTCAGAGAAAGAGGATTATCAATCAAAAGGCTGCTAGCATGGTTTGCCCTGCCCTGTAATGTGGAACCATGTACTGTGTCTTTCAAAACGAAATCCAGATTTTAAGTCACAAGGACACAAACCACACTGGACAGATTAACCATTTATCATAGTGCCAGCACAGAATGACAGCACTCACACTCAGCCCAAGGGGAAAAGGGTTACCAAAGGTCGCTGGTGGCTGAGGATTTTAGAAAAACTTATCTATGCATATAACTATTTGATTTTAAATCTATGTTCTGTCTCATTTCCTATGAAAGATGATCATAACTAGAATTGGTCAGGAGACAGTGCTTTTTCCTCTGAAAAATGCAGACATCAATTTTTGAACAGGAAAGCATTTTGATCTAAATGTTTACTGGGTTTAATTTTAATTGATTTCTTTGTTGTCAGTTCATAGCTGGACATTTTCTCACATCTTCTAGCAAGATCATTCAGCCACACTGCCATTTATGACCTGAATAAAAACGCTCAGTTCCTCAAAGTTCTTTGACTCACTTCAAGCAGTCTCTGATCTTTCTGATTTTAAAGTGAGGACTCTGCATCTTCAGCCCATGCAATT
The DNA here is from genome assembly GCA_013400215.1 of Cisticola juncidis. Classification (NCBI taxonomy): domain Eukaryota; kingdom Metazoa; phylum Chordata; class Aves; order Passeriformes; family Cisticolidae; genus Cisticola; species Cisticola juncidis. Next base: position 527,841 of record VXBR01009749.1, on the reverse strand, counting down.
TTCCCACTGACACACCTTTCTGAAAAGGAGGTGCAAAAGACTATTAACTTAGGAAGGCACCAAGTGTTAAAGCAATGACATGGCAGGGACAGTATATAGGCTAAATACATCTAAACCATATGCTTTAGAGACCACTGTTAGATCAATTTTTGTTTTAGCTTTGTGGGAAATGAGCTGGGAAGTGACCTTCAAAAATAACCCAAATTTAAAATTTATTAATTTTCTTGTCTGAAAAGTATGTGCATTTCCCTCAGAGACAACAGCTTTTTAAAGGTGTCTGAAAAACAGGGATGAAACAAGACCACACAGAAAAGAATAATTCCACATCAAGAAGATTTGGATATACCAGACATTCCACTCCCTTGCAAAGTACAAGGCCACTATGCCCAGACGGCATCTTGCCTGCATGCCCAGCTGGCCCTCAGGACCACAGGGCTGCCAGAACTGGGAGCAGACAGTGGGCCAGCTGTGCAGACATCTGCAGTTCTGGGTGCCCTGGGTCCAGAAAAGTAGAAACACTTGCTGTCATCCACTATACTTGTTCTTCAATCCCCACTTAGTCACCAGATCAACCAGGAAAGGACCTGACAGTCCAAACCTTTAATGACCCAGATTCAGACTGTCAGGCTACCAGCCAGCTATCCACTGGATGCCAGACAAAATTCACCCATCTTTACCAAAAAATGTTGTGCACTGAAAACTTTCCACCCTCATCATTAGAAGCCTGCATGTGAAGAAAAACTGAGACAGAGCAACAGAAAGGAGTACAGAAGGCTATTTCATCACTGGGTTACCAAAGTTCATGACTGCCTCACCACTTCTGGAAGCCCATGGAAAGGGAAAGAAACTGAGCACTGCACTGGCTTTTGGTCTGGTTCTGACAAAAGTTCTGGCCATACGAGTTGAGTTTCTCTCTGTTGTCTCTAGAATTATATCTTTCTCTAGAAAGATTATTATTATATCTGTCTCTAGAATTTACTCTTTTGAGTGACAGCAAAGTTAAGCCCACAAGGGTCAAGCCCACAAATTTCTATCAGGTATTATGATACAATAGAAAAACTTCCAGGTCCTACTAACCAGTAAAAGTCATATTTGAAGAAAAATTGGATTTGGTTCTTGTTTATCCATTCTCCCAGACGAACAACACTGCTAACCTCCTATCTTGTAAAAACTCCTTTCAAAATCGAACTTTTGGACACTGTGATACTCACTTATGGCAAGAATGAGCTCTCGTCTCTGTGCAAATCCGATAAGTCTCTCTGAGTCTTTTGAAACCACCACGGGAAAGCCGTTGTAGTCGGTCTCTTTGATGAGTGTCTCCACATCCTCCACTGTCATGCTGTCCTGGGTCAGCACAGAGAGGGGAGCCTCGCCGCGCCGCGGCCTCATCACGTCCGTCGCCAGCGTGCGGTGGGTGAACTCATCCTTCACATCCAGGAAGGGATAGCCGTTCAGGTGAATGTGGGCTTCATAGATCCCTTCTTTTCCAAAGGCATCTGCCACCCACTTACTTGTGACAGCTGCAGCCATAAGAGGTACAATGTACTCCAGGCCTCCAGTTAGCTCGAACATGATCACCACCAGAGAGACCGTCATTCGAGTAACACCACCTGCCAACAAGGAAAGGACTCGAGTTTCTCTCAGTGCTGCTATACACACTAAGCAACTCATTTATATTTTTGAGCCTTACACTCAAAAATGCATGTAAATATTTATGCTGAGTACTTAGCCCTTATACTTTTAGGCTTGTTTCTCCGAAGAGAGGTATTTTTTAATCTACTGCAATTTTCATCAAAAATGTTGAGTGAACTTGCTCATGCCAAAGTTGCTAGCATTGAAAACCAAACAATGAATGCTAAGAGACAGAGATTTAAAACCAGAAAGGATGCCAAAAAATCAGCCTTAATGGGTACTTGAGAAAGCAAAATTGAACCCTGCCATTAGCCCTCTAAAAGACTCCAAGGATGAGTTAAGTGCCATGGCTGAGGCAGGTAGGAACGTGGAGAGGTGGCCTTTACACCGGCTGGTCTTTTGCAGTCATATTGAAGAGAAAGCTGAGCACTGTCTTTGGGCACAAGAGGGTTACAAAATCCTACCTTAGAACAGCTCAGGGCCACTGCAAGAGCCATGTTGCAGCTTAAACCCTTGCTTTGGATATCACTATAATAATACAGTTTGAACAGAGTACAATTTGGTTTGGGGCCATCCAGGCAGGCAGCCATAGGCAGGGTTCTAGCTGTATTTTTCAATCTAGTCTTTCCATATAAATTTCATAAGCAAGCTTCCTGCTCCTTCAGTTTACATTAAAGGATAAAAATAATCACATAACTGAGGACAAGTGTATATGTATCTCTGAATTATTAGGTAACATTTCTATGCCTCTATTCAAAAGGTAAAAGTAATAAATCTGCTATTTTTAGGTCTCAATATAAAGCCCCACATTAGATGAGAAAAATCAGAAACAGGTCATTAAAAGATGCTTTTTATCTAGCAGCATACAGAAATATTAGATTGTTGATTGCTTAACACTATGATCCAGATATGAATTTCATCTGAGGAATGCCTTAAACTTCTGACTGTGAAAAGCAGAATGAGAGCAAATACCAGAGTAAGGATCATTTAATATTTACTCCATATCTCTTACTTTAGGCAAGATAGGTTTTGGTACAGAACATCTTAAGTACAAGCTGTGAACTTTCTACTGTATGTCTCACCACACTATTAAAAACAACTGCACCTTAATTTGGACCTCTTAAAAGAGGAAGAAATTGCAGCCTTGAGTCCTTTATGTGGTTTTGGGCATCACAATAAAAAAAAAGACATTAAGCTACTAGAAACCATCCAAAAGAGAATGATGAAGTGTCTGAAGGGGAAGCCTTTTTTGGAGTGGTTGAGGTCACATAGTCTAATCAACCTGGAGGGGACTGAGGGGAGACCTCATTCTGGTCTACAACATTCTCCCAAGGGGAAGCTGAGGCAGACACTGATCTCTTCACTCTGGTGACCAGTGACAGGACCTGAGGAAATGGCATGAAGCTCAGTCAGGGAGGTTTAGGCTGGACATCAGGAAAAGGTTTTTCACCCAGAGGGTGGCTGGCCCATAGAACAGGCTCCCCAGGGAAGTGGTCAAAGCACCAATCCTGACAGAATTCAAGAGGTATTTGGACAATTCTCTCGGGCCCATGGTGTGATTTTTGGGATGTTCTGTGCGCGGGCAGGATTTGGACTTGATGATCCTTGTGGACCCCTTCCAACTCAACACATTCTATGCTTCTATAATTCTATGCTGACTAGCAGGTCAGCTGCAACATCTGAGCCAAATTTTTGTGCGTTATTTGTTTAATGAACATTAAGATAATTTATCGTAAAGAGGAAGTGCTTTACTTATTTGGATAGTAAGATTCATCCCAGCTTTTTTTAACGTGTCTATACTGCTGTGCTTGTTCACATCCAAAGGGATGCTCAAGATTGCCTTTATAACCTCTAGATAAAAACAGGCCTTTTGAGGCCAAATTCATCTGTTCATTTGCCTGGTTTTAGATGTGTATTGCCAGATAAGACTGATCTTTCCCATACCTCAATTTTCTGTTTTGACTGTGAGGTGTATCAAGACAGTTAAGCTCAGGTGTTGATATCTACATTACAGACATTAAATTTTCAAGTAAACCCCACCCTTCTTTCCTCTATATTGATTGCACAAATGATCCTGCTTTTCCATCAAAATCTGAAACTTTTCCATCTCTTCCTTGAGTACACCTTTCACTTCAAACCTACCCAATCACATTAATCATGTTTTATGCCTCTCCACTATTTTCTCATTCACTGATGATGATATCAGTAACAGCAACAAAAGGAGATAGAATATGCTACTACACAAGGGGGAATATGATCAGGTAAAAACATACTCAGACAGTATGCTTGTAACATTCTTGTTGCATCTATGGCTAGAAATTTGATGCGTGAAGTATTATTCAGTGATCTTGCTTTAATAGTTAGCAGATTATTGCTGTTATATCCAATAAATCCTATTGACTGAGTGGAATCCAATATTGGCCTATGATCCAAATGAAAACCAAAATACAGCTCAGTTGACCATAGTATGACACACAGCCAAAATATGACTCAAAATTTTTACCTCTGTGTAGCTTAAAATTTAGCAAAACCTGGGATGTTTTCTTCCTGCTCTGAGAGCACAATCTAAACAAGTAAGTTTAGTCCAGTTACCATGAATTTCATTACATCAAATGGAAAAAATACAAGTAAAAATATTCCTGCTTAGAAACCTGCAGCCTAACTTCAACTTTTTCTTTTCTTTTCTGCTTTTTTACAGATTACAAGGAGTAGGCATCGATGACTGCAAGCCTTTCTGTTGCTGACCATCTGGAGCAACCAGCAGAGGAAGCTGCCCATTGTTTAGCTCATCACATCTTGATCTCAACCTCTGCTGCACCCAGGAATGCCAGCAGAGCAGCTAACACAAACACAGGGCCCTCCAAAGCACATCCCCAAGCATCAGTGTTGGTTACACACAAACCAATGAGCAGCAGAGGCCGTACCCAAGCAAGCTGCTGCTCCCACCATAGCATAAAGCCCTGGTGTGACACAGTCGGCCCCAGGTCTGCACCAGTTCCTGAAGATGATCCAGTCGTGATGGTGATATGCCAGCTGCTCCACTCCGATCCCAACCATCCTGCCAGCCATGGCTCCCACAGCCATGCTGGGAATAAAAAGGCCTGAAGGGATCTGGAATGAAAAACAGACACATGAGCACCTTGACAAAAACTACCAGCGTCAAACAATTTTAATTAACAGTAAGAGAGCCAAGTTTCCATAGCCTCGTGGCAGCCTGCAGGGCTGACCCCCGTGGTCTGACACAGTTTTCTGAAGTGACTGAGTTTACGTGGCTACATGTGCACTACTAGTTTTATAAAACGTTAGTGCATTTTTTTTTAAATTGACTCCTAACTGCTGCATCCCACTGAATTAGGGAGATAAATGCTGCTTCTGAATAATAGTTTGCTTTTGGAGTCAAGATGTTCCTGGCTTTGCCTTTATTGCTTTCACAGCAGGAAGTCAGGAGCTGCTGATGGTTCTGTCAGAGCCTTGAGAATAAGCTTAACTGAAAATAACATCTTGATTTCACCCTCTATCAGATGGAGCACTTTATGGTTTTATTACTACTTTTTCAGGCTAAATCAGACCAGATTTTAAATTAAATGCCAAATGAAGAATAAAAATTCAGAGAAAGGAAGCTGACTGCTCAGAGGCAACTGATTCTCCATCTCAGTTTACAATATATTTTCCAGGAAGCTCTGTGAATCATTACTTTGTTGTCTGCTATACAGACAAGTCACAAATCATTTAAAAAGAGTATTTAAATGAGAAGAGGGGAGAGGAAAGAGAATGAAAATTTACTTTGCCTTGGCTAAGTGCATTTCCTCTTAGATGTCAAGTGTACCAGCAAGTGGGAGATATATTCCCTGCTGGAGAAGACAATTCAGAGCTGTGACAAGGGCATGCATGGGGCTTTTGTTGTGTTCAGAGAGGAAAGCCTATCATATATTTTAAGTCTGGAAATATTCCTTGAGCTTCCTAGAGAACTTAACTAATCATCAGCACAGCCCTGAGGCATCCCGGGCTGATAACAGCAGATGCTACAGCCCCCACCATACTGTGTTAACTTTGCTGATGAGGCTGGATTGAGTCTTCTAAATTTATTGGGTCTGTTCTTTTGCAGACTGGTTGAATGTGTCAATTGCTTTTAATGAATTTTAAATACATAGGATAAATAAAGAATCACATTTCTAACATAGAACCAAAGTTTTTAATGAATAAGCATAACAATGAGCTGCCAGCCATAAATCAGTTTCTAGACTGAAAGGCTAAAAATGGATCGATTCTCAGTCCAAGTGTAGTGGTTAAGAGAAATATGAGATATTTAGTTTTGAGTATGGTATAAAATATAGTGTATAGCTAAGGAAAACTTCTCATTGTCTGCAGCCATCAGAACCAGAAATAAATGCTCAGATAATGGGAGCTGTAGACAGACAGAACCTGTTTTTTATGTGCTCTAATAATCAGATATATATAGCTTACTACAAACTGCCTGGTATATATGGAAACTTGGGTAAGGTTCTTGGACCTTTCATCACTCATTTATGGGGAGAAGGAGTAGTTGAAGGTAAAAGCTGCAAATCCAGAATATTCAAATGACACATTAGTTGGTCTTCTCATTCATTCCCCCCTTTTTTCCGAGCTACAGTGGTTAAAAGGATCCAAAAATAGACCTTTTCAGCCACTTTCATATTTCTGATGCTCTAAATGTGTAAAATAGTAAATTTAAAATTATTACTTCCTTGAGCATAGCTACCTTGAGGCACATTAAGACATGAATCCAACAAGACAAACAACAGTGTAAATAGCCCATATCCATGAGAGAGCTAGAAAACTGTCTAATAGCCCATATCCATGAGAGAGCTGCAGCGGGAATTGTCTTGAAATTGCTTATTGGCACCAGCGGGTTTAAATTCCCACACAGGTTTCTTTTTCACTTAACAAAACCGCAGCTGACTGGAAGGTGGAAAAGCAGGGCTCATCCCTGGGCTGCCACAGGGCAAGGTGCTGGCAGGCAGGTGAGCCAGCAGCACCCCAGTGACGGCCCCGTGGCTGGGCCAGGTGAGAGCAGAGAGCAGAGCTGCCCACGGCAGCCCGGCCGTGCCTGCGCTCTCGAGAGCTCCCGTCCCCATTTACCTTCATGCCGAAAGTGAATATCGTGATGACGATTTTGAACACCAGAGCCAAGGCCAGCTGCCACATGGCAGAGTAGACTCCAGGGCCAGCAGGCCTGTCGGGAATGTCGTCCACGGGGCGGGTCATGTTGGGGTCGTTGATGTAGTCGCAGAGCTGGGAGGACTCGAGGGCGCCGCAGTCGTTGAAGAGCTCGGAGATGAGCTCGCTGGTGCTCCTGCGGGTGTAGGGGTTGGGGTAGGCCACGATGGCCGTGATGGCCGTGATCACGATCACCTCCAGCACCGGGTACTTCCCCAGCCTGGTGGTCTTGCGCCGCCTGCACCAGGCGATGTTGCAGCGGATGAAGAGGGTCCCCCAGAGGCCCCCGAAGACGCCAAGCAGGATGAAGGGGAAGAGCTCGGCCATGTACCAGGGGGTGTGGTACTCCACGTAGAACAGGACCAGTCGGCTGTTCCCAAAGGGATTGATGGACCTCAGCGTGAAGGCAGCCACGAGAGCAGCAAAAAATGACCTCCAGAGGGTTTTCAGGGGAAAGTAGTAGCTGACCTAAAACCAAGCAAACACCATAAACATTTCACTGAGTGTCACAGAGGGTGCTTCCTTTAACCACCACCACCATCTGTTCCATTTGACTTTACTGTGAGCACCAGACCTTACCACATCCAGAACGTGTTCACAAAGGCATTTTCAGATTTCAGAAAAGGAGTAGCAACTAGATTAAAATTGATAAATTTAAATCCAAAATTGCTGTCTAGAGAGTATAATAAATGCTTGATGGCTTGGTCCATGCATTAGCAAGTGAAGGCTAGAGAAACCTCAGCAGACAGACATATTTCTACACTGAATCATCTACTTTGTTTCCAGAAAGCCAGTGCCCCTCTGCTACTCAGATTATCTGCTAAAATATCTGGTTCTTTCTTATTACTGGAAATCATGGATTATTTTTGTTACAGAAGAAAAAATAAGCATATAAATATTTGAAAAAATAATGAGTAATCTTGGAGAAAGGTATCAAATTAAAGTACATTTATTGAAGCCAGGTCTCACCTCTTCCAGACTAAAAAGCACACCTCCGATTGGAGCCCCAAAGGCAACAGAAACTCCTGCAGCAGCTGCAGCTGAGAGTACCTACAAAGCAAATGTTTACGTACAAGGCATGAGTTGTTTGAAACCCCAGGTATCCAGGCAGGGAAATTAGAAATTTATGAGCCAACCTCACCTCTCTTCTCTTTCCTTCATTCTTGCTGTACTTGGAGAAAAGGCTGCTGAAGAAGTTTCCGCAGCAACAGGCCACATGGACTAATGGGCCCTCTTTCCCAAGGCTGAGGCCTGAAGACACCACCAGAACCAAGGTGACTGTTTTGATTAAAAGTGTCCATTTTCCCAGGTAGCCCCTAATAATGAACCCACTCAAGATGGTTTTTATCTGGAAAGCAGGAAGAACATGTTGAAAAGATGAAGAACCCTTCTCTACTCTGAACTTTCAAATGGAGCTAAAACTCCAGCAGAGTTTAAAAAGTTGCAGACTGCTTGAAAAGAGATAGTGATGGAGAGAAAGAAACTGTAGGTAGGGCAGCTTTCCCACTGCAATATCTGAGCAGGGGTTAAGCAGACCACACTTTTACTGCTGTTACGGGTGGTCCCCATAACAGGCAGTAAGGACTCTCACAGAGATCAATAGAAATATGAAACTCTCACATATCTCCTTGGCTTACAAGACCAGAGTTAAACTGGATTTGAGCATAACAAAGCAGCAAAAAAGCAAATAAACAACACCAGACATTTTCCAGATAAAATACACCAAAAAGTTCTAGATATTGGAATCGCTGTGCCATAAAAGCATGCACATATCCTGAAATGAGAAAGTCCAAAAGATCATATTTCTACACATTTTGTCTTAATTATGCCAGTGAGTGGCTCAGAAAGAGAACAATGCTTGTGCATGACACAAAGGCTGCGGGGTGGGATTTGGGTTTGGACTCTGGGCCTGAAAATGGGCTGGAGCTGAGCATCACCTCACATGAGGGATTTACCACTTGGAAACTGGCTTTATAGTTCACTCTGAAAACTTTTTAAAACCACAAATATATCAAGCACATAACAAAGACACTCATGACTTCTTTAAAATGTGGAAATTATTCAAATATTTTAAATTATTTGTGGTGGGTTTTTTTGAAACATTTGAATGCTTCTCTTAGAGATCAAGAACAAAAGTATGCCAAGATTTCTGAGCTTTGGGCTGTTGATTCTGTCTGCCAGATTCTTAAATAATAATTCCAGTGGTTCCATAGCACTTTTAACAAGAGACTGCCCTGATTTCAAAGACTTTTAATGACTTTCTGGTTGAATTACGAGGTTCTTCATTTAACAGTTTAAATATGGACTGAGGCTCAATATGTAAAATATTGAAAATCAAGTAGATATTTTGGCTGCTATAATGTTGTCATGCTGGCACAATGTACATTGCTCTGCTCTGGGAACACAATTTGCAAAAGACGTGTACCAGACACTTTTCAGGCATCCCAAATGATGGACATCTTCAGCAGTTTAGGAAACCTTAGCTTTGTAGCCCATTCTCTTCTTTTTATTTTGCTTTTATTTAGAGTCTAGCCTAGACAATAACTGGTTTTGTAACTGGCCCAAGTAATTTCATCCTAGGAAAATTCTCTATAATCTTCTAGTGAGTATGTCTCTTGGAGATGTTGATTTTTAATTCACACTCTGGCAATGAACAAGTACGTGCATTAACCTGTCACAGTGACATATGAACACTTTTTACTATGACAAACTTAGATGATCACCATGAAAGCATAAAAAAAGGAATTGAAGGCAGGTGAGATGGAAAGACAATTTCCTTGTTCCTATGCTGTCTCAAAGTACAGTTCTGGAATGGGAAAAACGGTAATTTTTTGTTGTTTGGGGTTTTTTTAGGTAGTCATGCACAAAGAGAAACTCACCTCTGGGATTCCAGAGCCACAGGCATAAGGAGCAAACACTCTGACCAGGGAGACTGCCAGGAAAGCAAAACATAGAGCCCACATAATGTACAGAAAATAGTTTAGAATGTAAGCACTTGCACCCTAGAAAAATAACAGTAACAAACATCGTTAGACAACCGCAGATTGGCAAATCTCACACTTCTACTAGGGATCATGATGGCATGGAGCCTGATTTTTCATTTACATGGTAAGTGCTGCTTTTCCTCAGGAAGGACAAATAACTTTATATACTCCAACAATTTTATTACTCATAGAAAGAAGTAGCATACTAATAAATACCTAACCCAGCCCATACAGTCTGTTTGCAAGGTACCCAAATACCTTACACAGAGCATATCTCAAGCACTAAAAAATCTAACTAACCCACATGAAGTTCCACAACATCAAACAAATATGTCATGAGGGCAAAAGAAATAGGTAGTGAAAAGGCACCTAATGAAGGAATCTGCTGTGTTCATCCCATGGTGGGGGACAAGGAATAAGACCCTAATACGGCAGGTGGTATCAGGGGTAAAATATGATTTTTCCGAGGGCTGGTATTCAAAGGTCAGCTCTCCATGCTGGTCTTTTCAAACAACATCCCTGTGTATATCAGCAGCCAGTTCAGTTCACAAATAAGAAGGGTAAAACCATAAATAAATCCTTTCTTTCTATATAGTGCTGTCTACGATAGGGTTGAAAATAATTTGAAAACACCATAGCTTCGCAGAACCCTCTCATACAATATCTCAGTCATTTCTGCCCTAATATTTTAAAATTATTCCAGTCACTAATAAGCCTATCTTCAAACTGAATAGCTTTACTTTTCTAACAGAAAGGGAATGCTAGTAATCACTAGCAATGGTTGACTGTGCAGTGCCATAGTGAAAGCATAGTCAATAGTTCAAGTTTCTACCCTTTTGCAGTGGTCAAGTCAAAACTTATGTTAAAATCTGCCTTGGAATCTCTGTCTCTTCAGATGCATATTTTTTTAGATTAATTTCAAAAACCCACCTACATGGATAAAAGAGAATTTACTCAGCAGCATCAAATAGATACAAGGAGCCTTCAAACAACACCCTGCAGCAACATGACACTACAGAATAAAAAACTGAGATGAATCTCAGTGCATGAATTGGTATGAATCTTTCACCTCCAAGTGAACTCTTCCTACCGGATGCAATCCCAGCTGCTCAAGAACATCAGGGCCCCTGTCTCTGCTCCACAGGACAGCAGCCTGGATATCCACATTATGATAAATCAAGTAGGAAAACAGGCATTAATCAATTGTATCAGTTAACAGAGCTGGCCAAGCCTTGTTCCCAGTCACAAAAAACTTAAGAGATGAGAAGTTTCCATGTTTTCAAATCTGCAAGGAGTCAACTTTTAAAGCATGAATGTTTGCTAGCTTCATTTTCCAGGTCTGTCCAAATGAAAATGCAGTTAGCATACCACTAACCCTTATCCTTATGGATGTATCTGAAAGAAGGGCAGTTTTTTAAGCTGGTGCTTGCTGAAGTTAGCAGCTGGCTTTGCTGATGATAGCAGAATGCTGAAGCAATACAATATTATCCCCCAATGCCCTCAGACTAAGCAGTCATGGATCCCACACTTGCAGTGATTGACATCCAGCTGTAGTAACCAAGGACCTTTGTTGCTACAGCTGAAGACAGTCTCATGAATGTCTTCTCCTAGTGCTTTCAATTACAAACAGCTATGACAATATTTACTCTTCCTCTAGAGAAAACTCTGGATATCTTGCCTCGGGGCGAAATCTTCCTGTCAGTGTGAACCTGGAATACCTCCAAAGAAGGCCAACACCATTACAAAAATTTGGCCCTACTATGTTGAGCAAAAGCTGTAGTTCTGCTTCTAAATTCACTGGAGGAAAATTAACTTTGTTTCTTTTTACTTCTTCTTTTGCATCTCAGAAGTCCTAAGAAAACTCTGTCAGCTCGTTACTGCAGTCACACATACACCTACAGTGCTGTGGCAGGACCCCACAAGAGTCCACATGGCCAGTTCAATCTTGTCCCTCGGGACATCTTTCATTGTTACATTTTCCAGATATCTGGCATTCTGCAGGTCCAACTGCAGCAGCTTCTAATGATTAATAATATGAAAACCTTTGGGAAGTGAAGTAGCAGTAACTCAGTCTAGCAAATGATTCATTTCTCATCCATTCCATGCCATTACTAAGGCTCTGAATCAGTGAAAGTCTTGACCATGTACACTTGGAGTCAGAGACTGAAGCAGATCACCAGCAGAGCTGATCCTGCTATGAACTTTCCCATGATAGCTCAAAAGACTCATCCTAAAAGCAATAGTAATGAAGCAAGAAGGAAAACTGAGCAAAATTTTGTATTTTAGTTTGCAAGACCAAGCAATATTTCAGATCTGTGTCAGTCCAGCTTAGATACCAAAGGAACACAGTTGCAAACCCTCACAAACTCAGAACACTGAAAGAAACCACATCCCTCAGGATGCCCTCCCATGTGTGGTTACTCCAGAGGCCCAGACCTCAGCTCTGACTCAACAGGGATCTCACAGTTTGCAGACGCTCTCCTAAGGATGTTACAGCAGTGAGTGTCCTGAAGACTGACAGGTCCAAGGCTGCAAAAGTGAGAAGTGGGTTCCAGGCTTAGAGGGGCTTCCTTGTCCTGCAGGTCTCAGCCTCATGACAGGAGACCCAGAAGCTCTGGGATAGGAATTCAGTCCATTGCTGGATCCAGTGTTGTGATCCATGGCAGACACGGGGTCCTTTCCTCTACCCTGGACATGTGTGAGCCACCAAAAGTGGGGTCCTCAGCTCCAGTGAAGCTGGGCTGGGACCAAACTGAATCTGCACAGCAGGGAAAGTCCAGATCACCAGTGACACCTGATGACCTTTTGATCTGCCAGTGAATTTGAGGTTTTGAAACTTTCTCATACCAAAAAACCCTCTTCACCTCCTCTTTGGAAGTAGTTCAAGACCAGAAGGGTGAAGGATCATTGGCCTACAAAACAGTGATTAGGGAAGAAAACATAGCTTGGTAGGTATCTAATGGGCTATTATGTTTTCCATAATAACTTATAACAAGCCTCTGCTTTGGGCTCGTTTGATAGGAGCACTAGAATGGAAACATTTTTCAAGAGATGCCATTGGAAATGTCACAATGCTCCATGAAAATGTATGTACAGGGTTTATCACAGCCGTAAATTGGCAAAACCACAAGGAAGAACTGATCTAAATCTCAGTCCTCAAAATGTCAAATTTAGTTGGCTGTGATGAGAAAGAATCACGGTCATGCATAAAATAGGAAGCATGTCTGACCAGAGTACCTTTAGGGAAATTGTTCCAAATACTTTTTGCCTAAATTGTGCTCCAATGCGCATTTTTGTTTTATGGGGCTCTTATGTAAATGTCAGGCACAAAGTGAAACGTAGAAAAAAAAAAACCAGCAAAATTATTCTGAAACTCAGTCAAGTTCAGTGTATTTTGATACCTACTAAAATCCTCTACAGAAACCCTACAGTACAAAAGTTGCCCATATCATAAGCCTTTTGTACAGAAGCCTTTTGAACAAAACTGAATCTTTACTTTCCAAACTCATTTTTATTGGGCTTTCCCTGGGATTTCAGTATAACAGACAGATGAATTAATAATATTTACAGCCTCCATCAGACCCTCAGGAATCCAGAGATCTTAGAGGCCCACTTGTTTTAGGAAAGCAACTAAAACTAAGCCAAGATGAACCTTTTCTTCTTTGTCCTACTGTGACAGTACACCAGGGGGCGAGAAGCCCAATTTGAACAGAAAGTGAGTGAAGTTTTACAGTGCCCACCTGGCTGATACCTTTTCTAAAGGCCACAGCACACAACAGTCATGACTGCTGGTTTTGAGAAGCTGGAGAAAACAATAAATTTTCTCAAGGATATACATCTTTCCTATATTCCAGCCAAAGCAACAGCATGTCAAACACATGCACAAGATTTCCAAATCCCCTAATAACTTTAACAGTTTCATCTTTTTTCCCTTCCCATGTTTTTGTTGATTTTGTTTTGGTTTGGTTTGGTTTGGTTTGGGGTTTTTTTTTCTGTTTTTTTTTTTTTTGTGTTGGTTGGTTGGTTTTTTGGTGGGTTTTTTTTGTTTGCTTGGGTTTTTTTGTTTTGTTTTGGTTTTTCTGTTTTGTTTTGTTGTTTTTTTTGTTTCTTTTGTTGTTGTTGTTGTGGTTGTTTTTTTGTTTGTGGTTTGTTTTGTCTTGTTTTTCTCTTAAATTACAACATCAGCCCCATCCTGTAGCTTTATATCAGGGTAGTATTTCTTCACTGTCACAAAGACACAGCCACCCAAAACATCTGTTGGTGAAGACCAGGGTGATAGCAAACCTCTGGCAAAGGGAAGCTCAGCACTGTGGCAGCTGTGCTGAGACTTTTGTCTCTGATTATGTGGTGAGAATATTCAGGGACACTGAGCACCCCACTGCTTCACTGCAGTTCACTGGAACCATAGAAAATTGAGCTATACATGGGCAGAGACACTCTCACCTTGTACTGCTTGTCCTGTAAACCTGAAGCAGCCCTGAAGGGAACATGAATGACACACCTGCCTGGCAAGGAAACTCAAACACTGACTGCAGCACCAGACAGCCTCCACACTGGGGGAAGAGCCGAGAAAACCTCCCCACATCACCCACACATCATATCCAGCTTTTGCCAAATTCAAGTCAGAAATAAGGAGGAAGGGGGGATTTGAGACAATAATTCTGTCAAAGATTTGAGTTGTGAAGGGATCAGTATTATTCGATACATTAAATAACTTGGGTTGAAAATGAAATGTGGTTTCTCTGTTTTTTTACAAGTACTATCTGCCAAATAGTATACAGAAAGGCTTCTTTTTACTGTTTTCAAAATTAAACTTTCAGCTGCTTTGCTTTGAAACAGCATTCTTTGTATTTAAAATTACTACAATCATGAAGAAGAAAAAGTGTAAAGGAAAAAAAAATCTTAAATATAAGTTTCATGTCTGTCCAGAGCAGCGTTTTCCCTTCCTGTCCAAATCCTTGACTCTGGCCACCCCATGGAGCTCACTCTTTTCCCAGTTTTTGGTGCCAGGTAGGTCTCTTGATGTGTCACAGACAAATTGCAAGGGACAAACAAGCAGTTCTTATGCAGCTCTCTTTACCAGAATACATAAAACCCCATCTGCAATCCCAAAAATATCCTCATAAATGTATTTGTCAGTGCTCATCTTTTTCTTGTGTCATAAAATAATGCTTAAAAGGAAAAAAAGAAAATGCAGCTCAGGTCCCCTGGTGATTACGCTATGCGTGTTATGAAACATTTCTAGTTTAATTCTGATAAAATGAGAGAGCAATCTCACAGTTTTCCAGTTTCCATTGCACTGAAACCACAGGACCTCCTTCAAGTTAAGCACATATTGCTTGTGGAAATGCCTTTTTTTGCAGTGTGCTCAGTTCATTACTCTCTCTTTCAGAGAAACTCTCTGGAGGGAGTATCAGCAGCATGAAAGGGGCATTGCCTGCCCTGCCCCAGGCTAACCAGGCCCTCCGTACCTCAGACTGGCTCACAAGGAGTTCAGACCATTTCTGCCACTGGGGACACTTGTCCCTGTCATCAAATGTCGTTTCATTAGACGTCCAGCAGCACTGCTCATGGCTGTACCAGAAGGCAGACAGGCAGACACCCTCTTTCAGGTCTGTCATCCAATCCACAGCCAAATCTATCACTCCAGCTAGTGTACCTGGGAAAAGAAATGCAGAAGAAGAAATGCTGGCGTTAAAAATTATCAAGTTGCAAGGATAATGTATCTAATTTTAGTAACAGAATAAAACCTGTGATTTGGGTAAGCAGGCACAATGTAAGGCTGTGTTCTCAGCCTGGGGAGGGTTCCAAGGAGACCTTATAGCAGCCTCCCAGTACCTAAAGGGGGCTTGTAAGAAGATGGGGACAGACTTCCTATCAGGGCCTGTTGCAGCAGGGCAAGGGCTAATGATTTTAAACTGGGAGAGGTTGATTAAGACTAAGTATAAGGAAAAAGATTTTTACAATGAGGGTGGAGACACACTGGAACAGGTTGCCCAGAGAGGTGGATGTCCCATCCCTGGAAACATTCAAGGTCAGCTTGGACAGCCTGATCCAGTTGAAGATGACCCAGCTCATGGAAGAGGCATTGGACAGACTGGCCTTTAAAGGCCCCTTCCAACCCAAACTATTCTCTGCATCGATAAATACAAATATATCAAAGAACTGGGAGCAATAACAAGTTTTTCTGACCTTCAATGCTCTCTCATAAACTTTGATTTTAAACATTATCATTTTCATACTGACTGATGGCCAAATAGGGGAGATATGAGCACTGTCAGGCCTGCAGCCTGTCCCAGGCAGGTTCCCCATCTGGCTGACATGGGGAGGACATCGTGCAGGGTCTCTGTAGGTACACTTGGCCACGGACATGTACATTTACATACAGTTTTACTGGTCCCAACACAGCAACCTTTTAGAAGGATGACTTCATTACAGATATAATGTGGATGCCAAAGTCTGACTTGTGAACTTAACAGAATGGGGCTTTTGATATGTGTGTACATCGATTAGCAATCTGGACATGCAGAATAAAATTATCTCTCAAATCCTCCCTGTACCACAAGGCTCATTTCAGTTTCTCTCCGGTAATTACACGGAGCTACAGTGACACCCGGTGGCCACCAGACACAGACACAGACACAGACACAGACACAGACACAGACACACTTCCTGTGGCCAGACACAAGAAAAGAAAATTTCTGCTTCTCTAGGCCATTTGCTCATCAGATAACAATGTGCCCCAGCAGCAGCAGCCTCAGAGCAGGGGGGACCCCAGGAATGCAGGAGCGACAGGAATGGGGGGCTGGGAGCATCCAGAACACAGAGGCAGACCTGTGCTCTGTCCCTCTAGCCACACTTTCTGGAAAGAATTGAACCACCATCTGATAGAAGAGCCATTTAGTGATTTCTATATCCCTCTCATATACAATGGAAAGTAGAAGGTATCATTACTTCTACAAATAATCATTAATAAAATTTCAGGAGGCTACTAATTGATTTGAACAGAATTTATCAATATACTGGGGAAAAAATACTTTGTAAAATGCAAACTGGTTTGGTCTTATGTTTCCAAAACTTAAAGATTTGTGGCTCCTGCTAAGAATGCAATTATGTGAAGCAGGGGTAGGAGCTGCTCCCCTTTCCCTCATCTGGGGCACACAAGTGGGTCCAAGAGCTGGTTTATTTCATCTGGAACTAAAGTTTTCTAAGTTTTCTAATTTTCACTTCTGTAAAAGAGACAGGGAGAAAACACATTTCAAATAATTCAAGAAACCCTTTTTTTTTTTTTTTTTTTTTACTTCAAAGACCAGAAAAAACTAACAGGTTCTTCTCCCACCCTTAAGAAGGATACTTCCTTCACACTGGCAAGAAATGGTGTTCAGGGTAGCAGTGAAGAACTTCTGCTGTATAAAAATAATCTGAAGAACTATACAGATATACCAGACAGGATAACACACACAAAAAAAAAAAAGAAAAAAAAGCTGCACAAGGGAGTGATGACATCTTTAACAACTATTTTCTTTCATGAAGATATTGCCTTAATCTTGGTTACTCTTTTCCATTTTTCCCAAGTTTCTATGGAAACAATGAACCATACTGCTAGATGAGGATGAATCACTGCATTGCTGGCAACAGCAGCATTCACAGCTTCCTGTTTGGCAGTGAGCTCTAAACTCTCCTCCAATTTTATGAAAGTTTCAGAAATGAGGAATTTTCATCTCTTGGACAGGACCATCAAATGCCTCTTGCACCTCTTGATGGATCTTTAACATTTTCTTCAAATTACACTTAACCAGGCAGCTGCATATTAATGCTACAAGGTGCAAAGGACGACAGACTTGTGTAAAGTAAAGTTAATAACCATACTGAAGAAAAAGCATTCAGTTCGTGAATATAATAAGCCCATGGGCACCTCAGCAGCAGTAAGAAAATGTGCTTAATTATGCAGCTGATCTGATCCCTTTAGCCAAATTCTTAGGGATCCACACAAGGAGGAAAATACTTTTGACTACATGCAATTTACTACACTGGCCTTCAAGAGGAGAAACATCATAAGGAGGCTCAGAATAATAATGCAATAGTGAATACTTCACCACCAATGTGACCAGAGCTAGAAGTTTTTCAAGTCCTGATTTTTTTGCAACTTTAAGTGAAATTAATGCAAGTGCTAGACAGTTCAGTATCTCAGGGTCAAGCTTTTAATTTCCTGTGCTTATTTTGGCTGCCAAGACTGTAACAAAGCATAAATTATCTCCCTGCTTCTCCCATCAAAGGAGCTGAGTTTGTTCTCTCTTCCATGTAACCTCCTGCCTGGAAGGAAAAATAATGAAGTACTCCAAAGCCAGACAATGCTTCATTTTAGATATTAGCCTTTTACATCTCTTCTTTTCCTTTTGTTGATGATGGAAAATTTACAGTGTCCTAATGAGAATGCTAAAAATTTGCTTTGAAAAGAGAGTTTTCCTCATGCTCCTGTGTCAGAAAACAGCATCACCCAAGTGGTGCAGCACAGAATTGCAGAGGGAATTCTTGCACATCCAACCTCAGCATCAGAGCATTTCAGCATTACTATGATGGCACTTTTTGTCACATATCTTAGAAAACTCGGGCACTTGCTGGTCTATAAAGAGCATATGCTTTCAGTTGGCCAGTAG
This sequence comes from Cisticola juncidis, assembly GCA_013400215.1. Classification (NCBI taxonomy): domain Eukaryota; kingdom Metazoa; phylum Chordata; class Aves; order Passeriformes; family Cisticolidae; genus Cisticola; species Cisticola juncidis. Next base: position 509,372 of record VXBR01009749.1, on the reverse strand, counting down.
TAATGGTTAGGCTGAGGAACATCCACTGGAACATCCACAACATCTAGAGGCAGGATGGGCCCAGAAAAAATTCAGAGATCATTAAAAACAAATGCTTAAAATTTTGGCATCCACATGTAAATTTTTAGGCTCACTCTCCATATACTGAGGACATGAGGACAGCATGGAAACTCTGACTGAGACAAGCCAAGCTAGTGTTCAGTATGTTTTTCTAGATCACTGTGTGAACAGTCTTCTTCTGGTCTCCCCACCAAACAACATTTGTGGGTTTGACTGTTCCTTCCCTTTTCTCTGCAATTAGCAGGCTTTGGCTATCAAAGTGTCATTTCCAGGAGGTTCTCAGTGCCCTTCCTGCCATTTGACTGTGTCATACACCTTGATCTCCCTCCAGCCTGCTGTTCAAGGTCCTGTGGGTACTTGCCACAGCCTGGAGGCAGTGAGGGGCTCTGATCAGGCTAATTAATTTATGTGTGCACCTTCACACAGGAAACTGGGATATGATCCCAATGGCTTCTGCTACATTCTCAATACACATTGGTGTTATCTGTAACCCTAAAGCTGGATCTGCTGTGGGCAGGAAGCCAGAGCAGAACCCATCCAAACATCTCTTTCCCACCTACTTTTTTCTGGGACTAACAAAGGATGTAGATTTGATGACACTCCAAAAACAACAAGATATATATATATGTATGACATGATACATGTATCATATGTGTCCTTCCTGCCCCCATCAGCTATATTTTGTTTGCTTGTGAGTCTGTGGTGACCAACATTGCTGAGCCCACAAATCAACTGAAAACTAATCTGGCCAAAATTCATTTTTTCTAGCAAGTCAGAACCAGTATTCACTAGCCCAGCACAGCTATACACGCTCAGAGCAACAGGGCCCAGTGGCACATGCACTGGAGAAAAAGGATTGCTCCCTTTGACCTTGTTGGCTTATGTTGGGAGTAGAGGTGCAGCCTTTGAGCTTTTCCAAAATCTGAAAGGTAGGTTTACCAAACAGATGGGATTTAGGTTTCTAGATCAGTTAAGCTCCTTTTAAACTCTTGGGCCTGGGTAAGTGACCCAAATGCTTTTGGAAGCCCCTGAAAGCCTCTTCCCAAGAGTCCCATCTTGCTGTCCTCCATGCTCAGCACAGGACAGCAGGGGCAGAACTCTCCATGGGACCCTGATGTCCTGAGTACTGCTGCTGCCACTTTTCCCTTTCTCTCCCACTTCTTGCCATACTTTCTGCTTGCCTCTGCTTGCCTGGACCCAGCTGGTCCAGGGTTCACCCAGTGTCCATCCACTGAGCCAGGCTGCTCCCCTTGGAGCAGCAGTAGCTTTTGCCTCCTCAGCAGAGGAGGGACCATGGAGAAGCCAGGCTGGTCCATGCAATCCCATCTGCTCAGATAAATTCCCTTGTGGCACACTCTTCTCTGAGCAGGCAATATTTTAAGAAGAGAGGAAAACAACACAAAGTGCCTCTTGACTGCACCACCACTCCTCCCTCCCCAAACCTGGTTAAGACACCTGACTAATTTGGTTTGACTCCCTGAGGTAAAACATGTTGCTCTGCACCCCTGTCATTGAAAAGGCTGCAAAAGCTACCAGATCTCAGCTGTAGCTCACCATCAACTCCCATTCCCAAACTGGGCATATCAGTGATAGGGCTTATCAGAGTGACTCTGGCTTTTAACAGCTTTGAGGATTTCAGCAAGAGGTTTCACTGCAAACTAGAACTGAACAAAACCTTCTGGGATGCTTTTACTAAAATGGGAATGTGTGCATGTTTACCATATTCTTTGTATGAGGAGAGGATTACTGAGGTCACTAGAGCCCTCAAGGACTTGCTCTAACTTTATTTGCAGGCAGAATTCTTCATCCCAGATGAGACCAACCCTGGCCTTCAGGCAGGACTCAGCAGCCCTGCTTGTACACAGTCTATCAGACTCTCTTCCCATCTCACCCTCACAACAAAGACTTTGTGGAAACAATTACATCTTTGAAATTACATAATTTGCCAAACACGTCACTTCAGAAATGTTTTCTCAAGAACTTTACCAGTATTTCTGAAGCTCCTAACAACTGTAACAAACATATTAACTTGACAGATGCTGAGCAGGAAATTCCCAACACCCCTTGGAAGCTGGGAAACTTCACATGGTGCTTTTACCAAGCAGCATGACACAGGAGCACCCTGACATCACTGAAAAAGCATAAAAAATGGCAGCTGTCTGAGCTGGGTCAGAGAAGTGCAGCTTTCCAAGCAGGAAGATGTGCTAAACTAAGGAGAAGACAGGAGAAATTGAGGAAATTAATGAATTTGCCATGTGAGTTTGAGCAGGCTGTTGAGTATGTAATGTCTGACTGGCCTGGAAGCAGATCTGAAACCAAGTCTGAAACTGTATTTTGCCTTCATGCATACATAAAGAAGATAACCCAGTGGAAATAGCAGTTTATAAAGCTCCTCTGTGAGTGTCCACAACCAATATTTTCCCCACATTATATTTTTTACTTGCAGAATTAAAGTGATGACAAGAAAAAAAATCCTGAAAATAAAACTGACTTCTGCAAAGCAAAGATTCAGAAAGTCAAAGCAGCCCATCGAGTATGAAGCACTCAAATGCAGATTTCCCAAAGCAATAGAACAATCCTTCTACTGGTGAAAACATTTTTTTCTAGGTCAGCACTAAAGAGGAAACTTTGCAAGTGGGTATTTTGTAACTGCACGAATGCAAAGTTGTCTTTTTAGCTTAAAAACAAAAAACATCAATGGAGAGACAATGAAGTACCAAGAGAAACAGATGGTACTGCAGCAGCTTGGGTGAGATGCTTTAGGCATAGCTGTAGCACTAACACATATGTACCTGCCAGCAGTCCTATGAGAAGCATTACAACCCATCCTGACCAGGCATCCAGCAAACTCTTGATGAACTCCCATATGGATTCTTTACTTTTGCTTGTAATCTGAAATTAAACAGACATATAGATGTGTTGCAGATTCAGGTTGACAGTTTTAGAGTACAATGTTTAAAATAATTAAACTCCTAGATGGTGCATACAATTTCTCTACTCATTACTTTCTTCAATTCTAATAATTTATTCAGAGCTGCTCAGCTGATTAAGTTGCAGCAGCCCTTTTCATATTTACAAACCCAGGACATCCCATGTCCATATACTTCAAAGTTCTCCTAAAGTCATCCCACATCTAAATGTTTAGAAGTTCTCCTCAAGCCCTACAACAAGGCAGGAAGCACCAGCTAGGACCAAGGGTTGTTTTTGTCACTGCCAGGCTGGCTGTGCCCCGGGGTGTGATGCACCCGGCGCCGTCACCTTGCGATGGCGGTCGGTGTCGCGCGACTTCTCCCGCAGCCAGTCGATGGTGTGGAAATCCTCGTACGTTCCAACATCGGGAAAAGGCTCGTCCAGAAAATCCATCAGGTTGCCTGAACCATTCATGTCTCCTGCATTGACCATATTAGGATCTGTGTGCAGAGGAAAAACAAGTCTGTCAATAAATTCAAGCAGCTTTGTCAGGCATTTCAGAACCAAGTTTTCTGAAACACCCCCACAAGCCAGGAAGTCAAGACAGCACAAACATCAGTCCTGGGGGCACACACAAACTCTTCATACTTGCTTTTAAGAAAGCAGGGGGAGGAATAACCACCACATATCCTACTAAAAAACAAGAGGAAATAAAAGATACCTGTCCCCAAACTACAACAAACAGTTAGCATTTGATGGGAACTTGGATAAGGGCACGTAGGAGTATGAGAATGTCTTTTCCAGCAAGGTGGTCTGATCAGGGACTTTGGAACAAGATGGGCAACAGAGGAGAAACCAGAATCAAAATACACAAGAGACACAAACCTGACAGAACAAACACAACATGAGCAGAAACACCTCACCACTCATGCTAATTGGACAGCTATTGTGTGTGTGCCTCTGGGATACAGGCTCAGCTGCTGTTCAGTCTGCACATGAGGAAGTGGCAGCCAGGTCCAGGAGGGCTGCAGCACCTGGGCAGGGGGGTCCTTGGCTGGGACTGGAGGAGGCAGCTGTGCACTTCTACATTACTTAACAAAGTGTTGTTCTAAAGATGGTTATTTCCATCCATCTTAAAAGAGATGCCTGGGAAATGGGGTTTTCCAGAGAATACCCAGGGCTTGTAATCTGAAATAATATGTCTATGTTATCATGGTGTTACAAGGGAAAAACAGGAATACATGTAAGAATGGGGGCTTATACAGATTTTAGGGGCTGTATAGAACGGATCCTGCAGAGCCTGTAGCTTCTTGGCTTACACAAGGTAACTTTTGCTGCTCACTGGTGAGGCCAGCGCAGCACCAATGACTGCCATCCCCTTTGTTCCACCAGGTATAGAAACGGGAATTTCCCAAAAATTTGGATCTTTGAAACTGAGGAAATTTCCCAGCTCTGTAATTGGAACAGGCAAAAATGTAGCAGATAAGCTTTTAGTGGACTGCCCATAAACCCTGGTACTCTGCTCAGCCCTCTTTACTCAGCAATGTTTTTCTTCCCCTCTCCCCATTTTCAACTGTTTTACTTGAAACCTCACCAAGTAATTTTTTGCCTCAGAGATGCCTTTAGCAATGCAGTGTGAATACTCAGCTTTGTCAGTCTCTGCTCTCCACGTGTAGGGTTTTTGGGTGACACAAACAATGTGCTGAGCACAAGCAGCTGAGAAAAGAATTGTCTTACTGGCAACCAGCAGGTCACCATTATACCATTAATAGAAGCCCTTTCAAATGCGGAAATCAAGTAATCTCCAAGCACCACGGTGTGTTTGTCTGAAAGAGAATCAAGCAAGTGAATCACAGCCTGGGGAAGGAAACTCCGTGCAGAGCAGGTGTCCTGGGCAGCGCTGCAGAGCACAAATAAGCTGCCACGGAACTGGGGTGATTTAAAAAGCAGAAGTTTAGAAGAGTGACAATTGAGAACAGACACTTTGCCAAGCAGGTGAGAGCACACTCCATTTGCTGAGGGAAATGAGAATGAAGGTGGGATGATGTGGCTGACAACAGGAGCTGAAAGCTCAGTGTCTCCTAAGAGGACTGGAAAAGAAAGCTGAAACGAGGTGAAAGGATTAGACCATGCTATTACTTTGTAACTTGTGCTACTTTGTAGATCTTGCTGCGCCCTATTCTTCCCATACAGCAAGAAGGATCTGTAAAGAACGTGCAGCTCAGGCTGTCTGCCTGCACAAGGCAGCACCCTCTGCTGAATAAACAAACCTCTGGAAACTCTTCTGGAAACTGAAAGCATTGGCAAGTTTTCCTTCATACCACAAGAAAATTACCCAGCATACTAGTTATATCACGTAAAAAATAGCTTTTTAAGTATGTTGTCAGTGCCCAGCACATGACAGTATTGTGATGGATAATACCAGGCCAGACCACAAGTATGTACGATAATTACAATCTCAACCTGAATCTATCCCAAAAATACGTGCTACACAACATGTCCAAGGAGAGAAAAATGTGCTAGAGACCACAGGGCCATGGAAGACCAAAAAAACAAACAAACTTTGAACTCAAGGTAGCGTACCAGTACCTGGAAATTGCAGTGAACTGGATGATAGCCAGCCCTAAAGTTCACTTCAGGTACTACGCTTTTGAAAGCAGAGATGTGGTATCAGATTATGCAAAACACAATTTTAGTAAATAAAACCTAGCTACAGTACTTTAGAACTGAGTACTACAGAGTTCCCACCTTTTATCCTATCCCCAAGCATCCCTTTCTTTCTCTTTATTTTGCATTTATTTCTCTCACATTATTTGGCATCTGTAATAATTTACAAAGTTTATTTCAGGATGAGCTAACTTGCCCTCCAAGTGAAGCTTGCACAGATACTTTCAGTTCTGCCAGCAGAACTGGAGCCTTACACAAATCAGACAGTTACAGATATTTTAATGCACATAAATTAAGGGCAAATCAACCTCATCCAAACATGAATTATAGCCAGATGTACTGCAGCAGTATACACCAATGATGGCAACAGCACAAACAGCTTTGGTGCTGGTTGTCTCGTTCAGCATGAGAAATCTGCACTATACTCAGGACACTAAAACTTAGACTCCTTTCACAGCCGATGAGAGGAAATGAACTATGTACATTTAATGAGAAAGATTACTTCACAGAGGTGATAATCTCTGTTAACTGATCACAAAGAGATGTCAGAGGTAGACATCTTCATCTGGTCTAATGAGTAAAGACTACCAGTTGAAAAGAAAACACTGCAATACCATGACATGCAGAATTAGTTAAAAATGCAGCTCCTCAGACCTGAGAATCTAAGAGATTTGGATGCTCTGACAGAGCTTATTCTATAAGCTGAAAGGTGTTGAGTCTTCCTGAGGAATTGTCTAACATTTGTATTTTGTCTCTTTGTTGTTCCACGTCTCAGACGTCCTTGCTGTCCTTTCCATACTTTTGCAGATTCTGATGCAACACAATTTGTGCAAGGGCTGTTTTCTGCTTACTCCTCATGTTCTTTTCCAAATAATTTCTGGCATTCCACCAGCTGTTCCTAGGGAAGACATCCAACACTAAGCAGTCTGCTGGGACTCCTTGAGAGACAGTGGCCAGTTTGGAGCCCATCATTCTGTCATCTCTTAGGGACATTTTCCCCTTGCTTTGCCTTTATCCACTTTAAATTCCATCAGCCATTTTATTCCTTATAATACAGTAGAGAGCCTTAACGGTGAGCCCTCATTTTTACTAATTAGCTTACTGTATGTACAACTGAATGTGTGTGTCAATACTCTGCTTTAATAATTCCAAACAGGTTCTTTCTAGAAACTGAACTAGAAAACAAAGAAACCTGACTGAACCATGTATCTCTGAAACTCACAGAGTTCTGGTTAGCAGACTTCCCCAGACTTAGACCCATGCCAGACTACTGTGATCCTGCAGGCATAGCAAAGTCCTGCCAGGGACTAAGCCACAAATCAAGGGAGGCCACAGTGCTAGACAGACAATTGTGCCTCCTGATAGAGGCTTTCCCAGCTGCCATGTAACCCTAGACATCTTCCAGAAATCTTAGGCCAGATCAATCTGATGGTCAGCCCCTGATCTCCCAGCTAGCCATGCTTGGTGCACAGTATTCCAAAGCCACAGGGAGTTAGTTACCCTACAAATATCAGAGGAGCTGCATGACAGCAAGCTGGAAGTAAGGGTCCAAATGGCATCCTGTGAAGCTTTATGACTGCAGGAAACCAGATTTTTTTAAACACATAAGGAAAGCAAAGAAAAGATTCATGCAAACTACAGAAGCCAGGGTGCAAGCACAGGGAGCTGCTGATGGACCAGAACACACCAACAAGCACAGCTGGTACTACATAGAGACAAAAGATCTCGTGACATTTACTCACTTTTTATTATTTTCTAAAGAACCAAAAGGTAGTAGTAGTAGTATCATATTTAGGGTCACATTTTTTCTGCAAAATTTTTTCACAGTGAGTAAACTCATCACTTGACTTTGATCAGCTTGGAGCTAAGTTTTACAGAAGAGTGATAAATCACATTTACAGTGAAAATGCTGACAAACTCTCAGCTTGTCTTGGGTTATGTAACCAAAAAAAATGTGTATTCTGTTTCATCTGTTGAAAGCAGCTGGGGACATGTTTTTCTTTATCTCTTGTAACTCCACGGGGGAGGGGAGTAGATGTGTTCTGATAATGGGCCAGCTGTTAAACCAGGTGGGGCAGTGTTTCTTATCTCTTCCACCACTGTCCACCCTCTGGGGGGTATCTTCTGTTAATGGGCCAGTAAGGCTCACCAGTGACAGGACACATTACACCATCCCATTGTGAGATGCTCCACCCAGTGGGGAGGAGCCAACCACTCCTACCAAGATAAAAACTGATCTGTAGGAGCACCAAGCAGCCTGTTTTCCACTGGATTCCTGGAGGAAAACTGGACCCATCTTGGCATCATTGGACCCTTTTTACAGGATCATCTCTACTCCACAGAACCACATCTGTTACTTCAGGAGGATTTATTTGGACTGCTTCCAACACCTTGACAACAGGGTGTCAGGACATGTCTCTGTCAGGGTTTTCTAGGACTTTTGTTTATTTGCTTGCTTGGTTTTTTTTGTACTAATACATTTGTATTTTTAATATTCCAAGTAAAGAACTGTTATTCTATTCCCATATCTTTGCCTGAAAGGCCCTACTTGCAAAATTACAATAATTTGGAGGGAGAGGGTTAATATTCTCCATTCCAAGAGAAGCTCCAACTTTCCCTGGCAGACACCTGTCTTTCCAAACCAAGACACAGCTTTAGAGCACTGTTACAGCACATGTAAATGTAAAGCCACAGCTAGAAGAGCTCTATCAGTGAACTGACATGCTAGGCTGACTGACTGATCGGATATGAAATGTATTTCACATGGCAAGCACAGACCAAAACATCCCACAGTTCAAAGAGGCTGAAAAGTATACTGATGGAAAACAACTAGCTGAACAAGCATCAAAGGAAAAGTCTTGGCCCTGGCCTATTGCTCCTAGACATGCTAGTTCCATGCTATGTTCTCCTCATCCTGTTTTCTGTTTTAATTGGATACACTGCACTGAGGCAGGCAGTATGATTTTTAATGCAATTCCAGCAAGTTTCAAGTTACTTTCAACAGATCACAGTTACTGAATTACTTCAACACTTCAAATGTTTCTAGCAGACAAATGTTCACCTACATGCTTTGCTGTTTTCCTTGAAGTGGGGGGTTGCTATGTGACACATGACAGGATGCAGGCAGCAAAGAATACCTCTCATCTGCTGTGGCATAAGGAATAAGTGAACTTGGCAAGAGGCTGGGAGGAGAAAGCAGAAGTCTAAATGCCGATTGCAAGTTTCTCAATTCACATTTGGAGTGCCTTTTTCAGGGTGACCAAAGCATCACCTGTTCCATCTCCTACAAATGTGTCATGAGTTAGCCAACACAACAAAGAACATGGGATGTGTTAGGGCTTTTCTATGCTCTAGTACCAACACACTCACTGTGCTAAAACAGAGGAGATCCTATTCCAGACACAAAGCTTTTGAATCGTGACTCCATCAGAGCTGAGCCCACCACTGACCTGAACTGTTGGTCAGATGGGCTGTGCTTGTGTGGTGTGACATGACAGCAGTTATTGCAAAAATGAAGGAGCGTGGGGGCTGTGAAAATCCCTGGGATTTCTTTTCTATAGCAGTCAGTAATGAACAAGGCAATTTTATTGGCAATGCTCACAAGACCCCTTTGCGCTGGCAGATGGTTTGCTACTCTGTGCCTCCAATATTTGGACTGATTATTCCAAGGACCAAGCATGGTGCCCCAGCCTCATGGCCTTTACCTGCTCAAGGTGATCTGTCAGGCAAAGGCACCTCCTCCTGAGAGCTGCGTGCTCTGCCAGCATCCATCCTCCCCATTCCCAAGGAATTTGGACCCAGTCACAGAGACAGACACAGAGCACTCTCCTCACAGGGCCTGAATGCAGTGCTGCCAGCAGAGTGAGCTGAATCACAGAATCATGGAAGGGCTCAGGTTGGAAGGGTCAGTGTTCAGAAAGGGCCCCAAGAGGGTAAGGCTGAAGGAGAAAGTTCCTGGAGCCAAGCATGGTTACACCACAGGTCTTCAGCACCACCCAGCCAGAGAAAATGGGCCTGACAGCTGAGAGGCAGGGAGCAAGATTATTGACAGGGTCACCATGAAAGACATGAATGAAAAGTACAGGAGATGATTAGTGGTGCATGTCTTTTGGAGAGGGGTCAGAGAATGAGGTCTGCTTAGCCTAGAAGAGACCAAGGAAGGCCAAGGTGGTGTGGATGTAATTCCCTTCCATCGCCTGCCATGCAGAAGATGATTTAGAAACGGCAACATGGGATATGGGAGACAGGTAAACAATTATTAAACATTCTTCTCAACAAGAAATAAGATGCTGTTGGGTGGTGATTTTACAAGGAAGAATTCTTAAGCAAAAGCAAGCAGGCTGAACCCCCAGCAAGTTAAATGGGTGATTTTCTATGGGTTGAAAAACATTTACATTTACATTTAATTTTAAGATTATTCTATTTAGAAGCTTCAGACTGAATGAACCAAACACGTTATTGACCTTCTGTCTTAATTATGAAGTTTATAAAAAGGTGTTAAAGTGGCTTTGAATTAGAGTAATCAAGTTCAGACTCCTGGAAAAGCAGAAAATACTGTACCCACTTACAGCTCTTTTTTTGAAACATAATATGAGAAAAAAATTGCTATAAATTAAGAAAATACAGAGGAAAGACAAAATTGGCAAATGTCTTTCCTACAATTCAAGGGCTCCACAGTCTCTAAATACAAGTAAATAGCCCTGCAAATCCTCAGCCTCTTACCACACTAGCACAAGCAGGCTGCAGTATCAGAAACAGTACTGTCAAATATTGCAGCATTTTATTGTATGGCCCCACCACCACATATTATGGAGTTTCCAGCTATGATAGTGTGGTCAAGTTAAATACAGTCACATCTTTGATGTGCAGCTTTACCCTGAATAACCTCTATGGAAAAAATTATGAAGCCACAGCAGAGCTCAAAAAACACAGGGCACCAGATCACAGGGGAGAGGGCCTCGGAGAGAAGAGAAAAGCAGGAGGGAACATTTGGAATAAATGGCAGAAAACTGAGGCACTCCTCTGACCAAACCACAGCCTTCAGCTGCCCCTCCTCAGCCACCACACACGCTCATGGGGTGAGCACAGGGAACAGAGCTGTCTAGGAGCACAGGGTAACATGGATGGGAGCTGATACCCAACCAGCACAGCTTCCCACCCCTCCATCACAGCCAGACTCCCTCTTCTCCTTTTCTCCTCCTGAGAGGCATTATCTTACTCTGAGAGGTAAACCACATCCCAGCATCCCACTCCCTGCTCCTTCCCACGATGACTCTTCCTTTAGAAAACAATTTCTTTTGGTATGAAATATCATGTGCCTGCTCCCCCTTCAAGTTTTCTTGGAAAGTCTGATCAAAATTAGTTCAGCTGCTCGGTTATGTCAGGAAGGCAAGGGAAAAAAACAACCCAGTTTTTTTCCTGCAAGCTCCAAATGGAATTTTTGCCAAAACTGGCTCTATATAAAAAAAATGTTTAACTCACATCTCTGTTTCCAGTGAGTCTTAAAGGTCCCTTCAATAAATTTACTCGTTAGTGCAGATGTTGAGGCTGTGGAAAAAGCAAGAGGGAAACATCACTGCCTCTGGAACATCCATCTGCAGTTTTGAAACTGAGCTGAAACATCTCTATTAAAGGATGCTCCTCTGCAGCATCAGAAGTCGGGCAGATGAGCCTCATAAACTGTATCAACCTCACACCCCTTTGCTTCTTGAAGGAAACGAGATTTGATTAGGGTAAACTCTGGATGCCTTCAACTCCTGGGTAAGATACTACATTTCATGAGACACCCTGGAAACCAACCCTAACAGTGTGGGAGCATGTATGGTTCTATTCCTGGTTTCCCTTCAGTCCTTTTCTTCACAAAAAGAGAGGGGGACTTTCCCTTCTGAAGCCATGGTTTCTACTGCCACAGAGCTCTAAGCCACATATGAAGAGTCAGGGGTGCTACAGGGTTTTCCTCCTCATGCTAAACACAGCTGAGCTTTGCAGCACCAGATTTCCTGTTCCAGTACTGCTCTTCGCCTCTTCATTCAGAAAATTTTAAGATTAAGAGGAAAAACCAGGTTTGGAACTGCAAAAAGAAGAAGCAAATGCGTTCAGAGAGAGCAGAGTTGCAGTGGCAGAAGTGGCAGAAGGGAAGTGCCCTGGTATGCAGTCACTCCTAAACAGCTCTTTCCTGAAATGGGATGTTCAACAGCATCCAATGTACCTCTTGCTGAAAACCTTTTTAAGCCTTCAGCTTGAAATAAAGCTGATAAACCCACATTGGAAAAGCCATTAATCTGTACCATGTCACTTCTCGTGATCTGAGCAGAGGTTGTGTGTCATGTTCACACAGGAGGGTAATGTTTGCCTGTTCACAGAGCATTGGCTTTCACTGCTGCATTTGATGCTGATGGGCTGCACAGCTACAGACAAGTTATTTCATCTCCCTGACAGGAACCTTCTGCAAGATGGGGAAACCCTTTCCTTGTGGTGATGCTTAAGAGCAAAACATCAAAAGTGCTTTAGGAATAGCAGCCTATTGTAACCCTGCCAGAGTCTCTCTTTTGACATTAATAATTGTGTGTGAATTTTTAGTTCTGCCAGGCTAGAGATGAAGAAATCTGAAAAAAACCAACACCTTGTGTGTGTATGTATACACACACAAAAAAAATGAATTTAGACTTTTTCTCTACAACTCCTCACTAAGAGGAAAAACTAACACACACACACACACACACACACACACACACATGTCCCTGTTGGGTACCCTGAAAGCTGCAGCATGATGGCAAAAGCAACCAGGAAAAGGACTGGTACCTCTGGTACCACGCTGCTTTTGAGGGTTGAGCACCATGCTGAGCTAGGGACTGTTCAGGCCTGAGAGAGGCTGAACACAACACCAACCTCAAACACCAGCAAGATGGCTCTGGATTGTGGAGGACTGGGGGTTGGGAGCATCCCCTTTTCCCCTGCTATAGCACCTGGCTACAGTCACAATCCTGCTCACTTTGCCCTCCAGGTCAGCAAACAACAACTTCATGATGAAGCAGTTCCCAGCCCCAGGAGGTTACAGTGCTCCAGAGGAGCCTGTTCAGTTCAGGCAGGTAGGAAGTTCTCTAACTCAAGGTCAACACTCCCCATCTCCTTCTCCTCTGGTCCCTGTTTAAAAGCTACCAGCCACTACCTTTGAAAAGGTACAGCTTTTGTAGGAGAGGCCCCTCTGGGCACAGGGACTGAGCACTCCTGCAGCCATGTGGTGGAGACCTGGCAGGGCATCCCAGAGCTGCCAGGGAGAGCCCCTTCCAGCTGGGGATGTCCTGGTGTCCCCCTTTCATGCTAACTCCTGAAGTCCTTAATCTCTGAGGGCCTCCAGCACACATATAAGGCTGGTGCCCTGTCACCTTGCACAGATGTCTGACTCAAATTGAGAGACCAGGGGAAGCCCTGCCTGGCACATATTTCCATAGGGCACTTCCAGATGATGCAGAGTAGAGGGGGAACCCCTCACACTTGTAGAGCCCAAGCATGGCAGCCCTGCTGTGCTCCTTGCATGGGCAGAGAGCCAAGTCTCAGTGAGCCTGGTGGGCAAGAGCACAGCTCGGCTCACAGCCAGTGCTGGAGAGAACTGAGCCAGCCCTGACTCCAGAGGGAATCAAGGGGAAGAAACTCAGCACTGGCACCGACAGGATGCAATCTCCCCCCGCCCCCATCACCTCATGCAGCAACAGGTTTGTATTTCTATCACTTTAGGGGCTCAGTCTTGAAAAAACAGGAGAGGTTCTGCTGGAGAAAAATAAAATTGAAAATTATTTTTCTTTTCAGTTCAGAACAACATTGTATTTTTGTAAACAATAATTCATTATTTACTTCCCACACACACACACCTTATTTTCTGATCCTGACAAAACTACCTGATCACTGGAAAGCAGAAATCTACTTCAGCACAGGAGATCCAAAATATCCCCCCTTAACATATGAGTGAACACACAGAGATTCTAGGTGTGCCAAATTTTCACATTTTTCCAATAGTGGGAAAAAAATATTTGAACAAAGAACAGGACTTGGAAGAATAAAAAAAAACTTCCTGCAGACTAGGAGAAAAAAAATCACCTGACTCTCTGCCTGATGAAGCTGCAGCTGAGTCATTCTCTATTCTCTGGCAAAGGCACAGAATTATTTATCACAATTGTTAAAAAAACACATGATTTTCTTTTCTGACAAGTATAAGCTCAAAATTAATTTAGCTTCTCATGCTTTTTTCTAACATTTGCATTAGAATAAGTTTTAAAAAATTTAAGAATTTTAACATCCTAAAATTTATTTTAAAAGCTATACAGAAAAAATAGGCCCACAGGAGAGTCACCATTTTTCCCTTTACAGATATATATTCATGTATTTGTACAGAGAACATAATTAAACATCCACACCAGAAAAACAGATTCTGGACTTTGCTTCCACAAATATTAAGTCCAAAAGCATGGTTTGCCATGTATTTTTCAGCCTTTTGGTGATCAGCATTTTGCAAGGGAGCGAAAATCTTCTTGTCATCTCCTACGTTCCTTTTGGGAAAGGATTTTCCACGTTTATATAGGACAAGGAAAAACTGACCTTTTAACTGCAGCAAATTATGCAGGAAACCTGTCGGACCAGGTGCTTTGAAACCACATGAGCAAAAATTAACAATAAAGGAAAAGCTTCTTTCCCCAAATACACCTCTTAACCCCTCAAGCAAGTTAATCCTCATTCCTTTATAAGCTTAGACGCAACAGCAACTTCCTTTAAGCATCCAGGGGAGAAAAAAGGCAGGGGATGCAAGCAAAACACTATTGCTGCTCTCTCTGCACGACTGAATGATGATGGCTGCTCACATAAATGCAGAATTCCGCAGACACCCGAAGGAGCCCTTGGAAAGTACAGGAAACAAAGGGCCTTCTTCAGCTATAAAGCTCCATCTGGCAGCATTTCTACCGGAGATAGCCGGGAGATCAGCACAGAGCCAGCAGGCAGCCTCTGCACCTGCAAACCCTCTGCTTGCAGAGAAAATGTGCCGCTTTATTTCCCTGCCCGACGGAGCTGGAGCTCCACGACTGCAGCACAAGAGCAAGTGGCAAATGATTTCTTTTTTTTTTTTTTTCGAAGAATCATGTTGCTTACCTGCAATGCAACATCATTTAGCCCAATCCCAATGATTTTACTAGCATCCTTCCTTGGTGGTACGGCTGCAGCAGCGGTGATGTCATGGGCAGGAAGCGGTAACAATCATGTGACTGCATCCTCCGTCTATAGGATATCTGATCGGGGGACGCCGCAGCCTGCAATCCTGCGGGATTAAACCGCAAGCCGCTTGACCCTGCCCTGCCTGTTCCCGCACCACCGGCACACATGCTGCTTTTTTCCCTCCCTAACCCGAGTTAATCAATCCTTCTGTGCACTCTTTTTCGCAACAGCGACAACACATTTTTCACGAGGTAAAAGCATAGGAAGTATGCGGGGTGCACGCCAGCAGGTATTCCTGGTGCCTCTGAGGACCAGGGTGCTGCTCTGGGAAATATCAAGTCACAGCAGCTTGGAAATGAGACAGACTGCAACTTCACCATCCCTTGCGTTTTTCTGGCACTGCATTTCAAGCTTTTCCAAATTGACTTCCCTCCATCTTCTGTGTCATATTCATGCTCTGCAAGCCTCCTTTATAGGTTTCCTCCTTGTTACCTTCACTTCTTAATTCTCCCCGCCATCTATCCACCCATCCAATTCTGCCTTTTCTTCAATGCAACTGTCACTGCTTGAAAGAGCCTCTCCTATATGCCAGCCTACTTTTCCTTTCCAAAACATCTGCTCAAGCTTTCCCAAATACTGAAAAGCTAGAGCTTCCTAAAGTATTTTTTAAAAAGGCAACTACCCTGACTTTCACATTTTAGTAACCATGTATAGCATCCCAACTGTAATCTTGGAGGATTTCTTGATTTTTTGTTGTTTGGTTTTTTTTTTTCCTGTGGGTTTTTTTGTTTGTTTGTTTCTGATTTTTGTTTTGTTTTGTTGGGGGTTTTGTTTGTTTTTATTTTGGTGTTGGTTTGGGGTTTTTTTGAGGGGCAAGTGGAGTATTTAAGAATTTTATCATACTCAGCGATGTATTTGATTTCTGCAAGGTAAGAATTGCCGAAGTTCTGACTGCACAGATTTTGCATAAGCCACTAGGGCTGTATTCTGCAAGGCAGAGGATGTAACTGCTCTTTCTGAAGACCCTGTACGTGTTTGTACG
The DNA here is from genome assembly GCA_013400215.1 of Cisticola juncidis. Lineage (NCBI taxonomy): Eukaryota > Metazoa > Chordata > Aves > Passeriformes > Cisticolidae > Cisticola > Cisticola juncidis. The sequence goes on along the minus strand of VXBR01009749.1, from coordinate 493,492 downwards.
TGTGCAGTATTTCAGGACATTCACCTTACTGTCACCCTTCTGTATTTGAATGTTGTGCAGCCTGGGTTTACCCCTACAGGTAACCAGGCAGGGGCTTTGTATTTCCAAGCAGATGCAACAGCTGAGTAAGAGAGTTCTTGCACAAGCACCCATGAAAAAACCCACAGGTGACTGAAGGCACATAAGTGACTTCCACGCACTTCGAAGTCAAAGGAATTCAGTTCTGGGAGACCTTTTTGTCCCAGTGTACTTGAGCAGTAATTTATGGATGTGACATGTATTTTTAACAGGGATTCCCCATGCAGAAGCCACACACTAGAATTTATTGAGAAATTTGGACACTTAACTTGCTTCTCCTGAAGTTCCCACACCTTTCTGGAGCAAGAATCATTGGAGCCTTTGGAGAAGAGGTTTGATTATGGCCCCCACCCACAGCACTGCAGATCATAATCCTCTACCACTGAGAGATCAGTAACAGCCCCAGGCCCTTATAACCATGTCAATGAAATGTGGAAAATGATACAAGTGCCAGCTTCCTGCCAGTGTCTATTCTTTGTGCCCATTAAAATCAGTATTAATAGGCCAATTGAATTTGTGAAGGAAGCTAAACACTGAGCACTTGATTTATTTTCTTGACTGTACAACTGCAATTTCCCTCAATTAGCTTATAAGAGGAAAATATGGAAAACAGGAAGTAGCATTTACTTGGTGAAATGTCTACACTTGGGAACTTCTATGCCAAAGACACACTCCTGAACACAAACACTGTGTCCTAGACACAGAATAGTAATTTTGTGCACTTAATAAATGAGTGTTAGGGTCTCAATCCTACATTTTTTTCCTGGACAGACACCTCAACTAATTTCCTGGTTTTTTTCTTGTCTATTACCAGCTGATCTCATTAAATCTCCTACTGAAAGTACATTTCTAGTTGGATGGTCAAACTCTAGACAAACCTGATTCTCTACTGAAAATACAATAGATATGTATATCTATATGTAGATATGTATATCTATATGTATGCTCAAATGTAAGGGATTTTCAGAAATTATAAGGAACCAGAATCTGCTTCTAAGAAGGTTTGAAATACAAGAACATAGAGATTTTCCAAGTGCAAGCAAATTATTTAACTGGCATTTACAGATTCCAAAACCAAATCAACTTTACTCCTTTGGATTTTCTTCCAATGCTACTCAGTCAATTGAGTGCTCTCAGAGAAAAAATAAATTCTTCACATGATGTTTTGGTCAAGGCTGCTCTTGCTCTTGTTAGCCTGCAGTTTCTCAAGTCTCTCTGTAAATGCTTCTTCCTCTCAAAGATCTACAACACTACAGTCATAAAGGAGGCTAGGGTCAAAACAAGCTGTGATGGGCCTTCTTCCCTAAAAATTCAAACTTCAGTTTCACATCCACTGAATGCAAAAGACATAGTTCATCTAACACATTAAAAAAAAATCTTTTTACACTGCACTTACCTTTAAGTCCTGTAAAGTGCCTAGAAGAACTGCAGCAAGAAATACAAATAAGACTTCCTTCTTACAAGAGAAAGCCCAGCCCAACATACCCATTTTAGCTGCTGTTGTGCTCCTGATGGCAGCGAGACAGGGACAGTTGCCGTTCCAAATGCCGATTCCCAGCAGACTGTTTAAAAATAACCTCAGCTCTGTCATACCCCTGATGCCTTGCAAATACTGGAGACAGGAGTCACGTGTCCTTGCTATGATTTTGCCTGTGCTCCTGCAGCTTAGGGTTGCAGAGGAAACCTGACAAACCTGAGAAATGCTCGTTCTGTAATTATTCAGATTTAATGTTTCCTTTGTGAAAGCAGCAGTAAACACCAGCCTAAAAAAGCCAATCAGTATTCTTTTGAGTGATTTCCACCTTGGAATTAGTCATAAGTAGGATATTACAGAACTAATAATGTCAACTTGCTTTCAATGTTAATTTAGAAAGTATCAATGTTTGTTAGGAAAAAGGCAGTTCAATGTATTTGAAGTGGAATTCCCAAGAATTCTGGGAATATTCAAATACAAGCTTCTGATACAGCTGTCAACTTATCATGAGTGATAAGCACTTGGAAGAACACATTTGCCATTCCTTCCACTCTGTATCTCCTTCAGGAATTAAGTATAATCCCTCTAGATATTCAGTTTTGCAGATTTTCTCTCTTACCTTTGTTTGAAAATTTCATTGCATTAACCTAAATGACACTGTTATTCAAAAATACTGATTTTTTTTTTCATTAACTCATCAGGAATGTGCCAAATATAAAAGATTCAAGACATATCTTTGATATACAAGAAAACCCTTTTTCTGTTTATGGCAAATTATTTTATTTTATAGAAGAAATACTTTTCAATAATACAAAAATGACACAATCACAGAACTGTGACACAAACAAGAGAGATGAATACTGAATATGATAACTCATTACCACATCAAGACAGAACTCATTATAGCAGTCAGAATCATAGACCCACAAGATACATCAACAATGACATCTCACAGTGGCCACAATTTAAAAAACCCTCTGACAGAGAGACCACTGGACATTGCTCCTTGGTTATAGTCACAGAACAATTTAGGGTGGGAAAAAGGTCCCCCAATCCCTGCTCAAAGCAGGCCTAATGTGACCAGTCTGGGCTATGTCCAGTGAAGTCCTCATCCACAGTATGGACAGAGTGCTCCACCTCTCTGGGCAACCCTTTCCAGTACCTGACCAGCCTCATAGGAATATGGTGTTATCTGTTCTTAATACACAGCAAGCACTTCTGGGGTCACTGGATGGTAACTTTGGATAAACACTACTGTGTGACCTCCTCCCCTGGAAATGAGAAAGAAAATTCTGACTAACTGGTCTTTTAAAGTAATGAGCACTGAAAAGCTTGCTGGCCCTAGACTTTTACCCAAACACTACAAATTTCTCACATGATTTGGTTTTTAGGTACATCACTTCTGAATGAGTCTAGTTGTGCCCTAGGAACCCTATATACACTCACCAAAAGAGGCAAAACAAGCTTCAGGATGAATAGCACAAAAATGCTAAATATACTTCAATTCCATATATATTGTTATATGATCGCAACACTTGAAGCCTGTAATGACTATAGGCCATATTAGGAAACAAGAAGTACTACCTTAAATCACTGTGTTAATTAACATTTATGTTTACAAACTTTCTTCCCTGTTACTTTTTGCCTCAGCATGGATAAGTAATTCAATTTCTCTCCTAGGTTTTCCTGATCTCTGACAGGGTAACAGAGTCTAAGTTCTTGAAACTCCCAAAGAAAACTTATTTACAGAATATTTGAAAATATTCTGATTTAGGTTTTGGCCCTTGTTTTGATTTACTGAAATAGAAAGATCGGGAACCAATTTGATCTTTAATTAAGAGACAACGTGATCTTCCTTTGGGGATATTCCAGTAATTTGCAAAGTCAGTCTTGTGTTGGGCACCTCTCTTTGCAGGTAATGTATAATTAGAAAAATATGAGAAACTCTATTATCTTAGTAAAGAAGGATTTTTACATACTTGCAGAATGCAAGGACACAAAACTGGCATTCTCGGGAATTTAGGGTGACAGCCTTTCATTAAAATGGATGGTTACAAATAAAATTATTTCTTACCAGATTTTAGCTGGTCCAACTAGCTATCAAGTGAGCTGTACCTTCCAGAATTATAACACCTTCCTTCTGGAAAGTGTCAATGCTCAACAGAACTTGCTTGCAGTGACCACAAAGCACATCCTTTAGGATGAACATGTTTAAGCACCCTTACCTAATGCGGCTGCTTTCTGAAATCAGAACACATGTGCTTTCCTGAATCAGACAAGAATCTGTAGAAGTGTAGAAATTACTGTAATAGTCTATTAGCAGGCTTTCCACACAGCTAGCTCACACTGCTCCTTTGATTCCCTTCATTTAACAGCAAAACAAAGACCTGTCACCCTTTCCTTCCTCCGTTTAAACTGAGGATCTAGTTAAGAATATAAAGATACTTTAGACACAACAGAAATGAAAACAATCTATTAGTGCACAGTAAGAACATGCAAATGAATTCTGCAATATTTAACATCACATCTAATTAGTGTTTAACACATTGCAGGTGATAATATTTTGCTATAACGCAGACAGTGCTAAAGAATACAATGTACATAAGCTACAGATAATAAAGCTGAAAAAAGTGACAATTTTAGAACATAGTATTTTCATTTCAGGTATCAGAAACAAAACCAGCTCAATGGTTCCATTCTACTGTATGACAAATACTGAGGAACAAAATTTCAGTCTTAAAATACATCTTAAAGTAGGTATTTTCCTTCAAGGAAAAAAGGCACTATAAATAAATTACACTACAGTGAATTTGCCTGAACTCACTTTGTTTCTGTCTTCCAGCCTTTAAGTCAAATAAAACAGCATAAAAACTGTACACACTCTTAACAGGATAGTTGATCTTTTATAAAATAAGTTGTCTTCAGAGATGTCAGTTTCACAACAAGGAAAAACCAAGCCCTGTTGCAGTCGCTATTATAAAATATATATGTATATATATTTATATATATGTTTTTGTTTATGTTTACTTTTTTTAACTTTTTTTATTTTTTACAAAAGGTGTATATTACTTTTGCACAATTTTTTTTTAAAGGAACTTGTCTAATCTAAGAACTTCATTAAAATAAAAGCGATAAATACTTCATGTTTACAATGCAACATGTCATACATCATCAGCTGGCAGAGGAGGTATGTTAATCCTTGGTCTTGTAAAAAAAGCTATCTTCTCTCTGTGATCAAAAAAAGAGAAAAAGGAAGTAAATAAAATCATGCCTATATTCCCCCTCCTCCCCACAAGAACATGGTTTCTTTACTCTGGTTAATGGTTAGTATTTGTTATTTATGTACTGAACTGGTCATTTATTTGAGTACAACAAACTTCCAAAAACTACTAAACCTCACTATATACTTCTGGCAACATTCCATTGAACACAATTATTATTTTTGAAAACCTATGTGGAAGCTTTATACAACTCACTAAATTTCAGTCATAGTTAATCGTAGAAAGGTTTCACGGGACAAGTTCTGCCATGCAAAGTTCACCCTTGAATGTTTTGCAAACAATGTTTAAAAAAGAGAAGAGGAAAAAAGATGGCAACTCCAGAAACAAGAGTCCAAAGAAAAGGCTTCTTGAAAGAAAATTCCTATATTACCGAGTAATTTTTAGGGAGAGTGTATTACTAGTAATTTATATATATTATATTAAAGAGACTATTTAGGCCCACAGGCTTGTACTGAAGAACTGACACATCATTTGGACTTCATAGCAACTGGGCTAAGTTGGAAGAATAATCTAAGTAAGCCATGTTTGCATTTGAAGCTCTTAATTTTTTTTTAATGTCACGTGTATTAGAATTGTAACACTGCAATTTTACCTTAGCTTTGGCTCTTTGCAGAACAAAGCATTGGAAGAGAACTCATGTCCAAATCCATATGCAGTTTAAAATTACTGGTTAATTACTTTTGATTAAAACCAAAAGACACACAAAATTTAAGCTTAATGTTTCAGAAAGCTTTAACCTGACTAATGAACTGTTGCTATGCTATTTCAGTACACATTTCCACTTACCTAAAAGTCTGCACCTGAATAGGTTCTTTCTGGTTTTGCCCACGCAACTGGTATATTTCTTTTGATGCTTTCTTTAGCATCTTTTCAGCTGCTTGCTCTTGGTGATGTTCGAATTTGGTCTGTCTGGTCTGAAAACAAGAACATAATGCTTAAAATGGGCATGTGAATAAAAAAACAAGAATATTCACAGTAAAAGAATGGATCTTTCTCCCACTCACCACAGCAAAATCACACTAATACATTGTCTGAAATAGCTGATCATCTAAGAACTATAAACACAAAAGTCTGAGTTGTTTCATTTATTAATGCTCTTCAGAAATACATGTAATAAATTAACAATATTTACTGCACATACATCTGTCAAACAAGATCCTACTGTAAATTTAGGCTCAGTTTTAGTCTCTGACAATCCAATGACAATTTGGTCTGATCTGCAGTTTCGCCACCTTTTTCTACAATTTCTTTCTCCAAGAATGGGAAAAAAATCTCATACTTAGGGAACATTCTTGTGAGTGTTCGCATACTTAGGGAACTTGTGAAAGAATAAATATCAAATCAGCAAAACTTCTTTTGAATACCAGAAGAAAGAAAATTATTGAAGTTCCAATAACAAACACCTAAACAAAACCAAATGAACAACAAATCAACAAAAATCCAAAACAAAACAGAAAGTACCACTGGCAAACAGTGACATTCTCCAAAAATTGTCCTCAAATTAGTACACAGTTTGATAAACATCAATGTAACAATTACTATTGTAAGAGTAGAATTTAGTAAGGATACAAAAGGAAATTTTTAAGAATATAAAAGAAACATTCACTGTTTGAGATTCTGTACAAACAGCTCTTTAGACATCTTATCAAAATGAAGACATTTTGACACGGGAAGTTTCTGAGCAAACTGAGTGCTTGTGTCATATTACCATACCTGCCTTTCTGCTTCCTTCAGCAAGTTTCGGAATCTCTCATCCCGAAGGACCCAGTGGGGTAAATCTGTCTGCCCTCTGAGCTGGGCATCCTCCAGACGCTGTCTCAGCTCTCTTAGAACACATATCTCCTCATTCAGCTGTCTCTGTCGAGTTCTGGATGCCTGGAGATCCAGCTCCAGGTCTAACGATGTCCTTGCCATAAGTTCAGCCAAAGATGATCTGCAGGACTGTTGAGTTACAAGGATTCAAACAAAATGCACTCTCAACACAGTTTACTGGTCTGTCTTTAGTTCTACAGACCATACCTTTGCTGTACTTACTTCACGCACAGTCTTTTCCATATTCAGTTCTGGAGATTATTTATATCCTCCAGAAAAGGCTAGATAATGGCATGGTACAGAAAACCCTTACAGCTAAGTTTTTCAACTAATGCTTTCTACTACTTCCTTTTACAGTTTCCTTTCAACTTACAAATATTTAGCGAATGAAGTTTACGGACTAAAATTCCATGTTATGATGATAATAAAAGAGATGCAATTAAGAAAAACTCAATGACATGACATCAGAAAAATATGGTACTGAGAAAGACTCCTCTTGAAGGGCTTCATTCAATATTGGTTTTAAAATACATTCTGAATCAAAATGGGAGACATGGCTATCTGCCTGCCTACACCAGAAGGCATTAACTTCTGGTGACCAGGCTACATTTTATGTCACTTCTATACACAACATTAATGCCTCATCTGCCCTTCTCTGCCCACTTGTTTGATAGCATGAGGAGTGGCAGGGGAGATCTTAACCTATCAATTCTGAATACTGAATTCTGAACACTTGGGTCTCAAATGCTGTAATTTGTTAGGCTGTATGGGAGGGGAGATGCATGTCCTAATGTCACATTCACACACACCTCTCTGAAACTGCACCTTTCATCATAAAATAGATTTGAAGGATTTATTGAACTTTACATCTAAATCAACACAAATTTGTCTCCATTAGACTAATTTTCATCTGCCATACTTTTTTCCCCTCCTTTAAAATTGTTTACAACTTTATTTAACTTCTTTATGTTTACCTTTTAGCTTAAAAAGCCCAAAACATGCACCTCGCCCCAATTACATTACAAAAGTTTTGGACATTTCCTAAAAAGATCAGAATGTACCTGTAGATATCTAAAGCTCTTAAGTATAAAATACCATTGTTCTAGCAACTTAATGGGAGCTAAAGATCATTTTCCTAGGCATACCTGCTTATACCGCAGAGTCCGCCTCTCCAAGGTATTCCGGACAAAAGGGGACTTCCTTGGCAGGGTTGAACTGTCACTGTCACTGCGATACAGCTGATTAGAAAAGACATGAAAAATAAAAGTTGTTTGCAGGATCATCCCCATTAAGAAATCTGGGATTGCTTCTTTTTTTTCACCTTTGAGATTTCTTTTTTTAAAATACACTGAAACTATCTTGTTTTACTTTTTCAGTTATTTATAAACATTTATATATAATAGTGCTCATATGGTAGTTACAATAATTCAGGAAAATTTACAAACCATCGGTGTTTTACAGGTAAGTTTCAGCAACCATTCTACTAAATATCCAAGACACTCTAGCCTAAAAAAAGAGGGATGGAGGACTCAAAAGCAATAATATTTATTCCTAACAAATTTACTGTCATGGGTACAAACAATACAGTCTCCCGCTTTTTCCCTGCATCTTATTTTAAGAAGGCACAGATTAAGTGAGCACAGAATTTAAAAATTATTTCCTGAATTTTCAAACTCAAGCTCTCAGAAGCTTCTGAAAGAGTACAATCAAAGCTATGATAATATTTCACCAATATTACAAATCAATACCACGTATTGATCTGCAATACCATGAGCCAACTTGCTTATAAGTCTTCTGCCACTGAACACAGCAAACAATAAACGTGACCTTGGAAACTGCTGTGCTGGTCCTCAGTTACTTGCACCAGTGCACCCAGGAATCCTATGTCCCACAGTAACAGGCACCTTACCACTGATATTCATGACAGCAATCAGAGCCATATGAATATTTCTGCAATAACCCTAAGATTAAGCATTCAGTGCCCTTTTCCAAACTTTTATGTACGTGAAAATTAAACACGACTTCTAAGCTTACTGCTTATACACCTCATTAGATAGCACTCTAAAATCAACCACTCTCACCTAACATCTAAAGTTGCCAGGGAAAAGCACTTAGTATCTAATTTATCATAGATTCTTTTATTTCAGATTAAATGCATTTAATCCAAATTAAAAAATCATAAAAAGAGTCAGGGAAGCTCTTCCCCACTGCATTGTTTAAGTTCAATCAAAGATTAATCATTAGTATTAAAAAGTAATATAGGTTTCTTATAAATTCAATGGAATCTTATAGTGAAATTATCAGAAATGTATAATATACTTGTGTGTGGAGACCCCTTCCCCCTCCTCCTCTTCAAGCTTTACTCACTCTGCACACATATTGACTTCGTGCTCCGGGCGAAAAGGTCTGGGAGCGAACAATGGTGCTGCTGCGAACAAAGGCAGAGCCCCGCGGCCTGCGGCTGCTTCTCTCTTTTGGAAGAATGGCCACTTCTTCAGGAAACAGATCCTCAGTGTTAGTTTCCTTATCCACCTAAAATTTCAACAAAGGATTTTTTTTCTTATTTCTTCCTAATTTTCTCTCTCCTACCACAGACAATCAGACATTTCAACAACATCAAAAGTAAACACCCTGCCCTGCTAGGTGGATTCAAATTTTAAGGAGCCCTGAGAGGACGTATCCTAACTTTTGTAAATGTTTTAAAACTGGATCATTCAAAATTGTGAGATTACCTTTCAGAAGCCTTTGCTGGAGCAGTAACAATTACGAGATACAGTTATACCACATCTGCAGAGCACAAGGACTGCATTCAAGATTGGCAATTGGGCATCACCCAAACTACCACCTGATCTCCAGCCTCAGCAGAAGAAAACTGAGTCACCTTTCAAAAAGCACAGTGACTTGGAAGCAAGTAACCAGCTTAAAACTAGAGGAACTTAAATGACAACAAGAAAGGAAAAAGGAACTGGAAGACTGTTCACACAATGATACAAGAACACTAAAATATTCAGAAAGACAGAAAACATAGGGTACCCAGTAAAGCTTCCAAACTTTTAGAAAACTCACTCCCCCAAAAGAGGTGTGATCTTCCCTAAAGGCAAGATAAACAGCTTATGTTCCTCTACTTCAATTGAAGTCTGCTGATTTCAGCTCGTGAAGGATTGTTTTCAGTATCTCATATCTTGACTACAAAAGATTTCAACTACATCAGTTTCAGCACAGTTATTCCATGTTACTGTAACACTGAAATAGTAATGCAAGTCCTAAAATTTCTTTCTTCACAATTCCTTTCAAAATTCTTACAGAAATAGGAGCACTGGAATTTGATCATTTCTGTTACAATTTCAGGTAAATGCAGAAAGTAATACAAATGGCTATTTATAGATTAGATAAAGACCACAGTAAAAATAGTTTGCCTTTTGATATAAGAACCAAATTTTGTTCAGAAGTAAATAGTAAGAAAATAAAAAACCCAGCCTTAAAGAGTGAACTTCTACCAACTCAGTAGCCACACAGCTGTCTCAGAGTCAGTGCCCATACAGGGTTGCCAGTGTCATCGCTGACTCTTTTCTCTCCTGGCCAATTGAGACTCCAACTCCAGGCACAGCAGTAGCTCACTGTGCCAGGCAGGGTGGCAGTTTTCGTGCTGCAGTGTCTTGTCTCTTTACCTTAATTGGTGGAGGCTGCATTTTTCCAGAACTGTACTGGCCTGCTTGAGTTGCAAACATGTGTCCAGCTATTGCATCCCCACAAAACGCCTCTGGGTAAGGAGGACTAGTCTGGGTGCAATTACTGCATCCACTGTCAACAGATTCTGCTTGCCAACTCCTAAAGTCAGAATATCACAAGAATTTCACAGGTGTTAAAAATCCCATGCAATTATGCATTACATTTATGTATTACATTATCTAAGACAGCTTATAATTTTAGAGTATCATCAATAAAAATACAGTATTTTCAACAAGACCATTTCTGCAAATGCAAATAAGCAAATACATTTCAATGAAAACAATTCACCTTCCCTAAGTTCTTTCAGGCATGTGTTCTGGTCTTTTAAACAATACTAAGAAAGCAATAACAAAACCAACACAACTCATGTAACAAACCATGAATATCATGAGGAATTAAACTGCAACCCTAACCCTAACAATGTCCCTTGTCACCACTAAATTTTATTTCCTTTTTCTTAATACAGAGCTGTTACAGACTTTAATTACAGTTACCTCCCTAGCAAACTTTCTGTTTGATATACTGTTTTCCCACTCCCCAAATCCCGTAAATTCAACCAGCTCTTCAACTAAGGTTTCCTCCTGTTTGCAGATCACGACATACCAGAATTTTATACATGTAGCACTATCAGGGAGCAGATCTCAGAATAAAGACCTACTGTTTTTCCTGCTTTATTTTACACTATACCCATAGTGTAAATATCTTTGGAGAAGTATTAGTTATTATCTGTTTGATGAGGTGTTTAAACTATTTTTACCTTTCTGATATGGCTTCTGCCTGATCTTCCTTTCTTTCCATCTCCAAGATTTCCTCCTCTGTGTACTCTAGTTTCACTCTCTCTTCTGCCAGCTCTCTCTCCACTGCTTCCAGCTGGGCAGTGGTCCTAGCCAACAGGGCTGTCACTGCATCCTGAAAGGTAAATTAAACTTTTAATTAAAACTGTTTGAACTAACCAATGTACTTAATGTGTACTATTCAGAGAAAAAATAAAAACAAAGCCGTCATATCTTCCTGAAAAAACAAAACAAAAAACCAAACCACAACCAAAAAAACCTGAGTCTTGAATATTAACAATCCAAAGTATGTGGTGTTCAAGTTGTCACAGAAACTGGGCAGACTTTACTTGAATTTGGAGCATCATCCAGCAAGTTAGGTCAGAAGAGGCCTCTGGAGTCAGGCTTGCTGTCCGAAGCAAGCCTGGCATCACAGCCAAGCCAGGCTGTACAGACAAGGGCTGGAAACACCTCCAAGGATGGATATTGCACAACCCTTCTTGACAACCTCTTCATGTGCAGTGGCAGAAATTTTTAATGGGTTTTAGCTGGACTGGAAACATGCATACAAAGATATACAGGGTACTATTTCAAGCATCTGCCCAGACATGATCTAGTTTTCAATTAGTCTTCTAAAATCTAGCTCTTGCCCCAAAAGTTAAATTATCACTTCCTGTGATAACTCAAGAACCTGCACCCAAGGTAAGATCACAATCACTCTGCCAGTCAAATAAAGTAAACAAATCACTTTTTTAGAGCCATACTGTTTTAACTGTAGTTACATTTCCAGAAGACTGAGGAATGCTGTCTTCACACTGGTTTTTGGTCTTTGCTCTCTGGGGCTCTGAACCAGTGAAGATCTGAACAGGGTACCAGTGAAGCTGCATCTCACCAGAACTCTCTGCATCTGTCAGGTTTATCTGAGCAATGCCCTGTAAAAAAATGAAAAGCATTGACCACGAGATACATATACTCTGCAGGATAGACACCTTCTCATTTAAAGAGGTAAAACTCCCACTTCATCAAAAACTACTGTCTCTTAAAAGAGACAGTTTTGTTCTGTTGTGTTATGATGTCTAAGACTCTGAATTTCTTGCCTCTTCTCTTTACTAACAGAAAGAATCGGAGTAGATAGTGATTTCCTAAAGTTGAAAAATAAAATTGAAAAATAAAGTTGAAAAATAAAATTTTTCTGACTGATGTAGACATGATAGCTATTAATATTTTATTTTATTTTTAAAACCTTCCCAACTATGTATCTGGTATCTACATTTGCTTAAATTAGTATCACTTTAATAATATTATTTTAATTGGAGAGGCTTTTGAGATAACTGCATTCTGATACCCTTTCACTCTCTGGGCCTCAGAGGCGTCTTTCAAATAGAAATAAAAATGCTGTGTAAACCAATATTTTTTACTGCCTGTTTATATCATAAGGTAGTCAAATGGGCTATAAAGCAATTTTTCTACTTTCCAGGCCATCCTTGTAATCCCCCGATTCAGGCAAAAATAGTTTTAAGGGAGGCTTCCCACTAAAAGTATTTCAAGCTTTGAAGTAGCCCTATTCCATCAGAGAGAGCTCATGTAAGAAATTTCTCAGTTGGTGTTCACCCAAATGATAACAGCTGTGAACAAATCCATGCTGCCTATTTTATTTATTTGGTTTTTTCAAAGAATTCACTAGCTGGACCTACCAATGGTTTTAAAACAGTCAGTCTTTAAGTTTCTCTGTTCTCAGCTTTTTGTTTCTCTGGCTATCTCTGCAACCTGTCTATTTCCATGCTAATGAGTCCCATGGTAAGAATATTTTCTTTTGTATCACTGGAAAAGTCCTGTAAAAATGGTTTTCATCTCTGACAAATCAAATAACTGTATACAGATTCTAACAACAAAGGCAGTAGGAAATGTAGACAAAATCTGTATTTAACTTTAAGCAGGTAAAGAAACAGTTAATTAGAAAACAATAATTAAAAAATCATTGCATTGTTTTTCCAAGACAAATGTTCCCTGGGGCTCTGTTTAAACAGGTGCATAGAGGACAATGGAGAAAAGTTTCTGAGACTAACAAAATAATGTGACATGGAGATACAGCATGTTACTGAGAAAGTATTTTCATGTCAGTATATCAGAGGCCACAGAGATGCCTTTTTTTTTTCTGCATAACATAGATGTCTTTTAATTATCTACTTGCTCTGATGCAGTGGAAGATACAAATGTGTATCAAATACTCACACTTTTGCATCAGAGTTGGAAAATTAAAAAAAAAAATTAAAATTAAAAAGTTTAAGACACGCTGAGTTTAGTTTAGGAGGTGGAAAGTAAAACTCTTTTCCTGCCAGCAATATTGGAAGAAGCATAAGCTAACTCTTAACACACCTGACACTGCCCCATACATTGCAATCCTTAGGCAGCAAAGCAAATCTGCCAAAGAAGCTGCCTCTGCAATGGGACTCAGTAATTCCTGAGTGATTAAATGCTGGTGAGTAGAAAATCACCATCAAGCTCAATTAAGAATTACCAGTACTGGAACTAATTCATATTTCATGTCCACCTCAACATTTGAAGCTTACTCAAAAGGATGAAGAAACCAAGGTGAGTCTGCTAGAGGTATATCACATGCCTGCTGGGATGAATTTGTTAACAACTTGGATGGCAGAACAATAAAAGTATTTGCAGAACAATAAAAGTATTTATGAATATCTCTGTGATGTCTGACAAGTGTCTCTTTATTAGAAAACAATTAGGATTTAAAAATCATGCTTAAAAATGGGACTGATGTTCTGAAATTAAACAAAAAATGTAAAAAAAAAATTACACTCAAGAAGAAATCAAATAAATTAAGACACAGGGAATAATTGGTCAGGGCTGTAAAAGATGAGAAACTGAGAGTGAAGCAGCAATGCCGGGTGATTGCAAGAGAGGCATTCATACTTTTTTTATGTTTTAATATAACCTATATATGCTAATCATGGAAAATAACAATTCCCTTATCTCAACATTGACAAGGCCACCATGGAAGAAATAAGCCAACTGAAGACAGAAAAAGATCTTTCAGCCATGCAGATTTAGTTATGCCTATTTGTATTTGACAATAGCTAAATGAATCTAACATTCAACACACCTGAAGTTAGCGCATGATATCTCAAACAGTTTAAAGAAAAAGGCTTATACAGAACTGTTCCAGGGCTACTATTATCATGTAACAAAGTTATGACTGGTGTAATAGTAGTCCTCTTCAACCAATGTTATGTAGTAACAAGGGGTCTCTATTTGTTACTTTTTTAGTAGGAATCTATTTGAATGATACAGATTCCTCACACAGGCTTTATAGTGTCATGCAGAAACCTAAGTCTCAGCAAACTGTAATCTCAAAGCTGTCAGATGAAGTATTTTTTAAAATCTCAGCTCTTTATTTACAGAACTATACTTATATATGTGAACAAATGGACACTTTAACACATAAGTCTATCAGAAGTTCTTATGGAAAAATTAGGTCTTTACATTCTCCTTCTAATCTTAAAAAATAATTCCTCAGGTAACTTTAGTTTCTCGTATCACATGGCTTTTAAGAAACAACCACTTACCAATAGTTCTTCTTGTTGCTGATGATCAACTGAACAGATATAGAGCTGCAGTGATTTTAATTTCAAAACACTTGAGTGCACAGGGATTCGGAACACTTCATTAAATATTAACGGAGTTTGGAATTCCAAAGCTCTCGAGCAGTAAGTGGTTGGTGTGCCTGACTCAAGTGGTGGTAAATAAACTCTCACATGTCTGAGAACAGCAAAATACACAAATAGCACAATTCAGACAAAGAAAGTAATTTTGCATTTCTCAAAATCAAGCTAAGCAAAAATGTCACTGTAACTTCTACATTAAAAGTCTGCCTTGAGATTTCATTACCAGAATTTACTCTGCATTCTAACACAGAAGATCTGCAAAGCTGATCTCAAAAGGCTGTATTTTTTTAACAAAATCTTTTTTTTTAAACTTGGTGCTTAAGCAGAGGCACCAAGTGACACTTGAGCTGCCCTGAAGTATCTAAGGCATCTAAAATGAGCTAGTACTTATAAGAGGATCTGTGGGAGAGCTACGGAGAACCTCCTTGTGAGCAGCAGCAGCTGGAGGCCAGGTGCTATGCTAGGGTATTTCAAATGGAAACACATGCCTATGTTTAGGCAATTGAATTGTCCCGTAAGTGTCACTGATCCATGTCTTCCTTCCACCCACTAAGCAACCTTTTTCCCTCCTCAAGAAATTAAGAAATTTAGATGGCAAAAGAAATCTGCAGTCACTGCATCTATCTATAGTCTCAAAAGACAAATATAATTGTGTGATACCATAAAGACTCCAAAAAACAAAATCAACAACCATTTTCATCTGACAGCATAAGCAGCAGAGCTACTTAGAGAATTGTTTCCATGTTCACCGTGTCCTGACTGCTTGCCAAGCCCCTGCAATATCCTATTCCTTTACTCATGCCAGCAGTCTCATGCAACTGTGTTGATACCCAGATTAGAAAATTTATCTGGGCTAAAAAAGCTAACCCAGCTAACAACCCACAAGGGCTTCAGGATTAAAAACAAACTGCTCCAGCTCAGAGGTTTACTCAAGCTGGCTTGAGTTTACTCAACATGGCTGCAGGAACTCTTACACCACCACCAAAAGAGAGGCTGACACTGGCACGCAAATAAATGGTTAGAGGACAATTGGAAGAGCTCCTTGTGGTGGAACTGCAGCACACTGGAGTGTGGAGCATCAGTTGAACAGATTCTCATGCTGTAAAAAAGCAGAGATCCAGCTCCTCTGCTCACTGCCTGCTGGAAGCTGAACTTCCCCCCAGCTGCCTCAGCACCTGATTCAATCAATATCAATGTAGAGTTGCATGGAGGAGTTTATTAAACTTGATAAAAGCTTCTCCTGCTTTCCAGAAATAGAAACTTACTTTTTGACTAGACTAATCCACTCACCCTGCAGCAGTGCATTTTTTTTATTCAGCAAAGGTAGGGTTGAGAAGGATGAAGAACAGAACTGCATTTTGAGTCATTTAGATGCCTCATTGCCTTGACAACTGTGTCCAACAAACCGTCTGGACTAATCTTTTTCTTTGGTGACTCTGTTTTACTACCCTCTTCAGATGATGCTTATTTCTTTTTCTGATGACAAGGCAACATGGCTGAGTAATACACAATACTCACATTCTTCTCTATCATGTGCCCTTACACTCACACTAAAACAGAGCAAAAAACCAACACTAATGTACTGGCCTACATGAAGAATTTCCACTGCAGTTTTGCAGAGTTAGCATGGTGGAGTTCTCAACAAAGAACAATTCATTTTGAGAGATGTATTTCAATTTAACACTTCCAACCAAATTACTTGTTTTACAATATAATAATGTTATCATACCTCCATTTTACAGTTTTCAAACAACCTCTCCCAGACATAAAGATCAACAATTTTTACATGTTGAATTTCTTTAAAATATGCTAAGATGCATATCTCTAGATAAAACAATGTTTTATGACAACACTGATTATTGAAGAAACTTTTATTAGAATAAATTAAGCTATGTTCTATATGTGATACAAAATTTGAAAAAGTAGCACAAGCTGTCAGAGTTTAAAAAATTCAGTCAGCTAGTACTTGTGTTAATATTATCTTCTTCTTTCACTGATACTCAAGGAGAGCTGTACAGGCCACAAAAGTCTGTAGATCCTTTGTTGTTGTTTGCATGTTTTCTGGTGTGGTTTTCTTTCTTAAAGATAAAAGGCAAGGTATATCTCTTGCTGATTAATATAGACGTTGCCATAGGAACTGAGAAAAATAAACTAAGCTTACTCTGGAATATCACTGGTATTTTTTAACAAACTTTGCTCTGCATAATAAACATGAAAGAACACAGGGAACTACACTTGTTACCTGAACATTTTGACCTAAGTTCTATAAAAGGGATACTTTTGACCATAAAATTAACACTTTCTTCATGGAAATTACGACACACCATCTTCTCCAGAAATGGCTTAATTTTGAATGAAACCAAATAAATCTATGGTATTTATAACTGCAGCACAAAACAAGCAATGATCAGACTCTGGGTGAAATTTAAGCTTACATTTTGCAGTTTTCTTTCACAACTAGACTAGTAAAGTTCTTCAGCTGTAATACATGGACTAGCAGACATTCACTTCCACTGTCATGCCTGGAAAAGAAATTTTCTGTGTTAGTTACCACTCAGTGATGCTTTGCTTAGGAAGTAAGATGAAGACTAAACAGATTTAAAGAATGTAAAAGCACATTTTGTTAAACAAATTTCTTGCACAAATGAGTTTCAATCAAAAGCGTTAGCTACAATAACAAAGTTAATAGAACTAAGTGAATTAAACATTATTCAGCTTGAAAATAAAAACAGGCCTTCCTATGCCTCTTGAAAGCAAACAGGTTTTATCAAACTCATTCCTTACTTTAAACAGTTACACCATATGCATTTGTGTGTAACAACATATCAGTTACATACACAAATCCATCTGCAATATTTTCATGGGCTACTGAAAACAAAAAATTCTACTCTTTCACATCAGCACAAATTATGCCATTAACAAACCTGGTTGATATTTTAAAAACTTCCAATCTTAGGAATTAGTTTTCAAGGGGCAGACAGGATTCTGGAGGGCTAAGATATGATATCCTGTCTTGCACGACAATCATCTGCCCTTCCCCAGGCTACTCCCACTACCAACAATACGATGCCATAGGCACAGGATTTCAAAGATGTATTGTACAGCTGGGACTGTACTGTATTTGTGTCTCTTCACCTGTGATTTTCCTAAGGTAATCCTCCTTTATCTGGCATAAAAAGATCTCGCTTACAGAGACATATCCCTATACCCATACCCACATTAATGGCCCAGACAATGAAAATAAATGCTACTGAAAGAAGTAATGAAGGCCCTTTTATCACTCAGCATTGAAAGCACACTGAATGAACTTTGGTAAAGGCATATCCCCAACACAAAGTGCCATGTGACTGACTAATCTGTACATCCACTGAACTTTGGCTGTCAGTTCAGAAACTTCTTAAAAATACCCACCGTGATTCAATTTATTAAAAAGTTAAAAATCAAAAGCAAGAAAAGCAGTGAGCAATTCCTGTAGAGCTGAGAGGGAGAAAGAGGAGGAATTACTCACAGAAATCCAACATGTATTTGTGGTTCTTCATTGCTGGCAGCATCACCATAAACAGTCTCTTCCAGATCTTCATTCCTGCAGGAACAGAAAGTACTGTAAACTACATAGTAACCTAAGCTGCTAAATGATGAACTAACATTTATTCTGTGATTTGTGGATATAAGCAATTATTTAGCAATACAGGAGAGACTGGTAATGTAGAAGGAATTGAGATGTCTATATAAAACCATACAATATGTAGTAATTCACAATTGTAAAAATTTAGGTTTTAGAATTACTCTTTCAAGATATTTACGTTATTTTAATATTTATTTTGTCTTCCATTTCTCTTTAGCATCCCCAAACCTTATCTTCTTCCCAGTTTCTCCTTCCTGTGTTGAAACAATTGTATTGTTTAAGGAATACATGTCTTTCTACATCCTTCAGTCACTGGGTGAACCAATATATTTTTAGAATTTTGGCAGTTCCTATGTTTCTTCCTTGCAGTTATGCTTTTACCACATGATACTTAGAATTGTAAGTCACACTCTGTATAATTTTGTTATAGAGGATTGAAATAAAATTACTGAGTTATGACTAACAGCATAAGAAACTCTTTCAAGGGAGATACAATGTTAAAATATCAGAGAGAATAAAGCAAAAGGGACTTGGCACTTGAAGATGACAGTGGACTGCATGTAAAAAGCTTTTTTCCTTTAAAACATGCAATCTAGTAGTTTTATGTTACTAATAACTAGCAATTTTTAAAGCCTACACATAAATTCACAACTAATTCTTTTGGGCCATGTGGCAGAACAGGAAAATTTCCAGCTTACTAAGCATTTATACACCTGACCTTTTGCTTAAAGCTTCAAACACGCCACTGTCACTAGCCAGTGAATGATCTGAGAGACATGCTGAAACTCGCCTGGCTCTCCTCTCCGATCTTCTACCACTGTCTCCTCGCAGAGTTACAGCTGCCATGGAGAAAAAAAGGGAGAACAACATCAGCTCAAGGCAAATTCTTCAAAATTAAACAAGAAACATGTATTGTATCAAAGCTAGCAGCAAGACAGAACAAATGCAGTTCACTGATTTTTCTTCTAACTTAAATCTGAAAGCCTAGAATAGGATTGACCGGAGATATTTTGTGGAGAATTAAGGAAGGAAATTTGTGGCTAATTGCTCTGTGACAAGTCTAAGTATAAACCAATTGCATTGTTACTAAATGTTTTTCTGGTAGAGTAATTCCTTCCTAAAGGAAAACTTACATTAATTCACATATGTACACATGATATCCTAAGCTTTTCAGATTTACCTACTGAATAGACAATAGGTTGAAAACAAACACAGAACTTAATTCTTTTTTAAAGTTATCTGATAACACAATGTGAGGTTTTGTTCTCATTTGTTTCCTAATACAAAGTCTCGAAGCATACTGTTTATACCATCACATAATAGCAGCTTTTATTTACAGTCAGAGAGGCATTATCAAAAAGAACCAGTGTTTTCCAGCTCACTCAGATCACTGTTTTGTTTTTTTTCTAAATACTGGGTGAATTACTTTGAAAACTGACTGGGGGAAGGAGGAAGCAATATTCAACCTCCTTTACCACTCTTCCCCAAATCACCAGCCATATAATAAATAGCAACTCAGCAATCACTTTCATGTTGTAAATGTACCAACAAAATTATCTTATACACTGGGTTTTGCACAGGCAAGTAGGTGCAGCAGCTACAGGTCCTTTAAAGTACGTGCATGGGCAGGACAGCACCGTTCAAGAACTGCGTAGGAAAGGCTTCAACACTTCAACAATAGCTCCTAACTTGAGGCTGTTTGCCTCTGAGCCCTAGAGAAAAACCTCTAAATCACTAAACAGACTTGGAAGTCTGTTTAGACAAATGGAAGTGCCATTTCTTCACTGTGCAGGGAAGAACTTTTACCATCTTTTGTTTAAGGTTCAATGACTGTCCTCAAAGCAGGAAATCAAAGGCAAAGAGATGGCACTTCCAAAGGGGGAAAAGCATTTTATTTGCTTCTGCTCATGCTTACAAACTTAAGACAACAGGGAAGTATTGCCAGTTTCAGCAGAGTGACAGTAGCACAATGCATGGGAGACAAGCACCAGCTGATATTTACAGCTGACAGCCCCAGCTAGGGATGAAGCATGTCTTACTCAAAGTAACAACTTGTTAAGTACCTGTGTTGCACATTATCATAAGGCATCCAAATTTATTTCTGACACCTGCTCAGTAAGTTTCCTTCTACAGAGTACCAGCCACAGCCTGCAGAACCCAGCTGAGGTACAGTGAGCCACCCCTCTGCACAGTACCCACCTCACCTCCCACCCAAGCACCACCAGGACAGGACACCAGGACAGAAGAACTTGATAAAAGTCTTCCAGATCAACACAACCACACTGCTGCTATCAACAGAAGGCTCTGGCTAAGATCAGCTTTAACTCACTGTGGAACTGGCACAGAAGGTGCACCAAGCCCCAGCAGGATCTGCACAAGCCCAAGATACATTCCTGTTACCAGACCATTAACAGCACAATGTTACCAAAGGAGTTACAAAAATCACCCAGTGCTGTTTGGAGCTAAAATTCCTATACATCAGCAGAGCCAGTTCTCTATCCTTTGGATTGGTCAGTAGCCCTATGGACCTCTCCTCGAAATTCAATGAAGGATTTAGTTAGCTTTAGGTATGCAGGCAATTTATTTGCTGGTTAGAGCAGCCCAATCTGCACTAGTGTCTGCACCCAGAGAAACAACCTCCATTCCTCCCCATCTCAGTTAGAGCATCCCGCCCTTCTTGTGCATCACACATTGTGCAGTGCTACTCAGGACATCCCCACAATGACAGCCTCGTTCAAGTGAGCACACGGAAAGCAAAAAACTGTATTTGAACCACACTCACCTCTGTATCACTTGTACAAAAGTGGTGGTTTTGTGGTTTTGTTTTCACTGGGTTTTTTTGTTTGCTTGGTTAGTTAGGGTTTTTCTTTTTTTTTTTTTTTTTTTAAGGACTTTTGATTTGGTAAGCCTACCTCACACTGTCTGGTATTTATGAAGAATATTCTGTCACTGGTATTTATGAAGAATCAAAACTAGCAATCTGTAGAGACATATTAAAGTTTCTCAAAAATTTTACAATACTAGAAAGAGGTTGAACTTATGTATTTAAAAGTGCTTCTATAATTACTGTACTAATTTACAAGTTACACTAGGACAACTTCTTTTTGTAAATAAGCCTTTGGCTTCCCAAATTTGGAAGAGATGCAAACACCAGAATATACCTTTGACTCAGGGGAGAGGGGATGTTAAATCAGCAGGAAAAATTGGTCAAGATCAAAGACATAACGAATTTTAGTTTAAGAAAGAAGTTTAGCACAGGTTACAGACTTTGCAATGCTGGAAGCTAAGGAATTGTTTAAAAATTAGGTTTCTAAGACAGACCATTACTTTCCATTTTCTTATTTAAATAACAAAATCAGTAAACAATATATAGGATTTTCCAGAACTACTGGGTTACAAAGCTTGATAATTACAAGACAGTCCTGAATGAAACAACATTCTAGTTGTCATTAGTTAAAAAGTGAAATTTTGCTGGCCAAACCTTCATTTGCTAAAAAAAATCACATAAATCTAAAGCATGTTTCATAAGCTTAGGTGACTACAAACACTGCATGTCAGCTCAAAATGCACTAATAAAAGAGTAAAACACACTCTCATAAAAACGAATCAGAGACAAAAACCAACCTTACCTACTACAACACTATCAGGCATTACCATTATATAATAAAGCTGAAGGTCAAAGAATGCTTTCCCCAGGAGTTTAACTACACCTGTGAATGTGTTGTTTAGTTGACATAGCAAAAAAATTAAGTATGCCGTAACAATTAAACAGATACAGCAAAATGTCAAACAAAACCAAATGCAGCAGAATCTCCTGTTTCTTCTCATGCAACTCCAAAGAAAAACCCAAAACAAAACAACCCACCCCAAAACAAAACAAACAACACATCACACAGAAAAACACACAATAAGAAATTTCAGGTTCACTTACAGTGAATTTTTCTGTTGTGCCGCATGAGAAACAAGACAAAAAGCATACAGTGATAAATCACCCTTCAGATCTCTGACAGTATTTTATAAACAAGAGATTATTTAGCATTAAAAGAAATTTAGCATTTGAAAGATTTGGTATATAGAAGAGATAGTGAAGATATCCAAGTCCAATATTTTATTAAAGTTTCCTCCCACTCCCATATTTATAAATATGACGGATTTAACTTTTCAGGCGTATTCCCTCCATTCACACATGAAAACTTATTTCACAATGTGACCCTGTGACAGATGCAGAACAATAAAACAGCAGCTCAGCAACTGAACATTAAAACTGCAGTTCCTGAAGAATCCCTTGAACTTGCTCAAGTGCTGCATCAGTGCAAAGTTCACACAGTTTATTCAGTGTTAATTCTCCCATTTGCAAATTACCACAATTACCTCATGCTTTGCCTAGTGCAGGACCAGAACCAAGCCCTCCTGTTTTTGCAGCACAGCATTCTGCTGCCAGGCCATCGGGTGGCAGCAGCAGGGCACACTGCCTGGTACCTCGGAGAAACCCAAAATCCCCAGCTCTGGCATACAAGCTGCATGTTCCATCCAATTCTTCCAGGAAAGTACAAAACCAAAATACTTTCAAAACTTCCAAGTGCTACTTGCAAACAACAGCATTTCAAGTCCAAACCACTAGTTTGTGTGGAACTATTGAGTGTGGAACTCAAAGCAGGCAAAAATCAGAAAGTTTTTTTAAAATAATTGTTTCCAAATGCAAATATTAAAAATAAAAAAGTCTCGAAAGAAGGCAACCTGGCTACCTTTTAACCATACGTTCTTCCTCAAAAAGCAACACAAAATACTCTGTCGTACATAGAGAAAAGCTGTAACCTCTGGACTAGGAGCTGGACACCGCAGCACTGACAGCAGGTTAAGCACAGAGGTTTTCAGACAAATGTGAAATTTGTAGAAACACAGCAGAGAACTGACAAAAGGAAAATCAAAGCAGGAGGCTGACCCTCATCCTGTATGGCTGCCTAGGCACTCACACTTCTAGGAAACACATACAAGCTATAAATGAACTACTTAGATATTTTCACTTACCACAAGGGGTGAAGACGTGCTGTGGTCTGATTTGAGGTTTAAAGAAAGTCTCTTCACAGCACTAATTTAAGCACAAGTTTTCATGCTGGTCTCTGGAATTCTGTTTATTTTGGTCTGAAAGCTACAATATGGGCACTAGAAATGTTTACAGCTAGTAAAAGTAAATTCTGCTGCAGTATCTTCTTGCAGTACTAGCTGCGTTAAGGGAAGTAGGTGAGTCTAGACACAAATGTTTTTGAACAATACAGGCTTTTTAGCACTGTGGCAATGTTTTCTTTTTTAAAATTAAAACCTCAAAGGTTTTCTGCAAATACCACCAATGTTCCTTTGTATTATCCCTTGACAAATAAGATTTTGGTAGGATAATATGATCCATTCTCTGGTTATAGTTCATATTATTCCTGACTTCATGAGTCCCAAATGCAACATTCTACACAATGCTAACACAGAATTCTGGATATAGAAATGGGATGGAATTCACAGAATTTAGTATTAAACTAAACTCTAAAAGCTTTTCTCTACTAGTATGGTTTTCTTAAAAAAAAAGAGCAAGCCAACACACAAAAATGTTATCATGATTATATTTTTCATATTAAGAGCACTTCCTTCATTTGGCTGGTCAGAACACAATGTTCCTGTAAGCTTTCAATTTTGTTCGTTTTTTTTTTTTTTTCAAAAGTTTTGTGTTTCCTCTTTTGATTTCTCTAATTTATGTTTCTCCATTACAGTGCTTCAGAAGCTTCTGCCAAGGCAAGCTAGAGAAGTCCATCACTTTGACAATCCAGCAGGAAAGGAAAACTCAACAGTGCATGTGCTGTGCTAAGTGCACCCTCACCCCTCTGTGAGCAGAGCACACACAGGTGCTCAGGAACAACCAGACAAGCAGATACACAGCATCTCACACGTCCCCCACAAAAGATGCTCCTTTGCTGATGAAGCACGTACTCATGGGTGCACTGTGCACTCCTGACAGCCATGTCACTGTGGCTTCTGCTCCATCACAGAACTTGGACAAGGGAACCTGGGCTGGAGCATGTACAAATTGAGCATGTACTCAGCCAGCCTTCAAGCACTGTCAGAAGCATCACCTCATGTTCTGTGTTTGGGTTTTTTGTAGGGGACAGTTGTTGCTTATTTCTGATCTGTTCTTGGTATGTGTTGCTTTCCATTATCAGAATAAAGGCAACATCAGCACAACTGGGGGCCTCAGAAGTAACTAACCCATACTTTTTCTTACTAATACTTTACTCATTCTTGCTAGGTCCTTGGTAGGCTACGCTCCAGTGAAAGTCTTTATTCCATTCCCCTTCCTCCTGTCAATTCACCGTTGTTTTAAGATCTGTTCACAAGGATTTCTCTAATCTTTCACCTCTTTGCCCTAAAACTAGAGTGTGGGTATGGGTGATTTTCCTGTGTTTTGGTCGGGCTTTTAACTGGTAACACCTACCACGCAATTTTTACCTGATGGTAGTAAAATAAGCCAAACTCAGGAACAGTCTCTACTGTGCTGGCATGCTTAGGTCTGTGTGACATTTTCTACGACAATGTGACAATAACAATATCCATAAACTCACCTCCACCGGACTGGACAGCAGCCAGGTGTGGTCCCACTTCTCGCAGCCCTTCACTGTCCAGGGGGTAAGCAGACGTCTGAGACGAGCTCGTGCCTTGTGCATCATCGTCACCCAAGGCTGTGGTCTGAGCCCTGAGCATCTCCAGGGCTCCTATGCCTGCCATCTCCTCAAACCCTTCTGACATCTGAGCCAACGGAGAGTCTCGCGATGCAGACAGAAACGGGGTGTCCAGAGGCGAGCTTGGAGGGGACAACGAGGACAGGGAGGACCGTGATGACAGGGATGCCAGGGACTGCGGGGTGTCCAGAGAGCGCCGCTGCTTATTGAAATTGGAGTGTGCAAGGGGGTCGGCGTACGGCACATCCTTCGTGAGAGACTCGAAGGGAATGATGTCGAAGCGCAAATGCTGCCCGTAGTCTGTAACGCTCTCTGATTTGTCGTACTGGGGAAGGCCATAGATGTCCGTGAAGCTGACTGAGCTGAGGGAGCCTCTGCTGGAGGCCAAGGATCCTCGACTGGAGGCCAGGGATCCCCTGCTGCTGCCAGAGGACATGGTGAGCGTGCTAGCTGACAGACTACGGCGTGCAAAGAAAGAGAAAAACACAAAAATGCCCTTTCAAATATCATCAGAACCACCAATGCAGACACAAAACACTAATCCAGATTACACAAGCAATTTTACATGTATTCAGTATGGTGACATGAAAAGACAATTTGGCATTTTAAAGCTCATGTCTCTTGCCCTGGTCTCAAGCAGAGCCATGACTGGAGCAGTGCATGTGACAAATCACAGATCAGGCCCAAGTGTCTGAAGACAAGAGTCCAACAGGATGAGCCTACTCTTTCATCCAACATGTAAACAGCTGTGATTTGGCAGAAAAGAGGCCAGAGCAGGCTCTAGCTCAGAAAACTCAATGTAAAGCCAGAAAGGATAGATTGCCATGATCCAGCTCAAATTTACACTAATAGTTGGTCATAAACAACCCAGGGAGAAGAAGTGCCAAAAGAAGTGCAAAGGGATTTGCAAAGTCCTAACAAACTGCTGTATAAGCCTCACTCTCACACGTTTTTCCAATGCAAAATCAAAAGATTTTAGGATGAATCCATTCCACTTCCTCTTACCATTCTCAGTTAAGGGGGAGAAGAATATTAGTGACAGAGAGAGATGAAGTGAGACAGGAACTCAGCACGAACTGAGCTTTTGATGCTGCTGTGTGTTAAACTGAGGAATCCCCAAGAGCTGCATCTCAAAA
Organism: Cisticola juncidis; assembly: GCA_013400215.1. Lineage (NCBI taxonomy): Eukaryota > Metazoa > Chordata > Aves > Passeriformes > Cisticolidae > Cisticola > Cisticola juncidis. The sequence goes on along the minus strand of VXBR01009749.1, from coordinate 467,182 downwards.
GGCAGTTTCGAGTGCGAATATGCAAAACATTCTAGACTTTGGTGTGAATCTTAACATATTCTTGTATTTAAATAGCAAAATTTTGTCATCTTACCACAGATCAAAACCGCCTACCTTTGAAGATATCAGAATATTAAGAATCCACAGAACTTAAAAAAATGCTATCTGCCCTGAAACTGTAACAATATTACAACAAATTTTAAGAACTCATCTCCTTTTCAGAAATTAAAGTAACATATAAAATTCCCAGATAGACTAAATAACATAGCACTAAATAACCATCACTAATACTATTTATAAAACTCCATCCAAATCATCACATTCCACAAAGTGTATAAATGTAGTGAAAAATTAGTTTACTTGGCATACATACACAGAAGTATAAAGAAGATAAACTTCATACATTATTAATATTCTTCTCTGCTGCACTTACTTCAAAACCTGCTGGTTTTTCATAACTCACCTTTTTAACTGGGAGTGTAAGTATGAGGTTAAACGCGTAGCTTCTTCTAGTTGCATAAGCAAACAATTTCTCTTCTCCTGTAACAGTATCCTGTAATTAAAAACATACATATTACTATTTTCTTCATCACAGTAGTGTTCAAGAAGTGCTATGAGCTTCCCAAATGTGGAAAAACATCAATGCATTGAAGTTTGGAATATTAAAAAGAGTTGCACTGTTTAATGAAAAGCTTTAATTTATGCTGCTCATATGCAGTGATGGTAATTCCAGCAAGAATACAAGAACTAGGACTCCAGCAGAATGCCCAGACAAGAAAAGCAACTGAAGCACAAGGTAAGAGTCCTGATGCTGAAAACACATTACAGCAATTAGCGAAGTCATAAAAGGTCCTAGGTAAAAATATCAGACTCTGTAAGATTATTTTTTATCTTGCATCAACCTGATTCTGCTATCAAAATACTATGCCCTTCCACCTTGTCACAAAAAAAAAAATTCCAAGGCAATTAGTGTAAAATTTAAAAGATAAAAAGAAAATTTTTGAAGGACTTCCATTAAGCATAACCACCAATGTCAAATTTAAGCTCTTATTCTATGTTCTAGGTGCATTTATTTATCATTATATTTAAGCAGGTGATACAGTATCTTGACTACTACATAACGAGAAAATCTTATGCTGAAGCTTCTTTTTTGCCCATTCTAATAACAAGCAGCTGAAATAGTACTACTAGTACCACAACACAAATGGAATATAACTTTAATGCTGTCATTCTCATACACCTATAAGATATCTTCAATTCAGTATTCTAACATTATTAGAATTTCAAATAATATAATTTATCTAATATCTATTCTTTTTCTGGATCCAGAATTATATTCCTGATGTTTTGTTTTTCCAAGCCCAACCACTGAACTTCAAGATAATATCAGGGTAGTATTCTAGTTTGTGTTGTACATTTTGTATTTCCAGGAAAGTTACAGCTCCAGCCCTATATCACAAGATGGCTGGAAATGGGGATTCTGACAGTTTGGAGAAAGCAGATCAAAGACTGCCTCAGACCTTCCTCAGCTGCAAAGACAGCTGTTAGAATTCAACATATTAATGAGCAGGATTTAAAAACCAACAGAAAGGGAATTCTCTTGGATAAAACAGCAGCTCTCAGGCTTTTCTCCTGTCTGTGTACCCCAGGCTAGCTTAACTAGTAGCATAAGGAAGGCTGCAGCTCAGCTATGAACTTACACCATATAGGCACTGCATGCAGGAACCAAAAGAAAGGACAAATGAACACAAGAAACTTAACAGATTCAAAAGCTTGCAGGGGAAAGCAGCGATATTCACACCATCTACTGTAAAATACAAACTTAGGAATCTACACTCCACAGTGATCAGTGCTGCAGGGTTGGTACCCATGCTAAAAGGCAAGAAATGCCTCCAACTGAGGTTGTCAGCCAATCTTAACTAAAACAACACCAAAAAACACAAAAAACAACAAAACCCCATCTTTGTCATACAGATTTTAAATTCATTTTAATCTGTGCACAACTCAGTGCCTTTAAAACTCAGTAATAGAAAAGAAGTGTTAATTATCTAAGAAAGAAACACCTTTGTATTTCCCAATTAGAACAAAGCAGAAATACAAAAGCAAACAAAAAATCAGGGCTACTAATGGTTAAGCTTTCTTCCAGTTTGTTATACAAAAATAGAGTGCCCATCAGTATTATTCTAACTTCTGCTCAACTTTCTGCTAGCATTTGAAATATCAAGTACCACAGTGGAATGCTGGTTTCCACAGCATGAACTCTATGGAAAAATAGCTTGGCCTTCTTGCCAACACAGTATGCACTACCTAACAAGAGAGCCCAAAAACAACAAATAAAACTTACTACACGACAGAGTAAAGTGAACTCCCTTTTCTGTCAGTTTAAGGTGGAAAGCCAATGTAACAATATGGCAAAAATTGTAAAACATATTACACTGACCGGTAGGTTGGCTGTGAATTTTCTATTTATTGCCTGAATTTACTGTCTTAAGTAAGCATTTTCAAAGAAACTGAAATTGTCAAAATCTGTATATGGAAAGCATTTTCAAATATTTTGGAAGTGTCTTACTTGTGTAAATATTAACCTTTACACAGATCACATTAAAGCTGGTTTTTGTAGGTTTTCCTGAAGTTCCTGTAGGTTTTCAAAGCTGAGGTTTTACCACTATTTACAAGAAGCAAGAACAAGAAGTTTCTTGCTTTCACAGAAAGCAGTCTATGGTAAAAAGAGATTAAGAGGTTTTGTCCTTTTCTCTGGCTACAGGAAAAACTAGACCACTTCGAAAAAAAAGTGTTTCCACTAATATGTTTTTGGGTTGTTTATTTTACATATAACTTGATTTTTAAGTTTTCAAGAATGACTTTGCTTACTATGTTCTCTGAATGTCAGAACTGGGATGTGTTCCCACTGCTGAGATTGCAAATGAAAAGGAAATACTGTATATAAAAGGCAGCAAAAACATAATTATTTAACTTTCCTGTTATAAGGCACAAACTAAATATAGCAAAGTATCTTTGTTCTGATGCTTTTAGAGATCACTGCTACTCCACTGCAAAGAACAGAAAAATCTTTCACTCTCCAGGTTCTGTTATTCAGGTCTCTATTACCAGACAGTATCTCTCAGACCTATTTCAAGCATCTGAGATTCTATTCAGATTTTTCTTCCTATTCAGAATTTTCAGATGAATGAAAGGAAAACTAACTAGTTGACATTCCTGCAGCTCTGCTTCAGAAAAGTTCAAGACAGAATCAAATAGTGACAGAAGCAGTCTTCTCCTTTCCTGAAGCTAAATTTCTCTAGTAACTTACTTTTTCCTTAAACACAATGAAATTCCCTAGGAATTTCCCAATGAATTTCCCAGAAGGAAATTCTTCCTTTTGAAGCTATCTATGCAGATCTCACAATAGAGAAGAAAACAATTCAAGTTCCCAAACCTTTCAGTGGCCCCATGAGCAGAGGTTGCTCGAGCTCGCTGAATTTCATCCTCCAAGCGTCTTTTTTCTTCCTCTAAACGTGCAATGTCTTCTGGGGATCTTCTCTGCTGACTGATGAGCTGCAGCTCCTGAACAAGAGCCTCCTTCTCTTTGATGAGCTGAAGACGGTCCCTGTCCGCTTCAGCCATTCCTGGCCAGGACTCGTTATCTAGCAAGGCCAGCTGCTGTTGTATGTTTGAAACTCTTGAAAAGAGAATAAATATATTTCAAAATGCAGAAGACAAAGACAAGAGGAAAAATATCAAAACATGAAGCCTGTTGATGCTCGTGCCTTTCTTCTTCTAAATATCAAACCAAGAAAATTTAGAGGGGTTTAGGAGGATTATTTGTTTCTAGGTTTTGGGATGGGCTTGTTTTGGAGAGTTTTGTTTGGTTTGTTGGTTTTAGGGGTTTTTTTAACTGATTTTATATATTTTTAAAACAGTAAACAACTGCAAGTGTTCCTACATATGCAGATGTGTGAGAACTACAGTGCTTTTATTTACTGTATAGGCAGTATCTGTTTTCACAGTTTTCTCATTTTGTAATAAATCAATTGATGTTTTAGAGCTCGAGTTTACTACCTGTACAGCTGATGAAGCTGAAGATTTTTTCATTCGTCATTCTTCTACAGTCAGATTTTAAATTGGGATCTCAAAAGTGCAGTAAGAGTTTGAAGAAGTTGAAGGTAAGACTCTTAACTAGAGACAACAAGTCCATACAATAATGTCCCACCTCATAGAGAAATAGTTCATGGTGCCAAAAATATTAGGCTATCCTAAATGACAACAAAATTTTAAAGCTGCCATTAAAACAGAAACATCAATCTGGAAAAAATATTTACTTGTTAGAAAATAAAAGTGGCTTTAGATGAATCTATCATAAAAATATGCAATTAAATAAACTAACTTGGTTTTTTACCTGTAATATGTTAAAAATAATTTCTCACATCTCAATATGCTGTGCCATTACATGAAACAAGTTTTAAGAATAATTCCACAGCTGGCATTTTAAGAAAATGTTATTTTAAAAACAAATTTTGAACTCTTATCTATATTACCAAGAACACTAAAGCTAGACATTTCACAGATGTTTCTTTAGGCATAAGAGGGAGAACACTTATTGATCGGTATTTATGTTTCTCTTGCAATGACAATTTAGACATTTTAGAATTTAGCAGTTAAAATTAGAGGTAAGCAAAAGAAAATCTATCTTTTGTATTTTTGAACATTTGGAACTCAAGAACTGTACAAAATTGATACGGTTTACACCTCAGTTTCATCTTCACTTTGAAATGGTAGCATTCAAAGATCAGTTTCTCTAAAAGATTACTACACTACAAATAAATAAATAAATAAATAAATAAATAAATAAATAAATAAATGCACTTTTGAGCTGGCCATAAAAATGGGATCTAGTTCCCTGGTTTCATTAAAACAATCTTGTTTAAAAATATCTGATAAGAAAGAAAATTAATAACAAAAAAGCAACATAAAGGCACTTAACACACAAACAGAAGATTCACAGTGTGATAACAGGATAATGAATAAAAGGCATAGACATGACAAAGGCAACGTTTCCCCCATCTGAAAACAAAACCTCATGCAATAAGCTTTATCTCCTACTGACATCTGGGAAATATTTGGCCATATTATTATCAGGGGAAGGGGATAAACTATCAATACAAGTCATTTTGTAGTGACTGTATCCATATATGAGTCAGAATTTTACTGTCATATTCCCCCCCACACACCTTAGATTCATTTCAGCAAGTAAAGAAATTGGGTATTATATCAATTTTTTGTCCAAAGCAGAATACTTTACCAAGCCCTTCAATACCATTTCCTCCTCCTTGCATTAATAACCAACTTCCTGCCAATGGCTATTGAAAGCACCATTGTGGATTGATACATACAGTCTACATATTTCACGCTTCAGCTATTGTGCATGAATTCCAGATGCAGCTTCCTGAAGAACACCTCGCCCACTGACCAAATGTCAGGGCCAGGAAGAGCGAGCAGGGTCGGATCCCTTCTCTCCCCTACCCAGGCTGCTCTGCTGTTAAAGGTTCAGTAAACACTCCTGAAACACATACAGCTTGATTTTCAGGTGTTCAGTGCCAAATGAAACAAATAGGAACTCAAGATCCTTTCAACAGAATCACAGAATTCTGGTACAATTGAGTTATCACAGCTTGGCAAGCGAGTGTGAATCCAAGGAGACTGGACTATTTAATTGTGTTCATAAGCTTTTACACAGCTTGTGGACAAAAGAATATGAGATTCTTCTGAAGTCTCTGTGTTTCTTCATAGACAGCTGAAGGACTGGCCCTTTCCCTCATTTTAACATTCTCTATTGTTTTGCTGGTTGTTTTACACTGCAGGGTGAGCTGGTTAAGAAGCAGACCACAGTACAAATGAACACTAATGAAGGTGACAAGGAAGATAGAAGTACGATCAGGTAAGAGATCCCCCTCTTTCAGTGCTGGCAAATCAGTGATTCCACTTGCCCGTGGAGTAAAACACCACCTTCACTTCACAAAATACAAGAGGTTTTAATTTAGACTCTCAAGCTTGCTGAGAGCACGTAACTCCCTTTGTGTATGACATTCCAGCCTAAAGTTTGTTTTTTCCCTTCAATTTCTGTTATGCTGATGCTTTGAAAGTAGGAAGTTCTCATACAATAACTTAATTATACTGTTATTAAAGGGGGAAAAGTACTGCTGTGGACAAGGTTTGTATGACTGAAGAGATCCAAAATCTGATTAGGTATTTACTTTGATTCCCTTGATACTCTTAGTTAGCTCTTCTTGTTTCTACTAATTTCCCTTTACACAAAGAAAAAGCAGGCACAAAATACTATACAATGCAGCAATCTGCTGAAGCATCAATAAGCCCGTTTTCTGCAACCTCTATTTCCTGCACATGAACTGAAGTTTTGGGGCAATTTTGTTGCTTGCTTTCTACTGGGGAATCTCTCTGTATGGCAAGTTGTTCCAAGAAGCTACTAGTGACAAACTTTTTAATATTTATCTCCTTGGCTAGAAGACGACCTTAAGGCTTTTATGATCTCATTCACTCAAAATTAGGAAAAAAAATCTGAGTGGTCATGTTTAGTTATGCTCAGAACTTTGTAAAAAAGTCCTCTTAAGTATGTTCCATAACTGCAATCTGTCTCCTCAAACAAAAACTTTTCTTCCAATCACAATAAATAGATAAATAAGCCATTTCACTATGCTTCCCTATGCCAGATTTTATGCCCGTACTACACCAGCCTGCTGTGTTAGTAGAAAATGGCTGTTGTCAAACTCAGTGCATATATTAATCTGCCTTAAAACATCCACTTACATAAATCAACATAATAGATTGACATAGATTGCAACCTAAAGTGGAAAAAAAATATTTAGGATCCTTTATGAAACCTCTGTTTTTCAAACACATTCTCCCTTCCTAATGAGAATATTTAAAATACTATTTTTGAACTGTAGTCACTGTAAAAGAGTGCTTTTATCTGGCTTAATGCCAGATACTAAGGCCCCTACTGATCCAGCAATTCAACATATTCCTGTGGAATAAACTCTTAATTTTGAGCCATCAACATTCCAGGCATTTTGCCCATTCCCATCCTTGCATAACAAGTGCTGAGGAGCTTGCATTCCTCACTGGAGTAGGTGGTATCAAATGACCCTAGGTAGGCAGGCCAACTTGCTGCTTAACTCAGTATTTAAAAATTTCGAATGGAGATGAACGTAACAGTTCCTGTTAAGGGAAGGGCACAGATGGGATAACAAAGGTTTAACCTGATGATGATCTTAAGCTAACACTGACTTGAAATGGCACACTTGCCCTGAAATGACCATACCAAACTATCTAGAATGATATCTCACTCAAGATAATGCAGACACAGCATGAGGATGGAGATCAGTAGAGTCAGTAGTTTAATAAACTACATCATGGGGAAAAAAGGCATGTATTTCCAAAATTTAATTAGACATAATTTAATTAAATTTAGTAGCATGTTTGAATCATTACAGCTCTACACAGCCCCCTCTCCCTGTGACAAAACAGGGCAAAAGCCTTCTGTCAATAAAAATACCTGAGGAACCTTAAAGATTTTGTTAATGGCCAGAAAATCTTTTTCAAGGGTGATATCTGAACCCAGCACTAATGAAGTTATATTGCTGAGTTCACAAGGATATTTATTAGAGCATAAGAGGTGAGTAAAAATCACTTATTGTGAGATGAGTGATTTACAATTGCGATTTACCCCATGTTAGATTCTTACTAAGACTATGAACAAGACAGGTGCCTTGGGGAGGGAAATACTCTGAACCAATTCAAAGGTATTAACTCATGCTTGTAAAATTGACAACTTATGGGTATCCAACAGCTGGCACTTGTTCTTCAAACTTAACATGGTTTGAATTCTACAAGGAGAAAAAATGGAAACTAAACAATACTCCTGTACATTTAAATGCCTAGGGTTTTGGCTGACATACCATGCCACAGGAGAACTGAGGGCTTTGTTACCTGTGGTATGGGAAGACCTGTGGGGATAAAATAAAGAAAATATTCCAGTTGTGATTTGAAAGAGAATACTGACTCTGATCACATAAACCAGCCCTGCTTATTCTTTTCCCTAGGCTTATAATTGAACCCAGCTCTCTGACACGTCAGGTAACGGGGAATATCTCCCACATACAACACCCAAGGAGGTGGCTGTGGGACTGAGGACACATAATGAAGGGTGTAAAGACTCGGTAATTTCTGGTATTTATGGACCCTCTGGAGTGTCGATTACGATTTATATCCAAAGAGGGGAACGCCAGAGAAAGACAAAGAAAGAAACAGAAAGAACAAGAAGCTGGGGAACTCGGCCAAATGCTCACAAAATTTCTCCACTGTGCCTATTTTCCTGGAAGTATGTGCCACTGTGGCTTTGGCAGACAACATGAGTATGCTCTGTAGAATACCCAGCCTTCCTGACAACCCAATTCGTTCAATAACAACAAGCTTCCACTAGCTTAAGAAACTCATGAAACCTTTAGAGTACATTAGCATTCTGCAGATTTTAGGGAAAATTGCAGAAACCTGCTCAAAGCAAGTTTTCCCAAACACACAGGTGAAATAGTACAAAACTTTAAAGAAGCTCAAAAGCATGTCTAAGCTCCCATTATAACCCAAAGAAAATGTTTCATGTTTAACAACCAACACTGGGAGATTAAGGTTGGGCTAAGTCAGGAGTTTATGTGATACCAAACAAATTACTTCATCCTTAAATCACATTTTCAGATTAGTTCAGCAGAATAAAACACACAAATCCACTGAATTTCACTAGAGATTAGGTGATTAAACCTTGAAACCTGCCTATACAAGATGAATTTTAAAAGGAAAATACTTCACTATGTTATTGTATTAGTATTGGAATATTACTATCAACATCCAATCAACATGTACTTTGTCACTATAAGCACAAATTGCACTGACACACTTCTGCTTATGTTAGTGATTTTAAAGGTCCAACTGAAATTTAATTTTGGAAATGGGACAAGTTTGCAACGAACTACACTGAATAGAAAGTAGTAACATCCTTAAAGACAAATACAGAAATATTAAGCATGTCTAAGGAAAAGATTTCTTCAAGGATAAAATAAATCTCTTGACATCCACCGCATGCCTCTATGAAATGAATGGAAAAATAACATCTTTGAATTCAAATTTACAGAAGATACAAATAAATACTACCTGAAGTAGGTAAGCTGGTTGAAGATGTTTGAATGTATTAGCTCATTCAAGTTAGCTACCATCAGACTGGACTATTTTTAAAACAAACCAACAAAACCCCAGCTCAAATTTTTGTTGCTTCTCATTGAATGGATTATTTTTCATCTACTGATTAACACACTTTCACTGGATATGAGAAACTGCAGCAATGACATTTCATGAACATTTGCTAATATACTTCATTCTACTGAACTGCACATCTAAAGAGTTATCAAAGAAAAACAATTTGCTTTTGATTTCTTGTGCTATGAAGCAGTATATTCAGGAAAGTGCTTGAGGGGTACACTTTCCAGTGTGCAAATGCTTTCATGAGAGGTGGTCTCACTGAAATAGCAATTGAAACTAAAAACAGTATTTACCCAGGCAGCTTGGGGCTGTCTGTTCAAAAAGACCGTCCTCCCTCCCCCCTGCTTCTCTGGAGGGCCACACTGGCAGATCTGAGAGGAGAAATTTCATGGAAATAAGGTACAGTTTATTTAGAAATAATGGGGGAGGGGGAAGAATACAGAGTGGAAGAAAAGTGATTGAGCCTCCTTTCAGCATGACTGGCGAGTTAAAAAGCAGAATTTACAAGACTCCTCCAAGAGCCTGGATCAGATACAGGGGAAAAGATCTCTTCCCCAGCATGCTGGAAATGTCAGAACCCACAGTGCACAACATCTGAAATACCCATGGGAAAAATTAAATTGCAAATCATCCAACTTCCTTCCAGTGGGAAAGTGATGAGGGGAAAAAAGCTATGTGAATGTCTTAATTTATGCAAAGGCCAAACCATTCAGCAGTCAGAGAGATTTTTGAAGGAGGAATTAAAATGAAACTATCCTTTATAAGGGAGGATGGATATTTTGGGAATGCAAGCCAACTCTTCTGCAATCACTAGGTTCCATCTCCTGAATTCCTTAAGATGGTTCATTCAAAAATCCCAGCACTGCACTTCCTTGCTTAGACTCCAGATATAGAGAACATATTTTAATTTTTAAAGACTTTTTACTACATCTGGCAAATATTCTGCTTATATATGGATTCACAAAATGCAACACTCTGTCCCCTTCAGTTCATGGGGCTTTTTTCCTGCTTTCATTTCAGGGAAAAGACATACTTGTCTCTTACAGTGCATTTTAAGTCTCCCATTATAAGTTTGTCTGCTGTACTTATTTGCTGAATGTTTCCACACCCGCTTGACAAGCAAGCAGTCACAATATACTGCCTTACAGTTGTGACATACTGTAGCATTTTAATTTTCTACTTTGTAGATTTAATCCATCGCAGCACATTCCGTCACCCACACTGTGCAGTAACAGTAGATATTTCACCAGCCAAGGGAGAACGAACACAAAGATATTTAGTAGAGACAAAAGCCCTACAGAAATGCCAGCAAGCTAAGGGGAAGGAATGCATGATAAATGAAGAATGCAACCACAGAGATAACTGGTAGGGGCAATGAGCTTTGTGCAGTTCCACTCAAAAGCTGAAAGCTGATTACTTCCGTACAACATACTGGACAGAATAAGGCTACTCTTTTAAAGCAACTAACATGCCTTTGCTAAATAACAGACTATTGTCCGTGCTGCTATCCTGGGAAAGCAAAACTACTCTTACTGCAATCACCACTCTCTAGTTGGAAGGTTAGTTACCCAGATTTTCTACACTTAATTAAGATCAAACACCAGCTCACTTCTGATGTGCAGAAATACTGCATTCCACGCAGAAACAAATGTTCGGCATTTCCAGCTGAGAAATGCTTTGCTACTGAAAAAAAATTAACCCATAAAAACTCAACACCTCTTCACCCTCTCCAAAAAAAGCCACTCCATCTTTTCCCCGTAGTAAACAAACAAGAACTGCTTTGAAAAACACAGAAAAGCTATGTCAGAAAGCTAAACTAAAAAGCATTTTAATACAATCATCACAGCATCAGTGGCTCTGTTAAACTGAATAATATAAAACTAAATTCTGTCATTCTTCTTTCAGCAACTGTAAGTTGCTGAATTATCGCTGGACTATTAAGTGCTAAGGTAGCCTGTAAGAAAACAGGACACTGACACGTTTTTCTTTCATTCTCTTTTCATCCAATTATTTAACCTTTATTAAGTAATAGTCACTGGTATTTATACACAGTATGTACAATGCAGACTTCCATTCAAGTTAAAAATCCTGAAGATTTAGCTGCATTTACCTAACTTGCTTGTACCAACTCAGTTTTTTGAAACCTGCATTGTGTCCAAATGTGAGTAAATTTTCCAAGAATAACAAAATGGTGTACTGCCTATAAACTTTCAATTCCTGCCAAGACATGTGACAGCATTACAGATTGCCCCAAAGAAAAAGTCATTATGGTATGAAAAAAAAGGCAAAATAATTGAACTTCTTTTTCTAACTCTTGTTCTGAGAGATGTAAAAAGCTGGTTGAATAGAACACATTGAAAAGAAAAATAAATCCAGTATTTATACAATTTTAAAACTATGTTTTTTAAGGTTTACTATACTGAATCTTTTAAGTGTCAGTCAAAGTCAGTAACAGGATATTCTATCAGCACAAATCAAAATAATCATAAGTGCGTTAAGTTACTGAGTTCAAGTCATCATCTGTACCCACACCATTGTCCTGAATATGATGCAAATAGTTTGAAAACAATGAGGTTCAATAAGGACCCGCTAAAATATTTAAGTAGATAGTACTTTAAAACTTCTACAAACCCATGAAAAAACATTGCAATAGTGGCCTTAGTGAAGAATCAATCTATTTCAAGTTATACTTTTTACAATTTTTATCACTTTTTTTCCAATTTCAAGATTTATTTTCATGTACCCTTTTGTTCAGCTCTGAACATCTTAATTTATCGCACATGAAGTTCTGCATGATTTCTTCCTCGTAGCTTCAGTACACTGAACTTAAGACACAGGTATGGCAAAAGCTTTAGGTATCCTGACAGACCAGGCTGATAAGCGTAAGTTTAAACATTGTTTATATCTAGGTTTGAGAAAGAGAGTGAAAAAAAATGTAAAACAGTTTAACTGAAGCACTACAATTTTTGTGTTTATACAAGTATAGAACAGGGCTGACATTTAGCTTTATCTCTGCAAACAAATATAAAAGTCTTATCATAAAAGTCTTATATTTACCTAAACATTTATTGTCTGTGAACTACCTAATAAAGAGCAAATTAGTCTTCCCAAAGACATTTCAGCTAGGAGGCTGGTTCCAGTTCTACTTTGAAAAATTTAATCATAAAAGGAAATATAAAAGCCAATAGATTTATCATTACCTTTTCTTGGCCTCTTCATATTGCCAGTTCAGCCTTACTTTGTCTACAAGTCTTGTTTTGTCATCAAACCCAAACTTGCAGAGTTGAAGAGCAAGGAGAGGAGGAAAAACAAAGGAAGAAACAAGTTAAAAACACTCTCATCACAATAAAGAAAGGGATAAATTAGTCTTCCTTACTGGACTCACTAAAGAAACCTCTATGCTTTGAGTAATAACATAATAAAACATCAATTTTATGTCTTAGAAATGCAAAACTAATTTATTGCTAAAAGCAGAGAAGACAAGTAGGCCCTTCCAATAAATTATTATCCTGGAAATCAGGAGTTAAGAAAATTGAGTCATTGATAAATGGTCAAAGCTTTTCAACTTTACCCAAGTCTAAAAGACAAAGAGTCTGAAATTTTAACTGAAATATTTTGCTCACTGATACGGCTATTTTTTTAATATCTTTATTAGAAGCAATTCACATTACACTCCCTGTACTGCGATGTGTTACCCAGCACTTACAACATCAGTGCATTTTAAACATTAGTACAAAAAACCACCTGATCCTCGAAGCAGTTGTAGAATGTGCATTTATGTTGCAACTCCTAATGCATAGTGTTTCTACAGCAATTTCTATTTTAGGGCATTAGCACTTCCCTCCTCAGACATTTGTGTGTGGCACAGGAGTTAAAACCCGAGCTCCTATACAAGTGCATTGCTGCACCTCCGGAGTTCTCCTCTAGTTGCTTCTTTTTTCTGAGCTCATCACCCCATGGGGAACAACTCCACATTTTTTCTACTCACATGGCACTAACAATAGTTCTGTGAAAAGATTCAGATAATTGTGTATTTTTGTTTCCCTTACAAAAATCCTATATAAACATAAATTCCACAATGTACTTGTCTTGGATTGTGTACTGTGAATGGGAAGATGCTCCTGTGTTCCTTCTGGTAATTTGTTTCAGAATTCAATAATCCCATCCACCGCCCATGTGAAAAATAACACCCCAAAGGCACCATCTGCCTAACACCCTGAGAGACAGCCTAGCATTAGCTCAGTTTTCCTCAAATTCTTGAAGAGTCTATCTTCACAAAAACAAGATTTCCTGTTCTCTAAGGACCCTCTGGAGAAATTCAATCTGACAACTAGCCAGCAGTAAAGGAAGATTATAATAGATGAGAAATGTGATGATAAAGACAACAACAAGATGATTTGTTACTAAATGTAAAGTAACATCCAAACTACCATACCAACACATTGCAAACAAGTTGCCTCCTTGCTTTGGTGTCAGTCATCCACAGAGGCATTATGTTTTATTACTGATTAACAACTGGGTTGCCACAGTACTAGTGCAAGCCAAATTTTTATTGCTATTATTTGGAGGACACAATTTCGTTCAGATAGAACCAGTTCCAAGGAAAGCCAGGATGTTCTTCTCCAACATCATATTTAAAGGCGTACTTGAGCACAAAGGTATAATGGACTACGTCGGAAGTTTTGTTTATTAAGAAAAATACTTTATAAGAAATAATTTCCTTGTCTTAGACAGAGGAAAGGAGCAGAGATCTACTACACATCTTCCATGTATATGAACAATGAAGACGAGCATGATAAAAACAAGATATAAAAAGTAAAATTTAAAAAATACACAGCTATCTATACTACCACAATGGTAACATCTTATGCAAAATCATGTCTCTACTGCAACTTCCAGCTGGCTAAAGAATTTTCTTTCTTCCTGCCTCATTACAAGTATCAGTAATTCAGAGGTGGGAGTATGAAGAGAAGAGGTGCATGGACACCTAAGCAAGAGCAGTTACTCCAGGATGAACCTGCAGTCACCAAAGTGGTAATGTAAGAAGTGCTCTGCTGGGCTGGCTGAGTCCAGGAGCTCATTTTACCTGTCCCTGCCCACGAGCCTGCCCCTGCCTCCCTCTGCCACACTCAACAGCAGAACCACCAAGCCCACAGCTTGCACATACTGGAAACAACAAGCAAAAGCAACTCCCTCACCACCAGTACCGCTTTGGATTTTTCCTTCTGCTTCAGCCAACACCTCTTAAAATAAGAGAGCAAATAACTGTATCGCTGTAGTTCAAAAGCAGCTAATTTTGTACAGCCAATGTTTCACCTAGGAACACTCACATACCTCTCCAGTGATGTCAGTCTGAGAACAAGCGTCGCAGTGTTGTTGAGGTAAACAGGAGTCACTGAGTGAACTAGAATTGTGCTGGAGATCCTGCAAGGAATCTGTAATACAACAGCTATTCCTAAATCCATCTGTTAATTTGGCCAGGCTCTAAAGGAGAAGATATATTTTAAAAGATTAGAAAAAACTTTTCATAACACATTTTAATAATAGAAAACAAATTTAAAAATTGTTTTAAAAGACTGGTAGCTTGCCTATGCAGAGCTATTTACAGAAAGTAAAATTCATTGTTGTGTTACTAGCACGTAGAAGGTCTGCTTTGGAATAAACCTCTCCTTTTAAAAGATACATCTAACAGTAAACAGACTTTATATTATTTGTTTTAGATCTATGAATGTTTAATCTTTGTATGGCTTGCAGCTCTTTAAATCTAGCAGCTGTCAACTTCACATTAGCTGATAAAGAAGACAAATGTGATTCACCTGCCCTTTTGCTATCTTCTGCACAGGTTACATTCCTTAGTCTCTACTGTTATCTCATCCAACTTGATGAATACCTTGTACTGATTGCACTTTTTATGACAGCTGATATCATCCCCGTGCTCTCTTACCCAGGATTCACAAGTTAGGAGATATTTTACACTTTGGGTTAAGCAAGAGACATCACTGAAATGTCTAGACAATGACACAAACTGTCAGAATAAAGCAGAAACACCAGTCTTTGAGAGGAAAGGGGAATACAACAGAATCACATAAAAAAACATAAATAACCTTTGGACAATATAAGCTTGGTTGACAGGTTCTTAAAAAGCCATTAAAAGAACAAAATTGTTAGTATCGCTTTTATTTTCTCACTGTGCATTCTCTCTTGTTCAAAAATTACAGATAATGTAGTATTAATTACAAAATTACTAACTGTGCTGGCTGTCATTTGTGAGATCCTAAGCATTACACATCAAACAAAAATTAAAAACATTTTGTCTTCTCTGCACAGGATAAAGAACAATCCAAAAAAAATTATCAGAAATTTGAAGATCTGTAGTAATTTATAGATCATAACATAATCAAAAAAATTGGTTCTAAATATACACATAAAAAACTTCCTAAAACTCCTCACTGTAGTGTTTGAACTACAGAATCAGGGAAAACCCTGAAGCACTGGCCTAGGAAAAGGCTGGTGCTCAGGAATTTCAGGCTCTGACTATCGGCGATTTGCCAAGGTTACTGTCCATATCCAATTATCAGAAGATTTCTCAGTCTTCAAAGTGTAGTTTAAAAAGGATAACACAGAAATGCTGCTTTTTCTTACACCAAATACAATTAGTAGAGTCCAGAAATGAACCTGTGTAACAGCTACTGTTTGCTACTGACAGGAGAAGCAAGGCCATGCTGAAGATGAAGGCATCTGGTTTCTGAGCCCAGGAAGCAGCCAGGATTATGGAACTGTGGCAGGCCTGACACTAGCCAGAAAAAACAGCTTTTCCTGATGACCTCCATTTCCATCATACATGGTCCATCCCTTTGCTCTCTATATACCAGCCCCTCCCTCAGGCCAGCCTCCACTAGAGATGAAAAAGGGAGAACGGGGATTAGGGAACAGCAAGGAGAGGCACAGGCACACACCACGTATCGGACAGCTTGTGCTGCTCCCTCCTCAGTCTCTGCCTGCTCTCTACAGGGCTGAGAGGGGCTGAGATCTCACAAGGAGCACTGGCAAGGAGGGAGGACAGTGTAGAGCAGTGCCAGATGTGCTGGCACTGGGACAAGGGTACCATCACTTTCCTCCAGAAAGTTGTCTTGGGTCCACCAAAAAAGCCAATTCTTCTGCCACCTCCCAACCGAACGGAACCATTTTAGTATGAAGGACAAACAACATAGTTTCTTCTTAGGCTTGAAACACTAAATTCAACTTCAAGTTACATTGCCAGGAGATCCCCAGCTAGTGTCCCTTTATCCTTGCAACTTGTTGCAAAAGGAACTGCTCCACAATATGGGAAAAAACCTCCAACTTTTACTTTATGAAAACTGTAGACTCCCATCTAACTCTCTTCTTCAAAACTCACCGGAAATCATCCAGTCCTGTCAAGACTCCTACTGTATGGAGGATCAAGATCCCCAATGGGTTTATAACATGAAAATAATAACTTCAGATCATGGCCTCTTCCCAGTAAAGCATAGCCAGTTGCACCAACAAAAAGTCAGGATTCAGAAAGCCTGAGGTGTCTCCTAATAAGTTATATTCCATCTACCTTCTTCAGCTAACACATATTATGTTACAAGTATGTGCAATACCACATATCTGATGCCAGAACTTAAGTCTAAACTTTTGCCTGTGTTTCAGCTGCTTTATGGACTCCTGGTATGCTCCTGATGCCCTTTAGCATTCTCCCTGGCAGATAATGAAGGGCTACTTGGCTGCTGGCCAGGCTTCCTATTCCCAGCACAGTTGCTGAATCCTGGCCCCTACTTCAAAATGAGAGAGCATTTGACAGGTAAATGCCTGGCAATCACCAAGCAGCACCACCGTAACCTACATCTACACGCACAGATGACTATGCCCTTGGGCAAACATTAAGTCCTTCTAGCTGGATGAGTGAAAACAGACACCAGCAACCCTAACATGGAAAATTATGACCCAAGTTAGCACATTTTTAGATAGAAACAATTTATAATTGTCATTATACACAGTAGGACTAATTTTCTTCCCAGCTACATGGAGGAATCCATCTTTCATCTCACATTTAAAGATTGTTTAGGGCAATCACACAGAAACTGCCAAAGATGCCTACTGTTAATGTGAATTTCTAGGCACAGCTGCCCAGACCTACCCAAAAAGAGAGAAATGAGCACTGACATTTCACCATTATCTGTTGCCATCTGATTTGGGAGCACTCTGCACAATTTCAGTGCACTTCCTATCAAACCTATTTAGCCAATTTAACTGGTAACAAAGAGAAAACAAAAAAGAAGAAATAAAAACCCCACAAAAACCAAAGTCCAGTGCTCTCTAAGGGTGACAACATTTTAAAAGCATACTCACACTGAACAGAAACAAAGTTATGAAAAGAGTTGGGGGAGGAGAGATAAACACACTGCTTTCAGGAACCCAACCACACACCATTACTATTCAACCTTACATAAAAAGTCTGTCCACTTTTTTAGAGCAGTAGCACTGCATATTTTGCTTTATTTGTAATCACAGCATCCAATTTAAATCTGACCACCCTCTCCCACACAACCAAACCAATTATCATATTCTGCAACAGCTACAATTTTCCAAGCACCTACACAAGACTGAGTCATTTCTACTATGTTTAGTTCTGTTGCTTACACAGGTTAGATTTAAATTTAAAAGTAGTAAGAAATGGCCTGCTTCCTTTCTCTGAAATAAAACCTCATTTTTACACTGTAATTCTAACTCCTCTATTAAAAAAAAATTCAGAATTAAAAAGATTTCCTAAGAAAGTTTGTTTGAACAACAATAGCTTTAAAATGTAGTGTTTTCGAAGACAATACAATTTCAATATTAATAGGAAAATAAAAATTGAATTCTGAACTGATTAGGAAGATATTTAAAATAGACTTGTACTTATTTGACAAAGCTAAGTAAATCAATGACAATAATCTTCAAATAGTTATTAAAAGGCATAGCACTTTGGTGACACTGAAAGTAAATTTTTTTGGTCAAAATTAAAAAAGAGAGCTAAGAGAGCTGGATTTTTTGCAGAGCATAGTACGCTGGCAAAAATACACCATTTTTATAAATGTAGACCTTGTGAACAATGGCATTTAATTCTGTATAGCCACTGTAACGAAACATGAAGAAATGTTTTGTATGCTACGCTTGTGTGGAACAACTGTTTCCTACATTCTCCTGCACTACATATAGTCTAATGTTCTATTACTGGATTGCATCACAAAAAGATTGTCATTAATTTAAAAAAGATACTTCCTAGGGTCATATTTCCTGTACATCACACAGAGCCATGAAGAAGGATGAAACACTTTCCATTTTCGCTTCTGTCTTGTGCAACCTCTACATTCTGGTCCTGCCAGCACTGCCCAATCCTTTGTCCTAGAGTTCTAACTCCTGCAACACTACTTAAAGAAACTGCAAGCACATTTAAGGTTTGTTTGCCAAATACGATTTTCAAAGCATCTCAATGTTTACAGCTGGATTTACTGCTACCGAGGACTGAAAATGTAAGGATAAGAGGTTAAAAAATCCATTGGGGAAGTAAAAACAAGGCCAGTAGTAAACTGCTCTAAGATCTCACATGTAAGTCCTTATATTACTAGTTAGTTTCCTAAAAATTGCATCGATGAAGAACTGCCTTTCTAATCACTTCTTGCTAGTCAGGCATGTGGAAGACTGAAAACCACTTTAAAACTTGGCCAGCCCAAAATAACAAATATGTTAAAAGTTGCCAAGGCAGAAACTTTTCATAGTGACTTCAGTGTTCTGTCTACTTAAACAAGGATTTGTGGTCCATCAGATGACCTTTGTGTAACACACTGGAGACTTAATAATGGCATAACTATTGAAATTCATTATATGTAGATTATAAACTTCCCATATCATTTAACAACTGAAAAACACTGCTGCAGAGAAAACCGAAAAAAAAATTATTGCACGGTAGCAATGTTAATTTAGTACGGTTCCACAACTTTAGGTAACAAAGATACCTATTTCCAAACAAATGTTTGAAGACTGGGTGAAGAGAACTGTCCTTATTACCTCTCTGTATATGCAGCACATTTAAGAAGTCCCTGTGGTGGCAGAGGCTCACTGCTCTTTGATCAAGCTGCTATCACATTAATAACACAGACACGCAACTGAGAGCTTGCACAGGGCACAGAATCCATTGAAAATTTAGACCACTGCTCAGGTATGGATCTCCCCTCAGTCCTCATGCTCTAATTCATCGATTTCAAGCCTGAGTATACATTGCATCTATTCATACTTTTTGAGGGTTTTGTGAGAACATCTTCAAACTAACATGAGCTTTGATAAACTCTCAAACTTGATAGTCCGGGGCAAAAAGTGTAACAGTGATAGAGATCCAGTTTGGTGAAATACATACAAAGGGAAAAACATGGTTGACACAAGGATAAGCACATGAACTCTCAATCCTACTTCATTATAGGTAATACAAAGAGACATAAAACAACATGATAAACAAATGATAAACATATACCACAAATCACAAAGGCTTTTTCATAATACAGTGTCATTACCACATAGAAGCCATCAACATAGCAACAATAGAAAGCTATATTCAATGAAAACACTAAGCTAAATGAAACTTAGTTAACTACATTACTTAAGACAAAAATATGAAATGCATATGAAGTCATGTGCTCGCAGTTTAGACAATGAGTAGTTACCTTTTTTGAACTGCTTGCTGTTGGTAATTATCAAACAGAAAAATCAGTTTAGGTCATCCTACTTCCTTACTGAGACTTGGAAAACCCAATGCAATCCCAAGCAAGAAAACAGACGTAAGTTACTAGTATTTAGTAGTTCAGTAGTATATTTTTTACCTGCATAAGGTCCTGCCTTTCTTTTTCACCTGTGCATATAGCTTTCTTTATGCTTCGAAGTTCACTCATTATAGCTTGTGCTTCATCCAGTCTGTAATTTGTATGAGCATTTGACATCTTACGATCAATCCTGTTGAAAATATTAAGACAAATTCAGGAATTTTCACATCATTAAAAAGCACACTGACTTTTTAAGACCTCTTGTTTATTCATGTACCACTTCATTTCCAGGAATAAAAATGATACTCTACTTGGAATTAACACAGCACTCAATGCCAAGTAAACCCTAAAGACAAAGCAAAGCAATTATCTAGTCAGGTTCTGCAGAATCAACAAATTTCCTGGGTTTAATATCCTAATGCAGAGCTTGCTTATGAGTAAGTAAAAAATAAAATGAACATAAAACTAGCCTAGATGATTATAACTCAAAAGGTAAAGATGAGCAGTCTAGCTGTCATAATTTTCACGCGGCATCACACATTGCTGGATCTCTTCCAGGTCTTCTACTTGATCCTGCTTTAGAACTTTCTAACAAAAGCATTTCATTTTCTCAGGAAGAAATTTTTAATGCCTAAAACTATTGAAAATGCTTTCTTGCCATTACAGGCCTCTTTGAATATCTTTTTCATATCTATAAGATGTTATCATTCTGCACTGAAAAATACGATATGGGAACACCCCCACAGATTTTAAATCTTTAAGCAAGAAGCAAATGCAGAAGCCATGACCTAAGACTGAAATACTACTCATGTTTCCATCTTGACATATTAAAATCTCTCAAGTGGAACATCCACTGCTTATTTTTCAACCTTTATTCCAACATTTCACAGTAATAAAGAACAACATATCAGGATGAAGAAGGCTAATCCAGTGTATCACCTTGATGATTTGCTTTGATTTAGAGATAAAGAGTAAGACAAGAGACAATGGTGAACTTATTAGAAGAACTATTTGGTACTGGATTTACAACAAATGGCTATGTGTTTTAACAGGCTATTTACAGCAATTATTGAAAATCATGTAAAGTTCCTGTTAAAATTTGGAAAAACTCAATTTTCCTGTTAACCTAGCATAAAACAAATGTATATAAAGATAAGGTGGTAAGTGTAAAGGTCATTAGGCCAATGCTAAGAACAAACAGCTTCAGAAAAAGGTATGTCAGGTTAACAGAACTAAAGATAAGAGCACACATCGTTCCTCACAATATATACTAAGCAAGGGTATGTTATATATGCAGAAGAATACCCAAACTCTATTTCAAATATCGAGAGTAACTAACAAGTTTCAAGACAGATGTTATATTAAACTAAGAGTGTCAAGAACAGTCTCTCAGGATGTTCTGCCAGTTAAAATACAAGCAGTGCAATTCCACTTACAACTATCTGACTGCTTGCTTTAAAATTAAAACAATAAAATTAAAAATCAAAAGGGGTAAATTAAAATCCTGTGGTTTTATTGTATAGCTCACAATATTTAGGGGAAAAGCAGGTTGATTTTTAGAGTTTTAATTTGTTTGAGTTTTTTCTGACAATTTTTCTGACCCTTCCGTTTTTGAAGACAACAAGTCTGAATGTCAAGATTCTTCTTTGAACACAAATTTCCCCAAGTTACATTAGAAAACATACAATACCATATTTTATGAATACTGTTTCAAGAACAAGAAAGGACTTAAATGTGCTGTGTATTAAAGCTGGGGGTTTGTTTGTTTTCATTTTCAAATGTTTCCTTGAGTCTTCACTAATTTTTAGTTAAAATCCTGAGCAGATAAAACCATGGTAAAACAACTGATCCAATTCACTAAAAGTCACATGAAAAAGATAACACATTTTTATCTGAAGGCAACTGTAATGTAAAGAACTATGTTCAAATATTAGACATGAAAATGCCTTCTACACAACTGCTCATTATACTGTTTGCCAGGACTAAGGTGGCATTTCAGGAAAAGGAAATTATTTAATTTCAACCAGATTTCTGTCCAGTTATCCATATATTCATGTTCCTGGACGCCACTTTGGAGCCCAGCTTATGAATTGATATTTGTTTAAGGAAAGAATCAGAGAGGTTCCTAATGCCAAAAATATTTAGGTTTAAATCAGTATTGCCGTAAACTCAAACTGACTCAAGTAGCTTACAAAATTACCTGTTATTTATTGTCTGTTAATTCTTTTCCCTTTTTTCATAAAGATCTATTTCTGAAAGCCATAGAGTTAACAGTCTTCCATTTTATTAATGGAAAAAAGCATGATACAAATATAGATCAGACCTTTGTATGAATAGCAAGAATATTTACCTAATATGCAGGACTGTAAGGGTACAAAGATGTTTCTAGGATACACTATTAATATGCTTGTCATTGTTTCAGTCCTGTAGGGCAGATTCTGTGTTTCTCCATTTTCCTCCACCAAAGCCCAGGCCTGTACTTGAGCAAAAAATCTAATTTTAAAGTTTTTGTCAGATGTCCTAACCTTTGAATTAGTCTGTAGCTACAAATTGTTTAGCCAGTCTTAATTCCCTGTCACTCCCAACTTCTCACAGCATGCACTCTGCTCTCCTGGCCAACTGGCCAAGTTTTCATTTCCTTTGTTGCTGAACGCCTTCTTCCTCCAAAATTCCTGCTGGGGAGCAGTAGGGTCACTGAAAACACAGGAGAGAAGGAACTGCTCCTTCTTCTCAGTCCCTGCTGTCAGGCCAGAGGAAGGAATTTGTTCCAAGAATGCTCATATTTAACCCTTTGAGTCTGGACTGTGACAGGATCAGATGTACCTTGGGGCAAAGATGCTGACAGAGGCCAAGGTGCACCATCCTGCAGGGTGGGAATCTGTGCAGGCTTCGAACAGGGAGCTCCACTAAGTCTCCACTGGGCAAACACAAACTTATGTCCAAAGGTTTATCACACATAACATTGCCAAATTTAGATGAAAGTGTAGAAAGTACAGTCCTGATAAAAAGCTGCAGCTCTATGAATATTAGAATTCTGATAGTATTGAAGCTGTAGAGGTATCAAAACCCCTCTCAATTGCGTCTCTGCTCATAAAACCCCACTTCTATAGTCATTCTGTGGTTTTGTTTTCTTTTCATTCTCCTCAAAGATGGTTAAGCCATTTTGCTAAAATTATAAAGAACAGAAAACAAAACACAGTCCAAGGCAGACACTGTACATGGAAAATGTCAATGTAAGAGATTTGCATTTAACAAAGGCATTTGAATCAGACAGCAACATAAAATGATGGAAATACTGAGCAACCAAATTGCCCTCTCCATAAAATCTGTCTCTTTTCTGAGAGCTATACCAAGCAAAGGCTGCACAGAGAGTCACCTGGCAGCAAGTTCCAATATCTGCACATGATGCCATTTTGGTAACTTTCAAAGCAAATATTCAGACAGATGTAAAGCCCAAAGTTTAACGGCTCCTAATGTTGTTCTTGGCTCACACTTGAAATAAAGTGATGTACATGCTTTTAAAAAACCTGAACAGGATGCATGCCATTTGCAGTTTGGCAGTTATTTGAAGATTTGACTTTGCACCAGAAGGAAGAATGACACCAACCAAAAATTTAGAAAACGTAACAGAAGTGCAAAATGTCTAGAATGCAATAAACTTTAAAGGGGAAAGGGAAGCGGCGTAAGGGGGAACAGAGCAAAAACATTGTTTTGCATTTTTGTTTTAAAGAAGGAGCAATGAATTTCTTTTTAGACAATATACTTACTTTGAGGATATGGAAAAACTAAACTACTTCAGTCTCGGTACTTGACTTGAGTGACCCTTCTCTCCCAAAAAATAGAGGAGATAGGGGAGGGATTGCAGAGGGATAGCCTAGAGCACAGTTAGCCTTTTAGGCTAATTTGTCTACTGACTACAGAAGGAGGTGAGAGAAGCTCCTCTCTTCAGTTTTTAGTGTAGGTACTGTCCAAATTGGCTCACTTCCTCCTAGAAGCAAAATACTCCAAAAAAAAAAGTGCATGTATTTCACCAGAAGGGCAAATAAAAAAAACACTTAAAAACACAAAACCAAAACAAAACCACAAGTCTCTTTCACAACTGAAGAAGCCACCATAGAGAGCAGAGCTCAGCTACAGGTAACATAGGAAAAGAGTCTTTGCCAGCTCCAGCAAGCAACAAGCTGCTCCCTGAGAGCACCAAGGGGACAGAGGGCGACCATAGCAACAGCAGCAATGAGCAGCACTGAAGCACTGAGCTGTCATGCCTGAACTTTTAAACTACATGACTGGAGTTGCCACTGACTGATCAGATATGCTTTAAAGTAATTCCTCTCTTGAATGTCTCTTCTATAACCCCGTCCTGGAGCATGGGCAACTTGACTTGGGCTATAATCCAAGACTAACATTTGTATTCTTAATCATTTGCAGACTTTACTTTTCCAAAAGTTGTACTACTTTGCTGGACTATCTTAAATGAATTATACTAATTAAAACAATCTTGAGTTTCAAATGGCCTTCATATACTTTCATTCTCCTAGTCAAGTGGTTAGTCCTTTTATAAAATAATTGAACCTACACCCTTAAAATAACGCAATAACCAGGAGAAGGAAAACAAATTTAAAAAGCAGAGAAGGCATTGCAATTCTTACTCAAAATATGATTAAGACTATCATACAAAACAATTGCTTTTGTTCTGTTACTGTTAACATATCTAGGCCACCATACCGAGATGCTGACTATATTTAAAATATTATTCAGCGTATTGAAACTGCAAATATTTGGAGTGCTTTGTTTTAATAAATGTCAGTTAATATCATACATTACCAACTCTCCCAACTACCTCTAAATGCTTCAATAAAAATACATTTATGCCTGAAAATTATTACGTTGTATCTGCCAATTAAGAATTTTGGTATTTTGGTTAACTAGTTTTCTTTTATGAAACTTTCTAAATGCGCCATAAAACAAAAAAGTCTTGATTTAAAAAAACAGAAAATGTTGTTATTGAAAAAAAGACAAACAAACCAAAAATATTAAGTGCACATGTTACTCCTTTTTTAAACATTAAATATGAGAATCTCCCTTTAATTTGTTTTGTTATCGTAGTATCAAGCAAAAGTGGAAAATAAGTACCCTAACTGCTCCAGGATCCCTGGAACTCCATCAGAATTTCTGAAGTGAAAGCCCATGGTTTGTAGCACCAATCCAATACATTCAAAGCTGCAAAGTATTTCTGCATCTGCTGCACTTATGTTGCAAAATGCATTAGACATGCAACAGCTCCAACATTTTCACGGAGCTCCTGCATTAGGCAGTTTGTTCACATGTACGCTATAAAAAAGGCCAAGGTTTCTAAATGTTCAGCCACATATCCAAGGTGGATCCAAGTGCTGTTCAAGCTCTTGGCCCAGCTGCTGGCCTTGCTGAAGAAATCTGGAAGCCACACCAATCTGTGTTTATCCGCTATCTTTTTCATGGCCTGGCAACCTCTCTCCCTATCCCACTGGGCATCCCGTGCATGAGCTGTGTGTGTAGGTGACTAAGCAGCACACAGATGGATGGTTCCCTTCCCATCAGATGGCCTGCAGGAAGAGTGGCAGGGAGCACAACATTGCACAACCTCTGACACTACTGAGCACACAGGAAACAGAGAGGGGCTGCCTATAGCCCTGAGAGCAGTGGCAAATTGCCCTGAGCTTCCTTTCCCTTCTGAGAGGAGACAAGGACTCACATTTACATACAAACATTCTGCACACATGGTCTCACAGACCACTAGATTTACAGTACTAGCACAAATCAGCCATACAATGCAGAATGAGATGGCCTGACCAACAGCTAACAGAGAGAAGCAGTGTTTTGAACAGAATTTCCCCTAAGAAAAGTTCTGTGCCCAGCCAGAAAAGCCTTGGTACTGCCAAGGGGAAACTACTCTACAGCATGGTGCTTTGGGCTGTGCTTCAGGCAGTAGGTATCTCCAAAAAGTATTTGGGAAATATTTTTAAAAATCTAATTCCAGTTTGGCAATATCTTGAGGAAGAGTTAAAGAACACGGCCTATGAAGTTGTTCTTGCATGTGAACCTACGAAATCACAACTCCAACCAATTCTAACTCTTCCTACATCCTTTCACATTGTTCTCACCCTGCATCACTATGACAACAGAACGTGTGAAGCAAAGCATTTAACATTTTTTGACAACACTTTTCTATGAATTTTATTTAAAGGCAAACAAAAGAAAAAACCCATACCCCAACAAAGGATCCACAAACTCTTAACTTACTCTTGCAGAGTTTCCACTCCTTTTTCTTTATATTGCAACTCCTGTTTCATCTGTGCCAATTCTCGTTTCAGCCTAGAAAGCTGAATAATACAAAACAATTAAAAGTAAAAATAAGTAACAGTAACTTCCATAACAAAAATAATTGGTTTTTAAATACAAAATCTTAAGCTACTTTAAAGAACTGGAAGTGGTCATTTAAGTTCTCTTTTTTTGCTTTAAAATTTTGCATTAAAATAACAGAAGACTTTCCTAAATTTCATTAAGGCCCAATCAAACAGCAGTCAAAACATTCAGCTTTCAAAGTATCAGTTTCCTCAGCTACTCTATCACGTTTCCTTCTACAACAGCTTATGCTAACAGCTAGCAAGTTTCAATCCATATAAATTTTCTTGTCCCATTGTAGCAAAGACACACCTCAACTGTCTTCAATTCTTTAGTCAACTCTAAAAAGATGGAACATCCAATGCTGTTAATTTTTCAATCCAGGAAAACAAAATTACTGGCAGCAGAACTGGTCTCTCTCCCAGAAATGGCAGCTTGGCTTTCTACAGTCATTTTCATATTATCCTGCCCTCTCAACCCCCTTGTCACTTATCTTGATCCAAACAATGAGCATAAATCAAAAGTGACATAGCAAAGACGTCTCCCAAAACCTACTTTTGTGGTTTTATGGAAGCAGTTACCTGAGCAATTTGTGTGAACCATGGAAGAGCCAAGAATTATCTGCAAAGAAAGAGTGCTCCAAAGCTGACAGATAACTGAATACAACAGGGGGAGGAGAATGCAAGGGACAGTAGGTGTCTTAAGCTACCAAACTTAGTATATTTTCTAGAATTTACCCAGAGCGCTCTTGATTTTCACACGTACATCAATAAATGACAAAATCATTACAAAACATTTTAAAAACAAAGAGAGCAAAAAATTAATTTTTTTCTTCAGCTCTATTCCAAGAGGAATGGGCTCTGCACCAATACCAGGATGCAAACCAAGACTGTCAGAATCCGACCATGATGAACAGCTTTTTCCCTTTCGTAAATATTCATGCCACCAGCCCCCAAACTCTCCTATACCCTCTCCAGCTCCTTTAACACTCACCAAAAGTAAAATGAGAAAATGCATCACTAATATGATGTACACAAAAACTTTATAGTGCCTATTTCATTCTATTTCCTGAAACAACTCCATGCCTATGCACACAGTCATTTGAACATACTATCCTATGCATGTAGTAGGTCATTTTGTTTTAAAGAGGTAAAAAGGAAAATAATCGTAAGTGAAAATCTTGTTTATTGTCTTCAAATGTTACATAAATAAGACTTGTTTTCTTGTTTAGAATATGCTGACATTTATGTATGTAAAGCAAGCAAACACTAGTCAGCATGCAATAAATATACACAGATAGAACAAATGCCTTTGAAGGGTGGTGCACGGGATTTATTTTCGGAGGCACTCATCTGAAAAGTGGTCTCTATAACAAAAATGGAACACTGTCCTGCAAGGATAAGTATTTTTTAAAATACTTATTTATCAAAACTATGACTGTAGTTTTTAAAAAATGTATAAATAAGGAACATTTTTGTTACAGAACTGCTTGTCATTGTCAGAATACTTGAACTTTCCTCTCTTCATAAAAGAGCTCTGGCTAATCAGTTGAAAAATTCTATTTGTCAATAGATTTATTGAATTGTGAAGAGATTTCCAAATAAGTGGCTAAACCTACAGTCCAGTGGAACCTCACTGAAAATGGGTAAATGGCATGAAGACAGTGGGTTTGAACTGAAAGAATCTGGCTGCAGAGCATTTACTGCTTGT
The DNA here is from genome assembly GCA_013400215.1 of Cisticola juncidis. Lineage (NCBI taxonomy): Eukaryota > Metazoa > Chordata > Aves > Passeriformes > Cisticolidae > Cisticola > Cisticola juncidis. The sequence continues at coordinate 438,950 of VXBR01009749.1, read as the reverse complement.
GGCAGTTTATAGAGAGAACACAATTTCTGAAAGCCTGGCTGAGCTTGCCTCTGACATTCGTGACAAAAACGTTTGCACTTGTAACATGAAAAAAGCATTACTTCTCAAGTCACAGAAATGCAGTTAATACAGAGCAACAGGTTAGAATAAAACAACACTTTTCAATATTGTATTTCTATAAATGCATGCAACATTCAGTGTAAATGCTAAAGTAAAACAGACCGACCCTCCCTCCCTCCACTTAATTCATATTTTTACAAAATGAAAAAAGATTACTCACTCTGTCACGACGGCTGGCTATTTCTGCTTTAATTTGATATGGGTCATACTTGGTATTAGCTGAAAATCCAGAGAATGCTAAACAGATGGAAAAGAGTATTTTACTTTTTTTCCCCCTTCTTTAATACAATTGTTATGATGTGGCACTATTTAATAATCCGTTGCATTAATTCTCTTTCTTAAAAGCCACTAGGTTCTAAAATTATCCTCTGTGCTGAAGTACAACTGAAGATTTCCATTTGACCCACCTGAAACCCTTTTTTTCATCCTGAACAACACCAAAAATTTCATATAGCAGCACCACACATTTCCAAAAAGCAACTAGAGTCTATGACAGGATGATGGCATCTACTGAGGCAAGCAATTTGTGTAATATTAACAGCTACTAGTTACCTCCTAGGTACACTGAGGTAACAATATGACAGGGACTCAAGTTAAAAAAAATATTGTCAGATCAAAGTTATATCAGCTAGGGAGAGAAGTTGCCTTCTAAAGCAACGGTGCAGGGAACTGAAATACAAACCAACCCTGGCAAGTGAGCTCTTAATGCAGGGTGTCTACAGTCAGGCAACGACTGCAAGCTAAAGCCTACACAGATGAAGGTTCTAGGGGATAGACTGGGCAAGAGCAACCATGATTTATAGAGTGAGCCATTCAAGGCAGCACTGGCCCACTGAAAAATGCCTGGTATGTGAATGGATGGGGTTGTGCTGTCAGACCTTCCATCCTTTTGCAGAGCTGAAGGCTGCTGCACTGAAACCCATATCCATGTCTGGGGCTGCGCTGGGCTTTTTGACACCCAAAGAACACTGCAATGCCAAGGTCATGTTGAGCTTGCAGGAACCTGCCAAAATGAGTAGTCATGCCTGGACTAATTCTCTAAATCCAGGATTTTCTATGGATTTTTTTTTTAAACAGTGCTGATCACAACTGAGTCACAAAACTGCTGCATGGGCACCTCCCTGCCAACCCACAACCTCTGAGCTCACACCACCTCCCACTCATAAGCACACGACACTGAGTCAATGGCAGCACCCACAAGCAAAGTGGAGGAAAACACTTTGTGAAGTTTTAATTCTTTTAATGCAACAACTTGAAACAAGTGGTGGTGGAGACAAAGATATTTGCTACATAAGCATCCAACTTTGGTCATGAAATTGTACTCTAATTACAAGCTTAATATTTCTGCACAATAAAAGGAGAAGCAAGCATCCCACAGTGGAGTGGAGTCGTCAAATCAAGAAAAACAAGAGAAGAGGAAGCTTTTGGGAATCTTGAGTTGACAGCACGAGTAATCCCGAAAAGGATATTTTTTTAAAAAATTTAAAAATCATCTGAGTAATCAGTCCATCCCATTTTTTCAAAACAGATGCATATCACCTTAAACGAACATAAAATACATTACACATCTGTAGAAAATTAAAATATTCTTCCACCTCAAAACAAGGAAAAGGTTTTATGTAATTGCTCTTACAGATTCTCATTATCAACTCCAGATATACCTACAAAACCCCAAACTAACAGCAAATTGAGAAATGTAAGTAAATTGACATAACATTTGCTTTCATTACAATCGCCAATTTTGTCATTTTCAATCATATTTTGTTCCTGTGTCAAATAACTTCTTTTTCTAAGAGCTTCAAAAATATGAAAAAGGTTATATTTTTCTAGTATATTTTCATCTTCTACACAGGTTTCTTTCTGAATATTCACCTGAAGTAATTTAACAAAATATCTCACAGAAGTATTGCAAATTTAAAAAAAAAAAAAAAGCCCAAGGTCCTAGACAGGTTTTGTAATAAATGTCAATTTAAATTTTCTAAACTCAAGAAATACTGATGACACTACCTTCTACTCTATTCCAAGTCCTTAAATAGTTGTTAAACATACTTTAAACAATAGTTTCTTTTCTAAAAATTGTTTCTTAATAGGAAAATATCTTGCTACTTCTTCAGAAACTTTAACATGAGAGGGGGGAAATAAGACTTGTCACAACCCTTCAGTTATGTCACAAACTGAATTACAGAATACATATATATAAACTAAATAAAAAGATGAGAATCCCAGTTCAACAGTAACAGAGTACTTGGTCCAAACCATCTGGGACACACCTCAGCTCTAGAAAATATATTTTATTCAGGATTTTGGCACATGTATGGATTACCTTGGATTAATAAATACCATTCAATCAGTAGCTAAACACTTCTATCCAGACACCTGCTGTAAGCCCCCTTCCAGAGTCAGATTTCCGGAACATTTTCAGAAAAGGCTAAAGCAGAGCTTCCCATTCTTGTTAAATCCTTAGCATTTAAAAGCAAACCTGCAGTCAAAACAACAGCTCTACAGCCTTTGAAAAATTCCAATTAAAAAACCCAGTAAAACTCCACTACATTTCCATGTGGCTGTTGGATATATCCATTTCTTTGAACTAATCCAGTTGACTCTTTGACAAAGACACCTTAGAACTTTTCTTACTGCACCGACCAACAGCCATGACATTGGTGCAACATCTTCAGAATTCAGAATAAGTGTATCATCTACTCCAAGCTACCAGAGACATCTGAAGAATGAAAAGGGCAGGAAATCAAAGCTCTGTATCACCAGCATCAGTATCACAGGCTGACACTCAAGAATGAGATGAACCAATGAAATATTGTTTTGTACTTCATGGTCAGAGGTACCCATGAACACAATAGCTTGTCCCTAACTCTTTATAAATTTGTTAAACAGACTATGGATCCAGGTTTCCCCTAATGGTTCCCTCCCATGTTAACTGGAAAAGAAACTTTGGGTTTAGCAGCACAGATAGGAAGCTGATCCAGCAACATTCAGCACCCTGTTGCCTTGAAGGAAGCCTCACTACAGCTGGCTCCAAGATGTGTAGAACATCAGCTGGGATATATCCCTGTTTAACATTATATCCCTTTTTAATGGCAACAATTAACCCTATTAAATGTTAAATCTCTGGTGTAATGGACATAACAGGAATTGGAAGACATTGAATTGCAGAGTCAAAGGATAGCACCTCACTGCTGCAGTCAGGACCTTCATCCAGGGAAGAATCAGGTGGTGGAAATACTTCACACTGTTTCTTACACCACATCTTGTGAGGGCAGGTGGGTAAAATCAAGGAAAGATAATAAACTCACAGCTGGCATAGGAACGGCTGTCATCCTCACACATTTTGTGCAATTGTTGATATTCTTCTTGGGCTAGTTCAAAACGCTGCTGTTTTATTTGATAAATCTCCTTCTTGGCATTGAGTGCCTCCTGGGCAACTATTAAATATTCCTTTAGCATGCGTTCTTGCTCCCTTCTCCATTGTTCCCTTGGGTCCTCAATTTGTGTGAGCTCTAAGGAGCAAAAAGTAAAAGCATTACAATAAAATTATATGACACTTTGTGCTACCAAGTCCAAGTTATTTTTGTTAATGTCCATTCTCAACCAGCACACCTGATACTACAGTGCCCAAAATCACTCCAGCCAGGATGAGAAGAAGGAAGAATGCAGAATGAAAGAACAGGAAAGGCCTTTTCAAACATAAAAGGCATTTAAATGTTATTATCTTCTTTACAAACCAGTGAAAGAAAACAGTAATTTGGCTTTAACCTTCCCTCATAGCCAAAAAAATTACAAGAACTGCCTAAAACCCAGAACCATAAGGAAAAGTGAAAGGTATCTCAATAAGTCTATAAATAGCTGGAACTATCTTATGATACTGCATATATTTTCATAAGTATAACATCTTAAAAGGACAGAGGCTCCCCCTGCATAGTTAAGAAGAATAAGGTATTCAACATAGAAGTCAGCATCTGAATCTTGAATCCATAAAGCTTTTAAATCACTTCTCTCTTTTTTTTTTTCTATCTTAAGAAAGAGAAGACTTAAGAAAGAGAAGAGTTTTTTTCTTGACAAGGTTTGGAACAGTTTTTATTTAAACATAAACCAAAAACAAGTTTTCACAAAACAAACACACTTTCTCATATCTGCTGATTTTTAAGGTTATGACTGCAAAACAATCTGTCTGCAGTTGCAAAGGCATTTGAGGATGACACACATTAAAATCCTAAAAAATTATTGGTTCATTTTGGGGGATTTTGTGAGTCAACAAATATGTTTTACATGAGGATGTAAATCCTTGTGTTTAAATGCGATGTTAATTTCTGATGACTGAAGCTCTACCAGTAAGAAACTGCTGCAGACACCATGTCAGTGTTCGAAGTAGTGGCAAAACCTGCAGCACAGTCAGGAGCTAAGCACCTAGCAATTTTTTCAAACTTGGTTTCTTACAGGAGATGAAAGCCAGTTATGTTTTGCATTAATCCTGAGTACATAATTCAGTATATTGGTGCCAGTGATGAAATACAAAACTGGAGAACATAGAGCCCAACAGATTAAGAACTCTAATGGTGTCAAGGTCACGCTAGCAGCTCTACCATTTGAGAGCCATCTGAAAAGTACATAAACAAAAACAGAAAGCTCTTTAAAAAGCAGTGCTTCCAACAGATTTGCAGATTAGGTTCCTAAATAACCTCTTCTCCTAACAGCTGTACCTTTCTCTCCCTGCAATTCTTCACACTGAAACAGTATAAAGATAGTGCCTACAGTTCTGCAATTTCTCCCCATTTCCCAGGGACCTCTTTGATTCCCTTCTGGCTCCAATGTCCCAAAACTATCTCCTCAGCTAAGGACAGGATGTGCTTTGGCTTGTTGAGTTGCCACAAGTCCTTCTCTACATGGAGGGCAAGCAGAAGAAAACAGAGTTCTGACTGCTGCCCACCCTTCACAGAGGGCATTTCAATTTCCACTGCCACCTCATCTGCCCACAAGTACATCTGAAATCTGTGCAAATTTTAAGATTCCTAAAACTGCAAAACCCACCATGGAAACGATGAGAAATTAATAAATATTTATAAAACAGATAGGCTTACTAGGATTCAGTTTTTGTCTTTGAATGGTAAATTATTAGTCCTAATTTCAATGAACAGTCCAGGCTAAGGTATTAACATTCTATTATATATTAAGCTTCTGAGATCCTATACTTCAGGGCACTGCATCTCTCACAAAATTATTTCAGAAGCCTTCTGAAAAGCTAGCAGCATTCATCTGAGGTAGAAAAACTTCTTTAGTGCATGGGAAGCTCCGCTTTTCTCTCGTTTTTGAAACTTTGCCCTGGATTTCTAAACAAGTTTGCCACATAACAAGACTAAAACTACATTGTATGATAAAATTAACTTCCTTCATTTCTTTACTACCAATTAAAAAAAAACCACTATAGCAACTCAAGAACAGTGCCAGACAAACGCAGAGAATATATTATTCCCTCACTGGGGAATGCCCAACTGCTTCGAGGAGACTTCAAAGGCTCCCAAGACTCTGAGGAGGAGGGAAAGGAATTCTGTGGCTGGCAACCACCAAGGTTTTTAAGCAATGGTTGGATAACAGCCAAGAGCAGCTTAGTAAGGGTGTCAACAAAGTACTGAATTTACAGAACAAGATGGAGATCAGGGTTGGAAGCACCATTGAGATTTACAGAAGATTCTTCTGTTCCTTGTTTTTCTTCCAGTTTAAATGGAAAACTGTTGCCTAGAAATCTTTTTCTTCCTTCCTGGGTAAACAAACATAGCAAGAGACTTAGAAAAAAAATCAGATGTATTGCTGTTTTCTTTTAAAAGGTGCAAGGGCAAAAAGCTTCAGAGAGTACACAAAGCATGAGAGGTTCCTGGTAAGTGTAAGTGTACAAAGACTCTTTTTGAATTATCCCTTGCATTTTCTCACAGTATTTCTTGACACTGAGGCACTTTTAACTGTTTTGTCAATTAACACGGAACTCCAGTGCTACATAAAGCATTTAACCCAGACAGCCACAGAAGGCAATCCAAATGTTTTCTCCTGAAGCAGCCATTCCAATATGCCATTCCAAGTGGTTCAGACATACTCATTTCAGAAAAACATTTCTTCAGCTCCTACACCATCTCTGCCACTTGTTTGACACCACCATCATGATGCATATGAATGTCTACTCATTAGTTCTCACTTCTATGAAGGAAGTTAATGCAGTCTTGATTGGTACCTTTGTTGTCCACAGTTTAAAAATTGGATTAAGTATCCTACTAATATATGAATAATAATTATCCAGCTATAATATCAACTCTGTCTTCCTGCTTCTTATAAATCTTGTTGGTATATGAAAGCACTGTATTAGCCTAAGGGTGACAAACCCATTTTACTGTGACGGTTGAATCACCATTTAGGATAATATCTGTGGGCTGCAAGTAATTAGTTATCATGAAAGAGACTAATTTTGCAACCTTGTTAATTGTTGAATGATTTCTTTTACTCCATTCAGCACTGTCCCCATGAAGATTCTATCCCTCTGTTTATACATTAGCTTTATTTCATACCTAGTATGATTAGCTTTACTTTTCCAGACCAATTAATATTATTTTTTTCTTTCTGTCTACCCACTGATCATTTGGGAACTCAACTGCTCTTTGCAAAGACACTTTTTGCTCTCGATTGCACAGAAAAAAATGCAAGCCATATCTGACATGCCTACAATGATAAATATCCTTTCTGTAAGTTCAAACTTGAAGTTTGTGGTAAAGATGCTAATAACAAAATTAGAAAAGCAAAAGGGAGCCCTTTCTTTGCATGTGATGATGATTGTTATGCCTATCACAGAGGCCTATTGGTAGCTTTTTTAAGGCACAGCATTGAAATAGGAGTTCATGTTCTACTCATTTTCTATAGGGACTTTAAAACCACCTGCAAATTGAAAACAAATTTTAAAAAGAGTTGGCAATACCTTCTTCTTTTTTTAAAATATATGCATTCACACTCATACTTTGGTGCAAGTGCACTTCATTACCGCGCTTCAAGATAATCCTCACTTTTCATTAAATTTCAAGATTACTAAAATTACCAGGACAGCAATCCTTAAACTAACACTTTTTCTAAACTCAGTTATTGTAACAATTACCTAACAGTCTCTATTTATTGCGTTGGAATTTTCTTGTCTATCTGTCCTTGTGATGAATGTATTAACAGCTGTTTAAAGTTTATGATTTAGTTAATGATCTTTGTTAAATTTACAACAAATAAGTACTTGTATAGGTCAAACAATACCACAGGAACATTTATTATTCTGTTGTCTGGTTTTTTTAAAGCAAGTAATTGTGAAACTACAATACACAAGTAATTCCAGTGATGGCTGGAAGCCCAAAATTATTTCTACACTTTCTTTTTTTAATTGACTACATTTCAAGTAGATAGTATTAAGGTTGGTTTTTCAGATTGTACTATTTACCATTGCTGTGATAGCCCATACAACTACTTTCTTCTTTTCTAAGTCCCCACCAACTGCCAATTCCCACAATACTGAAAACATTCACTCAGTGGTGATAAGAAGTTTAATGATAGCATAACAGTAACAGCAGCAGCAGTACAAAGCTATAAAGATAAGACTTTTTTTAAAAGTAGAACTGCCAAATGTACCACAGTGATGATACAAAGCTCAGCAATAGTCCAAAAGGGAAAGCGTTGGAAGTTAGTTTCCAAAAGGGACATCTGTTGTCTTTTTGATAGCATTTTGTACTGTATTAAAACATAATACATGTATTGCATAAGCATGGATGCAATCACTGTATTTCACAGTGCTTCTGACTAAAAATCAGCACACTTCTCTCAGAATGTATTTTGGTTTTCAGTCTAGAAGAGTGAACTATGGATGACTGGAAAAATAGGAAATATAAGAATATAACATAAAAATCTTTCTGACATATGACAAAAAGCAACAACAAAATTACTAATATTTCACAGTATGACCAAGCAAACAGAAATGTTTTTATACACTATGTTCAATCATAGGTGGTATAATTCTTTACAAATGGAATTTTTTACAATTATATGTCCCCATATGAAAGATAAGGAAACACATTCTGCAAGAAATTATTTGCATTTCTCACTGTACTACATTTTCTCACTGCAGCATGAGGTATATAAATGGTATTGGAAGCAAAGTTAGTGGCAAGAGTAAACACCAGCTTGCTAGTATTCCTCAAAACAAGCACAAATCTACTCACGATTTATGTGGTCCATGTAATAAACTCCAATCTGTTGATCGTAAACAGTTTCCCATCCTAAAGGAAGCTCATCACCAACACAGTCAGCAAACGTCAATGGCTTTGTAATCCTGTAAAAATAAAAATAGCACAAATAAATACAAAAGGTGCAGAGTTTACAATGCAAGGAATGTTATTACATGTTTTGAAGATATCTTCACCAGTTGATCAAAAACTAGTTATGCTACTTAGGAATGTGCTGATAACTACAAACATACAGTTTCAAAATAAATTTTCATTTAAATATGCTGACAGATACTCCTCAAACAGGTAAGACAAGCTTCTCCCCTCTAGTTTCTACATATAACAATTTAATTATAATGGCATGCAGTCCTGCCTGTTCTTCTCCCATACTGCAAAGAACACAAATGTGAAACTGGAGTTCACCACTACTGAAACTGCTAGAAGCTTTATACGTTTTAACTTCTTTCTGGTGACAACATAGCATAATTGCTTGTCTTTAAAAAAAAATAACATAAAATTCAAGACAGGACTATGTAACAGACTTCCTCTTTTCAATTATACATTTCCAACTATTAATGATATTCTCTTGGTCCAGACATATCCAAATGACTTCCTCTCTCTCAAAAAGAAGAGAGACAAACAAATGTCTCTGAAAAATTCTGAAGCAATTAGAGCAGAAATAACAATTAATAAATAACAGCATTACTATCTAGCAGCCTAAAATATCACAACTCTTGTTAGACGAAGTCTTAATACGTAAGTGAGTAATAGAAAACTGAAACAACCATGTCAGTGTTGACAGAAACATTGAAAGTACTGGGTTCCATATTATACAGAAAGGCTTTAAATCAATGCTGCTCTAGAACAGCAAGGTATATAAAAAACTAGGAAGAATAAATTATATAAATATAAAAGCCTTTACATTCAGTCTAATCATATTGATTACCCAAATACTCATTTCAATCTTTACTTAACCACTAGGATAATGTTTTCCTCTAAAAGCTGTCTCAATTAATTTACTGAAAAGCTACTAATAAAGTAATTTCAATTACACATGGGATATAGATACAACACCTGCCTCATATTTGTTGAGGCACTTCTAATATCTAGAAGGATGACAACTTTGCAAACATTAAATACATGCATTAATTTAGGGACTGACTTGAGCATAATCTATAGCATAACACTGTTGGTTGTAATTCTGTTTGTATGTTGTAATACCCAAGCAAGGTTTTCTGACACCAGATTTGGACTATGCTTACAAATATACTGTTGAATGGAGAAACCATTAGGAATCGTAATTGCCCCTCATCTGATAACACCTGTATAACACAGGACCTTTGTCTGAACTAAAGTATGTCTGTCTTTGAACTTGGAAGTCCTTTCCCACCCCAAAATAAAACCAATCAGAACAATCCAGTGGTAAAGACTTCAAATGATGGAAATACTACTGCAGCTACATTCTAGCTGGTCCAATGGTGCAGTAAGCACATCATTCAACCACCACCAAAGAACACAAAACTTCGCGCACAGCAAACAGAAAAACTGCATTTATCTGCCTCCCAAGACTATTTTAAAGTGATTGAGATTACAATGTCCAAAATTAATTATAGTACAATAAAAAAATATATATCCTTACTAGCTTCTATGTCACATTTCAACAGCTCTGCACAACAGTAGAAAGATCAAGCTACTCAGGTCAAAAAATTGCTTGATCCTATTTGGTTGATTCTCCAACATTTATAAACAGTTTAACAAGAAGATGTACATAAAGTTGTGCACAACTACTTAAAATAAAAATTTTCCATTACTGACAAATATGTAGTTTTTATCATATAATCACGCAAATCCAAAGATGCTGTATTCAAGAAAGAAAATGTTACTAGGAACTGACATATGCACTCTCAGTAATTCATCTCACAGTCAGGCAGACCAGATATTGCCAAAATACTCCCGATCTCCCTGGAATACAGTCAAATATTAAACATACAAAGTGCAGCATTTTTTCTTAAACTCCCATGGTCTTGTTCTGAAGATATCATGTTTACAATTTCTCAAAGTAGTCTAGACATCAGCTCCTAAATTACTGCACTATAGACAAGATTTTCTTTGGAATGAGTTACGAGACTTGCTTGCCTGTTACACAAACATACCCTCACCCTTTACTCATAAATAAAACCTGCACATGATACTCTAACTTTTCACACAACAAAATCTTTAATTCAATGCTCTCTGTGATCCTGTCAGGTCCCAGACTTGCAGGACAAGGACAATGTTCACTTTTTGGAAAAGAGAGGCTGAAGAAAACCAAAGCATCTGGTCTAACCAGTTTTCATTAGAGTGTTATAAAAGCATGTGTGAACAGTTTAATTAATGGTTTTGAAGGAAAACTTGTAGGAAAAAAAAAACCACATAAAAAGCTGTCTTTCAGATATTCAGACCATTATTAAGTTGATGTTGCTCATTTTAAACTATAACCAAAGTTGCTCCAAATTGGATAACCCTTCAGACAAAGTAGAGTGTCACACTGACTCAATTCAGTCACATTTATGTCTACGTAGCTGAACCTTCAGCCAAAGACACAAAACTAAGAATTGGAAGTTTCTGCCTGTGTTTTGCACTGCTTTGACTAAGTGAATTGAAAAAATACCTTCCTGGTTTAACCAGCACAGCTCTGAGGACAAGATTAGTTTCTTGCCAGTTAAGGTAACTAGGATTTTTCAAAATAACAAAGACAAAATGGAACAGATGCAGATATCTACATTGGAGGTTAGCCACAAACTACAGTAGTAATCTGCTGAAATTAAGTATCTTCTGGAAATACTGCTTTACCCTCTGGGTTTGTTTTTAATTAGCTTAAGTTCTATAAAATAGAATAGATCTTCTCTATCTTTTTATAAACAATTGTACAAGGTACAAGCACATCTGTTAAAACATTTCAAAGTATTGAAATAAAGACAAAAAACATTTCAAAGCTTTATAAAGACAAAGACAATACAAAAATGCTGCCATCTTTGATGAAACAAAAAACAGGGCTGATCCAAACTGTGCTATTCACAGTAAAGAAAAACTAAGGCATTTATCTGTAGTCTTGCTGGCAAACAATAACTAACACACACACCCATGATCACCTCCTGTTTCCCCCAAAACAACTGGCAGACTCTAACAAGAACTTTCAGCTGAAGATGAAAACCCTCTGGGACCAGTTTACAGCATTAACTCTTTGCAGCCACTGGACCTACAGGCCAGGTACAAGAACCAATTCTCCACGGGGGCAAATTCTGCACAGATCAAAATATCAACCTTAAACATCAGATTAACTGACTTTATCCTTTCCAAAAGGATAAAGGCACCAAATCAGTCCTTAAACCCAATCGTTTGTGAAAACCTTCTGAAACCCGTCAGAAGCAAATACAGAATCACATAAGAAAGCTTCCATAATACAAATCTAGCATATTTTTCACTGAGAAAAATCTTTGAGCAATGTCATGCAGGTCAGATCTAAGAGTCATTTCTAACTCTGCCCAAATTATGTTTTCATTAAGAAGAAATAAAAGTCTGGTATTTGCACACCATCCAACAGACACATCTGAAAACCCAGATTTCATTCACATTTTCTCTGCATCAATTACCAAGCTAAACAGTTAGAATACAGAAATTAAACTGTAAAATAAAACCAAACAAGTGACTAAAGTAAGTTTTTTCTCCTCCTTGCTTACTTATTTCGTATCTTTATCCACTAGGACACAGGAAGGATTCCAGAACACATTATTACAGCTTTCTAAATATGTGGCAGCAAAACAAGTATTTCTTGAATGCATCAGTTCATGGCAGGGAATGGATAGGTAGAGGAAAAGACATTAAAGGATAATGGCTAAATACCATTGTAAATAATTTACTTCAAAAGTGCTTTCAGCTTCAGATACATTGTTAACAGTGTCTAATTTCAACACCCCGTTTCCCCCCTCAAAAAACCTCATAGAAAACCTCAACTTTTAAATAACAAAGAAAAGTTTCTTGGTCCAAAGACACACTTCACATCTCCAAAGCACAGTTTCACAGATAGACTAGGGCAACCTCATTGTCATAGACCTCCAAAACCAGAACCAGATCACTAAAGTCACAAGGCTTTGGAAAATATTAGATAAGATCCTCAGTCTTCCCATGGCCCTCAAGCCACATTAGAGAGCCCTGGCTTCTTGAAATCCCTACGTCTAATGGAGTAAAACTTCCCCTGGGAGGAATTAAATAAAGACAAACAGAGCCTGTTTTTCCAAGATCTTGAACAGGAAATCGAAAAGGTGTTCCAAAGTAGAAACACTGTTGTAAACTAGTCACCCTCCTTTAAACAATGCCTGGACACCTAAATTACATACAGGGTCACCCCATCTTTCAAAGTGGCCCTGGATTAAGAGGAAAGCACTGACCATGAGGGCCAATTATGATGAAGAACCACCAAGTTCTGAACAAAAGTCATTGTCTGTAGGAAACAGAAAGAAGAATGCAAGAATAGCAGCTGTCAGCAGTGAGTTCAATTTTGTTTCTGATTTTGGTCAGGTCCAATGGCAGCAAAAATAACTAATAAAATTTGATACACCTGCAAACTGGGAGAAAAATTTCCTTAAACCCAATCTCAGTCTGAATTGTCATCTAACAAGATAGATGGTTTTGCCTGACAAATGTAGATACAGAAAATGTATTATTAATTTACTTGGAAACTGCATTAATTCACATTACAGAGCACCATGCAATTTGAAAATGAGTAACAGAATAACAAGAAAAGAATTAGCAATCTGATAAATCTAGCAATAGTTTATCCAAGGGAAGTATTATGCCAAGTATATTACTGAAGCGTCACGAGGAAAGAAAGAGAAAAGGCAGAATAAGAAATCACGTGAATACTTTAAAGCTTTCCAAGTTTTTTTCTTACCTCCTTTCAAACATGAATTTAATTTACAGACATTGTTATAAAGTTCAACTAACCCTCTTATCTTATACCTCTTATTCCCTCCGACTGTACAGAGGGAACAAAAAACAACAAACCAACAAAAAAACCCCAAACAAACCAAACCAAGAAATTGAGAAGGAACAGAAGTTCATTTTTTGTTGTTTCACAGACACTGGTAAGACGAGCTGTTTACATTGAGGGGGAGAATGGGAGGATTGTTATTATATTGTTTTTAAAAGCCACACTGCAGTCCTGGAGGGACTTCTTCGACATCTTTCACCAGCATAGCTCTGGCGTGGGCAGCAAGATTGTCTCTGTGAGACACAGAGAGGGTCTGCAGCCACAGCTGTGCCATGTCCCTGAGCAGGCTCCCTCCCCAAGAGCCACTGCCCCCGAGCAGGGCAGAACAAGGGCAGGGACAGGGCAGGGACACACTGCCCTGCTGCCCAGGGAAGGAGCTTCCTCCACAGGGCAGAAACAGGCACCGGGCAGAGCCACGCAGCCTCACCCTGGGGCAGCACACGGCAGTCAGGCACAGGCTGCTCACAGTAAACGCCACCATGAACTCCAGATCCACTGCTACAGCACTCTGGAGTACCCCATGGTTTTCCTCCTCATCTGTCCTCCATCCACTCAACTCCCTGCAAACAGTCAAATCGTAAAAATGAACTGGATTTTGAAATAAAGTTTGGCAAATTACATACCAACTGCTTAGTCAAAAGTACAACAAAGTTCACCAAACTATATGTATCTTTTCAAGACACAAGTTTCTTTTGACCTTTTTCTTAATCCAATTTATATATCTTCATTTTACTACATGATTTAACCTCAGACTCTGAATAAAATAATTCACTGAACATCTACTCAATTCTTCATTAAAACAAATCTACAATACAGATAGCTAGACTGAAATTTACATAAATGAAATTCTGTGCTCAGGATAAAGATTTAAAAAAGGCAACGTGTTTAGTGTCATTGCTGGGATACATTTCCCTTGGGGAAAAAAATGGTACCCTGCAGCAAGGAAATAACAGCACCAACTCTTCTAAAGGTCACTTGAAATTCAGTCTTTTTAAGACCACACTATATTTTGCATCTATTTATGTTGTTATTCTTACTATATTTCATTATGTTCTTTTTCTTTTTCTCAACAAATAATCTGATGACAGAGTGCTAATACTCTCCAATCAGTGTATTTGCTTCAATTTACAATAACAAAAGCCAACACACATAAATCAATGTGCAAAACACAACTCGTGGGATGGCACTAGCTAGCCATTTGTACAGTAATAAATCAGCATCTTGAAGTGTGAGAAAAATGTGTGATCACTATCAGACCATTTTTTAAATTTAAACACTGAACAATTAGATTTTGTGATGCAAAATGTATATAAAGCTACACAGCTAAGAGAGAACCTATATGATTTGTTGACTTACAAAAACTAATAGTGGCTTACATTGTCTATAAACACCTCTAAGAAATGTACCGAAGGACACCCTCTTAGCTTTCACTATTCTAGAAACAATAAACCTTTACTAACAAACAACAATAGACAAATAACACACTTTTGTTTTTACCCTTTTTCATAATCCCCAAACCCAAAACAGCTGAAAAATACTGGCTTAGTATGTTGAAACATAAAATGCTATGTCCAACTGCAGCTCTCGCATAACTTGTCTGGCTGCTCAGGAACTGCTGAAACAGTTCCACACAAGCAGCCAAGTCTTCCAGCAGCTATCCATTTCTTAACAGCAGCTATGATCCATATCCAAATTCAGAACACAAATATTATGGGAAATTCTTGCTGAAAATATTTCATGTACACGATGAAAATGCCTTTCTCAAAAATCGTAGCCAGGTTAAAAGTCAGTGCTTTCAAGAAAACTGTTTTTGTGTCTGCATTTTATTGCAGTTTTTTACAGAGGATAAACAGTAAAAAAATGGGCAGAGGGGTTAAGTAGGACTATCCATGAATGCTTTAAAACTTACTTTGTTTGTGTATGCATAGATAGCCCCAAGTGACCAGCAACTGTACAAAGCCACCAGCCAAACCCTAAGATTAGCAGTGGGACAAAGACTGGAGGGTCTGGCTGAAGAAAAGCAGACTGGACAGCGGATGATTTGACAGCCTGAGCAGAAAATAGACAAAATTATATATGGCAGCTGGGTATAAACCATAAGAGGAAAACAGCACGGATGTGCAGCAGATAAGACAGCTAAGGAAGGGAAATTAGGAGACTACAGTTTCTGATATCAAATTGCACCTTCAAACTGATTCCAAAACCGATTTCAAACTGATTTCAAATTGCACCTTCATATTCAATATACTCTTTGCTAGAAAGAGTAACATGCAAAATATTTACAAGATCTTCTAGAGGACTTTGCTAATATGTGAGACTCCAAAAAAAAAAAAAAA
>VXBR01009749.1:394023-423196 GCA_013400215.1 Cisticola juncidis | reverse complement strand
AAAAAAAAACCCAAAAAACAAATGAATAAGCCTCAAAAGCCTAAACTAAACAATACAGAAAATTTAACAGAGAATTTCAGAATTCGAGAAGCAAGCTGAATTCTTCCACTTGTATAAGAAGCCTAGCTTGACACTGCATGTGTTCAGACACAGCACAGCTTTAGAGCAAGCAAGTATGCAGTGGTGTAGTTTCACTGATTCTGAATCAACATTTTTAACTTTTATCTAATATCTGTGCATAGCAGCATTTTCCAACTACATCTGATTGATCTGATTACCAGTTAGTAAAGGCCAGGCATGTAGTTATCCATTTATTTCTTCCATCCTGCAAATCACAACTCTGCAGCCTTCTGCTGCAGACAAGCAAATCATCCAGCTGTCAGATTTCTATGTCCTCAAAATATGCTAAAACCCATTTCTATGTTCACGTCTATCTAACAAACTGCTTGACAGCTGTAACCTTAGCTTTGCAAAGACTCCTCTGGTTTGAGAATATAAATTTCCACCTAGCTTATTTGACCATGATGCTGCCCATCAGCTCACTAAACCACTGGAGAAGAGTCAGTGGGAGAGGCCGTAAGTGCTTCACCATTACACAGGGGCGTGTGTATGTGCTTGTGTATAAGTGTATGCCTATACACAGAAAATGATTCACTTCTGATTGCTGGTCACAACTTCCGTACACAACTATCAGATGAGGAGGAAACACCTGCACTTTCCTAATGGAAGTCACACAAGCAAGGGTGAAAAAGTGCATCTGGCAAGATCTTGCCAGCAAATTCTTAGTAATAAGCATTTTGCATATGAACAAGAATCAAGGGATGAGTTCAAAGCAGGAAGAAAATGTAGCAGACAGGAAAAGGGTCCCCAACAGACAAGAAGGAACAAAAATGAGACATAAAAGTCCAAATTCAAGTCCATGAAGCTCCACGTGTTAGAACAAAAGGAGGAACCAAAAGAAGCTTTAAATCCCAGTAAGAAGTAAAATGGTCTTACATGCTCCAAGACACTATCATGCAGTCAAATACTTCCTGAGGACTCTTGCATGATCACTTGAAGTTTATACCAAAAGAGATTAGAACATCCTCACTATTACATTGCCTCTTTCACTACCAGTTTTTTAAAATGTGTTGGCTATCGCTGTTTACTAGTGCAGTAGAGAAGTAAAAGTGTAAAACTCTCTACCCAAGCAGAACATTCTCCTGCTAACCTCAAGACTCCTATATTCAGAAAGATTACATCAGCATTAACTATCCTGTTACCTTTAAGTCTGACCTTGCTAGACTAAACTTTTCTTCAAAATTTTGAAGTCTATGTGATTGTCCCAAACATTATAGCAAAGATTTTTCCACAACTTTCTAACAGCCAATGGTAATTCAAGTTTCTGCACATTTATAATGGTTATCTCTTCACCACCGAAGGTGTTCCCCTACCTTAAATTTATCATTCTTCTTTTACCAATTATCCAGATTGGAATTAACTAAATATGTACATGTGTGTGCAGATCGATATATGTACACACATACACCCAAGAGATTTATTCACACAATGCATAGATTTGTCTAAATACCTTTCAAGTGTCAAATGACTGAAACTTAACTTAGACATTCTTCAATAAAGAAAGCACTCTGAAACATTTTTATGAACACTTTAAACCACTTCAGACAAATCTCAGCCAAACAGAAAATCTTACATTAACTGGTAGTGTTTGGGCTGACCAGAAAGCAAGTAGTTGAAGATGCATAGAGGTTAACATTAGAATCTTGAGGTATACATGCAATTACATCCCAATGGATGCAGGACTGGAAGGGACACTAAGCAAGTTTGAAGACAATACAAAACTGGGAGGAGCTGTTGACTCCCTCAAAGACAGGGAGGCCCTGCATAGAGGCCTTGACAAATTAGGAGAGATGGGCAATCACCAACTGTATGAAGCTGAACAAGGGAAAGTGCCAGATTCTGCACCTAGGATGGGGCAACCCTGGATGTACGGACAGACTAGGGAACAAGAGGCTGGAAAGCAGTACTGTGGAAACGGACCTGAGGGTCCTGGTCAGTGGCAACCTGAATGTAAGTCAGCAGTGCCCTGGCAGCCAGGAGGGCCAGCATGGCCAGCTGGGCAAGTGAGTGGATTGTCCTTGCTCTGCACTGAGCTGGGGCAGCCTCACCTCCTGAACTGGGGGCAATTTTGGGTGCTGCAATGTAAGGAAGATATTAGCGAGCACCTTAAGGTGCATGAAAAGCAGCTGAGGGCTCTGGATGTGTTCAGCCTGGAGGAGACTGAGGAGAAGCCTCATCGCAGTCTAGATCGTGGCTTCATCATGATGGGAAGAGAATGGGCAGGTGCTCACCTCTCCCCTGTGGTAGCCAGGGACAGAACCCAAAGGAATGGCTTGAAGTTTTGTCAGGGGAGGTTTAGGTTGGATATTAGAAGAACGTTCTTCCCTCGGAAGGTGGTTGGGCACTGGAACAGGCTCTCCAGGGAAGGGGTCACAGCACCAAGCCTGACATAGTTCAAGAAACATTTGGACAATACTCTTGGGCACATGGTGTGACTCTTGGAGATAGTTCTGTGCACGGCTGAGAGCTGGACTTTGATGACCCTTGTGCATCCCTTCTAACTCAGCATATTCCACAATTCTGTGAAAATCTCTCATACACTAAGAAGGTCCATCATTCTAGAAAACATGACAACAACATGAGCTCAAGGGATTTTTTATTTCTGTAGTCTGAAAAAACAAATGTTTTACAAAAGGCTATAGCTAATGTTCCCCTATGTATAATTTGAAGTTTAATTTAGACATTACAAACAGACATCTGTCATGCCTGTATGCACGAAAAAGCCTTGCAATACTCTCAGTGAATATTTAGTTAATCTGATGTTTCAAAATATTGTAAGCCTCAGTCTTCAAAAACTTACTATACTTGGAGTATATTCAATTAAATTTTACTGGAATTGTTTTCAGGAAACTATTTTCACCAACAAATATTATTCAATTATTTGAATATAATTCAATTAATTGAATATAATTCAATTATATTAATAAAAAAAGAAAACATATATTAAAAGTTACCAGAAACCATTTCTAGAGAAATTAAGCAGAAACTGATAAACAATGGGAGGAAAAAGTAAATGTAACTGGCCTGAGTATAAAAAAAAAGAAAAGGTTGGAAAAGTACATATTTAAGAGACCATTCTTTTCAAGTCTTGGAACAAAGTGATGTGTAGATAAGTGCCAAAAGAATATGTATACCATGACTTCACATACATCCTTTTCAAAACAAATTGTGAGGTAAAACAGTAAACAAAGGCCTCACATCCAGAAAAGTCTACAATGCCAGCTAATATTAGAAATTCAAGACAAGAGTTTCTCATTTAATCTTTCAAAACAGCTTTTCTCCTCCTTGTCTTCCAACACATTTGAAAATGTGTTATACTCATCCTGTATTTTTCCTAAAAGCACCACATATGGCGTTTCTCAAACATGTTCAATTACCACATTCCTGGAAATTTTATGGACTCTTTTGTACCATTCCTATGTTATGTCTTCTAACATGCTACTGAGCTGTCACGCACTGACTTTGCCTACAAAGAAGAGAAATTTTGCCTTGTAAAAGGCCACAGCTCTGGCTCCAAGCCCCTCTCAGTGGAGTGTGTGCCCATGGGCATGGAGGGAAACCTGCAACCAAAGAGGACACTGCACTGCACTGCAGCAGCCCCCTGCCCAAAGTGCACTGCAGATCTGCAAGGAAGGCTTTCCAGACTGCTCCTCCTCTTAAGTTTCTCAGCTACAGTAATAAAGCAATACTTTACGTGAGGGTGAAGGAGTGCAACTAATGTGACACGCACACTGCATCCAAGGGCACCGTTGCTGTACGGTTACTAAGCCTGACTTAGCACTAAGCAACTGAAGTGGAAATATGTTGACAGGATTCTTGATGCTTTTGGGTTTCAGAGTCCATTTCTTGCAAGCACTGATCTACAGCAATCACCTCATTATTTAAGGTTTTTCCACTCTTCCAGGAGTAACAGACCCTTAGTCAAACATAAATGGATGCATGTTTCAGCTGCCTAGAAGTGGTGATGGACAAGTCATTAGTGATTATTGCATACGTTAGCATCCTCAATCCACACATTTATTTCAAAGCTCCATACTTTAAGTGGTATTACAAAAACAATTCATGATTACCTATAAGATATTAAAAGTGGTGCAAAAATAAACCCATTAAAGAGAACTGTGCTTAAAATGTGTCTTATTTTCCAAACATAATCAGGAGAGCTAACAGAGGAAATTTCACCTCCCTAAAATCTTTGCTGCTTTTATACCAACCGTGTAACAACCCCTCTGCAAAGTAAAATCATTTCTTTAAGCCGAATAACTGCCTAAGGCAAAAAGCAATGGCTCTCCAATGATTTGCTGCATTTCCTTTTTCACAGCTCACTCTTTGCTTTTAAAATTACAGATACAGCTGTCAAGTTATTTACACTTTATGACATGATAGTTTATACAATTCCTAAATTTTTGATTCTCAATAGTCTCAATCTACCAGTCACAAACAGAAATTCATGTCAACTACATATACATATAATGTTAACATAGTTGCTGTGGAGAAGATTCTCTAAAACATTAAACACTTAAACTCTTAAAAGTGCTTCCACACTCCAGGTCAGCATCCTTGTCAGACCGTAATTGTCAAGCTTTTAGGAAAACTTAACCCAGCCCCTGTTCTCCCAATACATAATTATCCTACTATTATTCCCCAAATATACTTGCTTCCTACAGTCTTCCTTAATGCTGACCTTGCAAATTAATGCAGTATATTCCCCAATCAATATGAGCAATTTAGTAATATATCCCAAAGTCAGTTTTATAGATTTATGTTCATCTGAAAATAAGGTTCTGAACATTTTAAGAGGTTGAAGTTACAAAGTTTGATGCTATTACTTCTATGGTTGCCAGTAGTTGTACAATGTCTTATATTAGAGCTTCCAGTTAGACCAATAAAGTAGCTCCCAATAAGTGATACGAGGAATTTCTCATAATTTCACTATCATGCTTTTACATATATACAAGAATAAAAAATACTTTGTGAAAAATTCCAGAGAAATCCAGTGAAATAATGCACTTCTAATGAACTACAATAATGTAGTATAAAAAAAAGAAACGACTTTAAACAATCTGCTCAAATCCAATGTAAAGAAACACTTGGAACTCTTAAAAATTATTTTTGATATAAGAAAGTAAATCAAACTATAAAACAGCACAAGCAGTGTTGGAAGTTATTTTACAGTATAAAATTTCACATATACCAGGAAATGGGAAAGAAAAACCAGTCAACAGGAGAAAAAGCACAATTCTAGAAGACTGACCATGCCATCAAACCTACAGTGATCTTAATTTGAACATAACTGAACATCAATGAACACCTCTTCATTAAAACAGCAGTGGAAATCTGATTAAATTTATAGCAAGATATTGAAGAGACTTCAACAGTAGATGGCCTCCTCTACTTCCACCCCATCTCCCATGATGGAGAAGGTTAAAAATAGAGGCTTCCGTTTCCTTAGATTATTTCACTTAAAACTTTTCTAGAGCACTGAAATAGCTACTTTGCCAGTTTCCTACATTTGTGTTAGAATAGGAGTGTTAAAAACACACATTTACAGCAACTCAGGAAACTGACTTCTGTGGTCTGCATTATTATTATCATTTGTAAATGACAAGTCTCTCTACAAGTAGGAGGTATCTCTTCCGAAGTCTCCTTTTGGATATTGCTCACCCAAAGGTCCCTTGCACCACATAGTAACATATTTTGGGAATAAGCTGTAGTGGCATAATTTTCTATATTTATGCATTCCTCTGCAGTTAGTAAATGAAGATATTTTCAGTACACAGTGCTCTGTTCCCCATATCCAAAAGCAGCTTCACTACTAGGAAGGGAAGCTTCAGAGCTGTAGAAAGACAGCTTCAGCTCCCTTCCTCCCTGCCCTGAGCCTTTGAAGAAATCAGCCACAGGAAGCTCCTAACTTCCACCATGGCAGCAGAGTGGCCCCAGCTGTCCAGGTCTATATTTTAAGGTCACAAAGTCACTGTCATCATTACATGCCACAAAACTTTAGCTGGTAGTCCTTACATCTAGCCCAACCTCATGGGTTACTTAGAGCATACTTAACACAGCAACAAGAGAAGTGTCTGTAAACATTGATAAAATGTAAATTGCAGAATTAGCACCTGAATTCTTCATTTGGAAGCCTGAGTATCAACAACCAAAAAGTCGCAGGTACTCAAAGTCTGCTGCAACATGATGTTGTATCAGCTGCACATTACTATAATGCAGTGCAACCCATTCATTAGGAATTCTGATATGCTTCATTAGGCATTCCCTCATGAGGCAATTTTTTTATTGCTCTTCATTCTGCTGGAGTATAGTTGCCTCGGCTGAAGTTCTCCCTCCTGAGGGTGTGCCTCCTTCTCATCTCTTGTAGGAAAGTCAATTAAAACAGCTCTGCCAGTTGAAACAATGAAGCACAGGAAAAATGCTGGCCTGTCCTTCCCCACCCCCTGCTTCAATTCTTACCTCAGTCTCCTAAAATAATCTCAGCACTGCTAACCCTGGGACTCGAATTTTGTAGGTATCCTACTTTTCCCAAGGAAAAACATTCAAGTCTAGTGAAGGTACTAGAGAGTTGAAGAGGGGATATTGTTGCACATGCTTGTAACTCAGTGAGGTATGGAAGCTCGGGTCTTTGCAGATTTAATCTCCACTGAACACATGCCAGCTTCTCAGAATCTCTCTTGGCCACAGAGCCACTCCCACTCCAGTGTTCCAGGACATCCGAGAGGATTGCTCCTCTTTTTTGCAAGGAGCAGCTCCAAAAATCAATTCCAGTACAACCCTGCTCCTTCCAGGGAAAGAGACTGGGAAGTCAGTTTCTCCTTCCAGTCTCAATGCAATCCTTGTTAGCACCTGAACATCACGAAGGAAAAAAGGGAAGCAGACACACTGGGATACATGAGGAACACGGGAATCAGGTGCTGGAAGAAGAGGCAGTGGCAATCAGAAAGCAATGAATGATTGAGGGAAGCATAGACAGAGAAGGAGGATAAACAGAAGGAGAAAGATTAAAAGCAGAGCTCAAAGGAGAAGGGACTGCCAGCAGCAGTGCCAACATGCCACGGCCTATTTGGCTGGGTAGGGAAAAAAAGTAGCCTCTACATCCCTCAGCTCTGAGACTCTGCACAGGGCTCTGTTCTCTCCTGTGATCTCCACTCCAACTATCCCATAAATTCCACCTGCAGTTTGGTATGAAAGCTTGATTAACAGCTTGGTACCACTGAATTGGAGAGATCCCTGCTACCTTCCAATGTGTCCCCCTCTGCTGCCCTAACTGCACAGTCCCATCACTCCACAGCACAGCTACTTCTAACACTCATCTGACCAGACAGTAAACTATAAGTAGGTATGCTTCAACTCACCAGAACTTCAAAAAAAGTAACGGAGAAAGGAGAAAGTAGCAATCTGGGGGGGTGGGGAACATGGATAATGAATGGAGTTTACTTTGCTATCTCATGAGCAAAGAGGCAATGTAGAAAAGGCATGAGGTGAACAAGATCTACTACTCATAGCAAACTAATAGCCTAACTTGCACTAAGCCTCACTCAGGTTGGGGGGAGGAAGAAAGAAACCAAAAAACTCACCCAGATAAAATCAGAATAGCCACATAAAGACAATTTCACAACAATGACAATGCAGACATGAATTCTGGCATTCTACAGTGCTTGATCTATGTTTGACTATGCAATTTTAATAAACATGGGAAAAAAAAAAACACAGATGCATCACAAAAGCATCTCAGGAAGACAACACTGAGGCACCAGGATCCATATGTTAAAGAGCTTTCTGAAGTTTGGAAGAAGAATGCAGCCTATTTTAAAAGTTTCTGAGAAACTCAAGTATACAGCAAATGAAAAACTAAAACCTCAAAAGCACCTCTGAATATTCACTGCTAGATAGTGGTACTCTAGCCCCCTGAGAGAGTAATCTCCAATATGAATACTTCCTTCAGTGCTTATGAAGGGTTAAGACCTAACAACATAAGATCCTGACACAGATAACATGTTTGGGAATCAACTAATTAATCCATTTATCCATTAACATTTATCCATTTATCCATGCTAAAAAATCTCCCAAACAAACCCATACACCAGAGCTGGGCAGGAAATAACTAGGTATAACTAGGTATTCACGAAGGAAATTAACTACTAAAACACATGAAATGATTGATTGTCCAAGCAATCAGTAAAAAAAAGGTGCGAAGGAAACAAGCTACTCTGTTTTGAGTCATATCCTCAACTATATACTCACTAAAAACGATTTTTCCATAGTAATTGCAATTAAAATCTCTTTCCAGTTTCTCTTCTTTTTCTCATATAATATCAAGTCTATCTTTAATACAGAAAGCACTTGCTCACATGAAACCACAGAAAAGCCACAAAGACATGAGAAATGCAGATTACATGAACTGCAGGAAAAACTCAATTAGGTAAGGAAAAGCATCTGAATTTCTATGAGGTTTGTCTGATACTAAGTAACAGACAGCTTGGACAGATGCATTCAGAAGAGAAATGGGGTTTATGTCTGACATATTAGAATTCTAAGTTCTGACAGAAGGGACATATGTTTCCTTTACTTAAAATACAGAAAATTATCTGCTCACAGAAATTATGCAAGATCTTGTCAGAGTAACTGCTCCCTGCATTTCACAGCCTTTTATGTTACTAGCAGAGTAAGCATACAAAGTTTTAGTTTCTATAATTCCAATGCACCCATTTTCTTCAAAACTATTTATATACAAGAGCTAAGCATCAAAGGAGCCCACCCAGCCTCTGAAGTGAGGATGATAGGCAGGACTGTCTCCTAGACTTATGAGCTTATCAACGAAATTTTAGACAGGTAACAAACTTTTCCCAACAGTACTAGCTATTTCCAGTTACTGAAAGATCTACTGACTCAGTCTCTGAGTAGCCTGAAAAAGAAAAAAAATCCAGTTTTCAGAAGTGTTGTAAGCCTGCTTGCTTACATCAGCCTGGGCTGATGAGCAATGCTTCAGGAGATCCAGGAAAACAAGAGCATGAAGCAAACTGAACCACAACTGCTATTCCAGATGTGCGCTGAAA
Source organism: Cisticola juncidis (assembly GCA_013400215.1). NCBI lineage: Eukaryota > Metazoa > Chordata > Aves > Passeriformes > Cisticolidae > Cisticola > Cisticola juncidis. The sequence goes on along the minus strand of VXBR01009749.1, from coordinate 414,017 downwards.
AATTTGTGACTCAAGTGTGTTTAACAGAGCAGGACTTCAAAACTTACCACCAGCTTCTCAAATGCTATTAGGAAACCTGAGTGAACTGAAAGGGAAACTATGGCGCATGGGAAGGCAGCGAACAAGCCTGACAGGGAAATCCCAGAAAAACATGCTAATGACTCTTACATTACCTTCTCCACAGAATTCTGTGTTCTGTCACTTTCTAAAAACCTAAAAACCTTTCACCATTATCTATTAAGCAAGAAGAAAGCCTCTCCAAGACAGCGGTGGAAGAAGAAACAGGAGCACTCCCTCTTTCCTCCCTATCCTGTACTTATGCCACAACTGAACAAATAAATTGAAGGGATTTTCTCACCATTTCCTAGACTGCTGCTGCCAGGAAAGCCTCTCTTCTGCCATCACCCTTCATCTAGCTTCCTTCTGCAGGCCTTACTTCCCCATAAGTGTACCCAGATGCTTACATACACAGCCACTCTCTGCTCTTCCCAGCATGAAATCCACAGGATTCTTATTCACAGGATCTAGTTTTCTGATTTCATACTGCCGCAGCACAACAAGGAATTACTAAAGACAGAAGCTGTCAGAAGAGCAAAGGTCTATCCCCTCCCTACTCCTCATTGGAGCTGAAAGACCTAAACTTTTAATGTCCTCAAGTTAACTTTCCCTGACTATTTTGCCCTCAAATTCTAATAAGAACACAATGAAAATGCCAACAGTTAAATAAACTATTATCATATAGCCTTAAATCTATTCCTCCCCCATGCAATTAGCAAGGTGTTTCTAACAACCATTCAGCAGCAAGGCTTTTCAGCCTATCTGGTCATCTTTATTCGTTTTTCACAACAGCCTTCTGAGGCAAGGAACCTCACTGCACAGCCAGTTAAACCCTGTTCCTGTGCTGCATTTTAGTGAAAGCCTGAATTTTACAGATATGACTGGTCTAGACCCCATCCTACCCTCTGGCCGTATATTGAGCAATGCATCTTACTCACAGTGGCTTAACGCTTCTAATTCCTGCAAAAATCAGTTTTATGGAGACAATTAAGTTTTCCTTAACTCATCTCAACAAAGAAGCATTAATAAATACACCAGTTTAATAAACCAGTCAAGTCTCAAGTGGAATGCTGATTTGGGCAAGAATACCAATCCCACTCACTCCTCAAAAAACAAAGCCCAAACTCTCTAAAGAGAGCATCATGAACAGCAATGTATCAACTATCTAAAACAAGTCTGGACCACACTGCCTTTGGAGGTGGCACCAAAGTGATGCTGAGGGCAGACACACAGGCATACACGCACATTTCCACTGACTGAATTATCTGCATTCCTCAAAACTCCAGCAAATACATAAAGGGGGCACTTTTCTTCTTTGTAGAAAATGAATGCTGACAGAAGCAGAGGGCAGGATGACATTGCTGTTGCCATAATACAAATTCAGAATACTTAAAAGGATAACACACAATTTATTGACAACGGAGCCAAAACAATTTCATAATGTAATAACTTACGCAATCCAAGAACAGCATAAAGTAAACAAAAAAAAGTTTATGGACTCTAATTGGTATTAAAAAGGAAAACTACACAAACAACATTTTCAAATAGTAGCTTTACTTTAATAGGTTTAATGGTTTACTTTAATGGTTTAATTTAATAGGTATTAAATATAGTGTAAGAATGAACAAGTTCTTCAGCATTTTTTAGCATCCATCAAACATCAATGCTGAGAAGAAAAATAGAAATCATTGTCTTCAGAGATCCATGATAAAAGTAAAATTAATTTCTTGCTTCTGCCAAAGGTAATCATGAAAATGAACTTGCCTTGCGCTCAGTAACAGTTCATCCTCATGCAGTTTGTAAAATTAAGCCCAGTACATCATTTAATTTTTTGAACCTACATTGCTTTGATCTTCAATTTCCAAAACAAGAGAACTACAAAAGCATTCTCAAACACACCTTTTAGATCAGGCATATGTTCTCCCATGCACACACACATTAATGGCACAGGGTACACTGTTTCCTTTACATTGCTGCCAACTGCAAGCTTCTGTAAGTGTAAATTTTGACTGTACTCAATATACGGCTACCAAAACAATGACAAAAACACATTCTTAGGACTGTCTCTGTTTTCTTTTCTGGCATTTTTCTTTCCTGTAAGCACATAAATGCTTTCCCACAGTACTGGGAGCAGTCTAAGCCCCCCAGAGCTGCAGCCAGCATGTTCCACAAAAGGAAGGCCAGCTCCAGCAGCATCTCTGTGAGCACCATGGCAGTGTGGCTGCACTGCATCACAGCACATGCTTCTCCAGCTCCTTTCAGTGCACTGGAGTAGGAAAATTCAACTTAGCCTTAGCCAAGGGATTGGATCATATTAGAAATATTCCTGAAGTCAGGGCTTCATTTCAAAGATCTTAGCTTAAGATAAATTTATTATAAATAAGATGCTGTACTACTGCAAATCAAGAGGTAAGAACATTATCAATCCATTAACACTGATGATACATCCTATGTTAATATAGATTTGAAGCATAATTTATAAATACAACTCCAGAAGAAATAACTAGAGCCTACAGCTTACAAAAAATATTAACTGATTTCAATTTCTGTAAAGAAAGTAACATTACAGTAGAGGTACTGTAGATTCATATTATAAATTATTTACCCCACACAAACACTTCTACATTTGTCTACACAGGATGTTTCCAGCAGCCTCAAAGCAGCTTTGCCCTGGCTCCCATGAGTACAGCTTCCAGCTACTTCAGTGTGGCACAGAGTTCCATCTATATAACCTAGCCTACACAGGGCTTGTTAGCTCAGGTTTGGTGATGAATTAACCACAGCCACTGGCTCACAACCAGCTCAAAGCATGAGCCAAATTTGCAACATAGCATTTAGACACAACTGACAGCGTCTCATAATGAAATTGCTTACTCACCTCATTCACCTCACTTACTTCATCTAGTGGAATAAACTACTCACCTGTATTGCTACACAAAAAGCATTCATATGGAAGATCGAGGGCCCTGTTTACTCACACCTGAACTTACTGAGTTTTTCCAGTTATAAAAACCTGTGCTTAGCAAAGGTCAAAACTAAAGCGAACAATTTTTGCTGACAGCGAAACCAATGGCACCCACTGCCCTTGACAGTGTTTCATACAATACATCTCTGATACTTAATGAACAAAAAAAGACTGCTAACAGCTCCAGGAGGTACATCAACAGCAGGAATCTCAACCATAAACCTTCAGCGGGACTCTGGCTCTCTAGTCAAGATTACACTTTTACAAACCTAAAAGCACACACAACTGAGCCTAACAGCTACACTGGAAACTGAAATCTAATGCTTTGTTTCATTAGTGCATGAATACTGCATCCACTGCACTACTCCCAGAATGATTCAAGTCTAAGTCTGTACCACAAAATCTGGCACACTGATCTCAAAATGTATTTCTACCATTTAGTATGTAAAAGCATCACTTGGTTTTTAGGAATTGGCTCCTCTTTCAAACAAAACTGCCTATTAGAAATTAGCCGACAACAGGGTCATTAAAAAAAAAGAAATCAAGGACTCATAGTCCCATCTCCTATAAAAATATGGATATGTGATTTTCATTAATAACACAAATAACAGACTGAAATCTATTTGGCTTTTTTTTCCTATTGATGAGTTTTCAAATTTTAGGGAAACTCCCTACATAATTCAAACACCTATGAAAGTTTATGAAAAGTAGGAGACCTAATGGAAAGTGAGAAACACATGTTCACAACCAATCAGGTATCAGAAAATCTGCTCAGGAACAAGTGAATGCAAATAGCCCAAATGAAAGGCAAAATGCATCCAACAGAACTTTCACCTTCCCAGACTCCAAAGTCAATCAGTCACAAGACTCAAACCCACAGGAAACCAGGCTCCACCAGTTCCGGTGCTCACGGAAATACCTGATTTCTGTAAATGTAACATTTTCCATATAACATCCACTGAGAACTTCTTCAGCACATCAAACTCTGTACTCTGCAAGGCATCTCCCTGCCCTACCCTAGACAAGCTATCCAAATATTTTTCCTTCCAAATGTTATTTTCTTTTAAAATACATTAAATATTTCCTTTAAAAATCCACAGCTAGTCCTATTTATGTGACTATTTGCTGGGTGGAACAAAGTTAGATGCTAAGCTGGAAATACCATAACAGCTGAGTATTTTAACTGGCAACACCCTTGTAATGACATGCCTGTGTGTCATATCAGCTAGAGACTCCACAACCTTACAAATCTGCCATCTCTCATCTTGAAAAAGTGGTTCTGGTTCACCAGAATTTCATATGCTTATGGTCACAGACAATCTAGCATTAAAAATACCCAAGAGCAATGTATATTCATTTATATATCTATATATCTGATATGATATATATATATATCAATATACAAAAAGTGTATATTCATGAGCTTCATACTTGTCACTGATGACTTCAGTATCCAACTCAGGCAAGTCAATATGCCAGTCCTACAAAACTGAATACAATTTTTGTGCCACACTATAATATCATTTATGATACAGTATTTTTCTGTAAAATAAAAGCCAAAATTCAAGATCATATATTGCTTTTAACACTGAAATTTTACCTCTTTCCAGATAAAAATCAATAGCCTCATTACCTGCACTGTTTCATCATTATAAGTGTGACTATTTACACTGATTAGCAGTGTTATACAAGGAACCTGCTCTAAATAAACATAAATTGTATAATAAGGATATTGCAATTCATTGTACATCTAATGCTGCTGGGCTTGGGAGATTTTTTCCTCCAAAATCTGAAAGCAAACATATGGCAGTACATACAAAGACTATACTAAACTTTCTTTATCACAGGCACCCAATGTACTTCCCAAAATTTGCTGCTCAGTTTTGTAAAATTTCCACTTTGCGGAGGCTTATTTTGTTGCATTTTTAAAATGTAACAAAGCAAAGTAGAGGGGAGAACTGAGCTATGGCTGGATTCAGTAATCCAGCAGATATCAGTCTTGACTAAATATACTTCTCCTGATTAAAAGCAACCCACCCATGAGAATCAAAGAGACAGCAATTTGGAGACCTGCCAGTTCATACAATAACTATGTTTATTTGTCTTAATAAATATTTAAGAAACATGACTTGTGGTATGTGATACAACTGAGACCATGGTTAAAAGGCCTCTCTCCATGACATAAGCAAATACAGCCTATCCTCTTTATTTGTCCGACTTCTTTTCGACATTCAAGGCTAATCTAGTTTTAGGTCAGGAAAGACTGTGGTCTATCATTTTAAACAAACCATTGTAGTAAAACGTGAACAGGAAATTCCTAACTACACTGTTCAAAGAACAATGATTAGAAAAACAACACAGGCTCACAAAGCACAAGAAGGGCAGTCTGGGTGGAAAATAAAAAAAGCATCACACACATACAGTCACCTTGCTCGTTTTACTTTTCCCCTGCCAGCCCCCACTCCCCACCTCATCCTCCCCACAAAGGCCAGGGGTCCTTCAGATCTTGCCAAGGGAGAAACCTTTGGATCCAAAGGGGAAAAACTGCAGTATATACAGCTCTGTCTGATACCTTGGAAATATCCGGCCTGCGGGAGTTAGCGCAGGCATGCCATTCATTCCACAACATATAAATGCCCTCTTTAGAGCCTCATCCAAGCAGCAGTTTCATTTGGATTTTGAGGCACAGGTCTGCCTTGTTTTTCAATAAGCTTCAAGCTATTTTTGCCATGAAAAAAAAACCCCAACATTTTAAAAGTGTGCCTGCCTAGCATACACAGATTATATAAAATGAATAAAATGTAGACTCAAGGAAAATCTGTATTAGTACTCTATTCATAGCACAGATTTCCATCTTCTAAAAAAAACAAAACCCCAAACCCTTAAACCCCCAAAAGTGCAACAAAGCTCATGTATTTTAAATTCTACCAAGTGCAGTACCTTAAAATATTCTAAAAATCTTTCACCACAGTGCTCTCACAACTATTTTGAAAGCATTCTTGTAAAAATCTGGACAACTGACCGACCATCTTCACTAATGGGGAGAAAAAAAAAGTATTCCTAATTTGAGAAAGGTATCACAATAAAGGGGAATTAATTCACTTTTAACATCATGTACTAATATTACATTAAGAGCCTATTAGTCTGTATAACATCTAGGTTTTTTCTTTACAGAAAACCTAGAAATATCTGGACATGGGTATTAGTATTAAAATCTGAGTCCACTTCGAAAAATAAGCTTCTGAGAACATACATAAAAAGGCAAGACAGAAAAAATGAACACAGGATCTCAAAAGGTTTGCATTGTAAAGAACTGTATTCAGGGACTGGAGGGTAGGGAGAAAATCTCCACAGCCAGGACATTACCCACAGTTTCGGGGTGTCTCAAACGGAACCAGAGTTTTGGACACAGGGTAATTTGTATTTTAAAGAAAAGCCTTTTATAAATGTTCCATATATTCTAAATGTAAAGAAAATAAACATACAGTTGTGATTCACGTAAGAAATGAACATGATTTTCTTTATCAAGTCACTTCATAAAGAATAAAACAAATATCTCAAGAACCATGTGGGCAAACAGTCATATGTCCAAAACTTCAAAAACTCCAGATGTTCACATACCAAACATAATTACCCCAAAGGAGATATTCCAGAAATTTATTACAGTATGTTTTAATGATAAAATGAGGCAGCTGTATTTTAAAACAACAAAACTTTTTAAAAATTCTGAACCCATTCCATGTCACAAGAAAAGAAAATTACCAATATTTCCTTCCAGATACTCTTTCCAAAAGAAACAGGTAAGGACCAAAAATTGTCATACAAGTCAGAAAACAGAAAAAGAGAGTCTTTAACTCAAGAACCCAAATTGAGTCCCATCAATAGTAATGAAAGTGCAGTATTGCCTTAGGGCTGTTTGGCAGATAATGAGACAGAACAGAGGACACATCTCACTCCTAGCAGGCAGATGTCCAGAGAACAAGATCAGCTACATCATCGCTGTAACTGAACAGGCACCGACAGATATACAAGATTACTCCCTGAAATAATTTCTCTAACACAATATTACAAGCTCACTGTATATATGAGCATTGGTATTTCAATGGGAAAAGTTTTCACAAATGAACTACTTTCCACAATCACTGGAGCTTAACTTAGCCCATTTCTTGAATATTGTGACAAATTTTATGAATGCTACTTCTAAAAAAAATGCAGATATCTCCATTCATATGACTCACCTGCTGTTTTGTCTTTTATTAAGTAATTTAAAAAACACCCTATAATTTGGCTTAGCATTAAAACAGGTTTACAACTAAGTTCTATGAAATGTTCAAGGCTTTTTATATTTACCTCTGAGAAAACTTAAAACATTTTTCTAAGCACATGACTCCAAGAATACAAAATGTTGGGATATCAAAATCTGTGTCAAAACTTCCAGAAGTCATTCCTGGAAATTTATTAAAAAATAAGGTAGCTGGTAATTTCCTACAAGGCCTTGCATCCCTAAGAACAGATTTGGTACAAAGAGTAAGGACGTTCTGAGTGACATTTACAGCCAATGACAGGAAACACTACGATGACTTTTCTTTATAAACTGAAGCCGACAAAAAAACCACCACAAAACTAATCATGGCTCAGCAAACCTTTCATGGATCACTCCCCACAAACATTTCTGAACTCCAACCTTCCACATGCAAAACCAGAATTATATTTACTAACAGAAGCACTTAGATTATAGCCATAAACAAATACTGTAGATGGTAAGTAGCCTGAAATTTCAGATGACTGAATGACATGGTACAGACCACTCACAAACTCCTTCCTACACATTTGTGTTTGGATACTTGCTCACGGATTAAAAACGTTCTTTGCTCCAAAAGCCTTCAATCAGGTCCAACTGAAGAAGTTTGTAACACTTCACCAAAACTTCATGTAAGTGCATACAGAAAACTACTAAAGACAACAACCAGGAATTTACAAAGTAGCTTGTTTTAAAGTAAGAAGATAATTCCTGGAACTGGAAATACAGTATCTTCATTGCACCATCAATCCATCAGAATCCAAGAGTCAGCCTGATCATAAACCTCTTGACATTTTACTCCAAAAACAGGCTTAAGGGAAAGATTTCATTTAAACCAAAAATTAAAGGGTTGATTTCACAATTTCTTGGGGAAAAAACTGTAGCTATACTCTATTAAAAAAAAAAAAAAAAAAAAAACAACAAAATAACCCAATCAACCCATAGAGAACACACCAAAAAATACCAACCTAACACTTTAGTTCTGCGTAAAACAAATATGCAGGATTCAGCACTTATTTTTCCCCTCAACATCATAATCTTCCTGAATAGAAGATATTAAGTAACACATGTCAAGAACAGTAATCACACTGCAGATCAATTCCAAGAAACTTAGCTGAAACTAGCCATTCACTAAGATCATAGAAAACGTTTCTTAAATTCTTAAATTCAGTGTGCTACACAGTGTTAAGAGAAATCAAGAAGCTGTTTAGTACACGAGACTCAATACACAAAGATTATTAAACACAAAAAACACAAAAGAAAGGATGAAGACAAGTTCTAGGACCTCTCCTTCCATCTCTCTACACGCTCCCCTTGACTAAGGCAAAAGGCTTAGGAAATCTCCTATTTCTTGAACTCCTATACATGCTGTAGCTACCCAACGTAATGCAGATAACTGGACAGTCGCTTCTTTCTGCAGTCCTGGCTATAAACAAAGACATTAAAATACTGGACCATGCATGCATTAAGCTGCATTTCCAAGGGCTGAGAACTGTGTGAAATCAAAAAGAAGTTTTCACTACAGATATTCCTCTTTATGATACAACATTTACTCCCAAAGCGCCCCTATAGACAACACAAAACAATGGCTAACCACTCCAGATACAAAATACAGCTGATAAAAAAATACCTAACCACAGGCACTAAAAGCAGTAAAATGCTTTTGCTTTCCTTCTGGGGAAAATTATTTCTAAAAACCTTTGTGAAATACGGAGATTTAGACAAAACCGTCTTTTGCCATACAGACAAGACATAAGCAGCACAATCAAACTGCAATTAAGAAATAGGCTACAACGGATTTTCAAAGTACTTTTAATAGAAAAATTCAGCCTCTGAAGCATTATCAAATGAAGAACATGGAAGCTTACAGGTGTAAGTCTATTGAGGCAAGGACTGTATCTCATTATTTGAGATGAATCTCAAAGAAAAGCAAGAAACAAGGCCATCATTTCAAAATACAGCATTTTTAACCATCTTTCTGCAAGCTGGTACTAGTGAGCATTTTAATAAAAAAAAATTCTGTAATTTGTCCCAACTGAGTGGCTACATTAAGCACAGAAGTAGTATTCAAATGCCTGTGCAGAGTCCTGAGCACATGGTGCTTGTTTATCACAAATCTCAGTACACTCATAACCACAAGAGCACCACTAGGCTTTCCCTTGAATAAACTATGAGCTGGCAGAAAAGCAAAAATAAGACAACTCAAATCAACACAGAGTAGCACGCACTTTTTTTCAAATGTTGCCAATCAGTCCACTGCATACAGCTGAAAACAAGCATATACAAATATACAATATGAATATATATGTTTTTTAATCAAATTTTGACAAATTACCTACTGCAGTTTCATCTATTTCAGTTTCAACCATTTCCTCCATTTTTTTTTAACAGTATGAACTAGAGGTCAGTTATGCTATCTCTAACAGATGATCATCAGCTTCATTTGTGTTAATCATCACTTACACTGTTGAAGGCTATTTAGATGCTACTAAAACTGACTTTTGATCCAACAGGTTATTAAATCAGTTTTTTCTTGGGTTGTGTAGTTAACTTATTCTGAAGTTTGGGGTTCAAGGATTTTTACCTACATATCTTATCGTATCTTTAATACTGTGATTCTTAGTCCTATCCAAAAGATTTAATCAGGGGGAAGCAAAAGACACACAAGTGTTCAAACAGTTACTTCCAAACACGCGGACTTCATTCTCCATCTTTTAACAGTCCTTACACTGCCCAAAAAAAAAAAGGTAGTGTACTTTTTATTCTGTAATTCTCTTTTAAGCACTCATAGAATTGCTGTTCAAGTCAATAACTTTGGACTGTATCCACCTTTGAGAAGTGGGTCACAATTTGTTTATGCTATAGAATTAGATAATTATGCAGTACTTCAGCTACCTTCCCAAACATGAATAGGTCACTCTTTCTAAGAAAATTAAGGCTTTTTAAATGTCTTATTTTTAGCTGTTTAAACTGCAACCAACATTAAATAAATCAATTTTGAAATATTACATATTTCCAACTTCAATACCAAATTTTGCATTTTTCCATAAAGAATCTTAATCACACTTTGTGCAAAAGAGTTTCAGCCTAAGTACAATATAAGTCAAAATAGTTTCAACAAGATTCTCATAGATATTTCATCTTGAAAATAACTCTTTCAGAACGCTATGAAAGATAGCCTTTGATTCTCTGTTGCTGGTTCAAGGGTGTTGATATCGCTGCACTTTATTTTTGTCCCACTGCCAATTAAATATACTGAAATAGAAAAGTCTTTGAAAACAAAAATTTAAAAAATGTAGTTGCTTTAGGTTTTGATATTTACTAACTCAGCTCTTGATGGCAACCAGCTCCTTCAGCCAGAGTGAACAGTACAGCACAGAACTACCTTCATCCTGCAAACCACAGGGAGACCACCAAGCTCATCACTGGATGCAAAAGCCTTTCCTACTCCAGCCAATACCCGCAGAAAAGTAGAGAAACAAACTGAGAAATATTATAGCTTACTTGATCATGCAACTTGTACCTGGAGCAAGCCTCGCCAGGTGGGTAGCAGTATTAAATGGCTGACTCAAAGGATTCAATCAATTAAAGTCACAGATAATGACTTGTCAATCTTTTAGCACACTCTCGTTGTATTAAGTCCAAATTGATTTCCCTCTTTGGGACAGAATAAGAAATGATCAAGACCCTGTGGCATAGGATAACAAAGCCTACATCCCCATTCCTTGCTACTTATGACTAGTTAAGAACTGAAGGATTTATTCTCCTGAAATAGGCTAGATTGGTATCAAGGAAAAAGAATATGTCAACCAGAGTCCCTGCTCCTCTCCATAAGGGAGAGACAAAAATCTTGTTCATCTAATCCAAATATTACAATCTCCTCCTCTATGACCTGGCAATTTCCACCTGTACACATTCACCTCCCTTAAAAATTCCCCAGATGCACTGTAAGGATCTTTTGATGAGTTCTCACTCCAAACACTGGTGACAAAACCATCTTTAAGTCACCCAAATAGCTGCTCTGTAGTTTTTATGGTTACCCAGACATGCCTTTTCACGCTCCATCCCTTCCTCAGTCACACACTACACTTTTACACCCAAGTGAGATTTTCCTTGGAGGTGCTTCACTGTCAGGATCCTTCCCACATCTACCTGATCTTATACTCACTTTCCTCACACAGCTCCCAAACACACATCTGGTCCAATTCACTCACACACCAACTTTGCTACCTGTCAGCAATGGCAACATTCACCACTGACTTCACCAAGTCTTTAGTGTTCCCAAGCTGGTGATGATACCACAAGCTCAGTCCCCAAATTGGTTCTGCTACTTGCAGCTCTCTCACCTCCTAATACCCACTGCAGTGCTGCTACTCTAAAAAACTGACTCTGACACCTATTTTTCTTCTGTTGGCCTTTTTAAACATCCATCTCATGTCTGAAAACTGATTCCCTCCTTTTAAAATGTAACTTGAAGCTTATTTAGAGATGTGTTGTTTTACTATGGCAGTATTTTAAAAAACTGTAGTCAAGGCTGCCATTTACAAAGAGGATTTACTCAAAGAAGGTTTTAAACTGACTCATCACTTTTGCCTAATCCAATTCCTTATTGAATCAAACTTAATTGACATAAACCACTTAAATATCCATCTGCCCCAAAGGTTAAGTCAGCTTAGGGAACTAAATCAGCTGAACACTACCCTTCCCCAAAAAAGAGACATGAAATTCTGCATAAGGTTGGGTTTTTTCCCTCATTTTTCTTACTGCAAGGTCAGATAAGCAAGGGTACCAGTGCAACAGAGGGGTGAGACCTTGTGGTTTGGCAGGGAGGACATTACTGGTTTTGGCAGCAGTGAATTATTAGCTCAAGAGTGCTGTATTGCCAAACCTTGCTGAGCGTGCTCCCTGCCCTCCCACAGCAGGCAATGAGGTAGGAAAAATACCTAGAGCGTGTTTTCTCTAGCGTGCTTCTTTCAACCAGAAACAAGTTGAAGATTACTTAAAAGCTGCAATACTGGCTGACTTTGCTGGTGAATGTGAACTGTCACATCTGCAGCAGGTAAGATATTCAGGAAGTTCTATTTTTAACTGTAGGCAGAAAAGCATTAGTTTTACTTTTTTCAACAATATATTAATGAAATACTTCAGTTGGGCCTCACATACAACTTTACAAAGCCCTACATTCCAACAAACAACACAAAATTACAAACCAACATTACATTTAACAGGCACCTCTGTGAAGCTTGTTAACAGGACTCTACTACAGATAAGTTTCTAGGGGGTTTTATTGCCTACAAGTCATTTGTTCTTATGTTTACACAGTGTTGTCACTAATTCATATTTGCTAAAAACATGAAGTTGTTATCTCTTGAACTAATCACTAGAATCCAAGCCTAAATAGGATTTCTTTTTCTCCAGATAATAGAACTTAAGCCCCAGCCCTAGCCTTCTGACATTTCAAATCTTGCACTCTCACATGTGCAGATCCTGAAAAGCAGAGACGTCCCTCCCCATACCCTTTAGAAGATACACTAAAGAAAACACGCTATTTTCTTTTCACAATGCCTGGTGCAGTTTAATTATGTCTATACCAAATCAGATGCACACTAATTCATATATATAAAAATAGCAAAGTGCCTTCTCTGACAGTTTCAAGCATGGACAAGTTCCAGCAGATCGGGGTTTCTCAGTTTGCAAGACCCAATGCAGATATGAGTCAATACCATGTCACAGAAGCCTTCCAGAAGCAGCCCTCCTAACACGTGCCATCCACCACATTGCTGTAACACACCCGAGGCACAAATGCTAATTTAATCCTTTCTAGCATGCACACAAATACAGTAAGGCAGGTGTCTACATTACATATCTAATTGCTGAAAATACTTCCATTAAGAGGCAAAAGGTACACACACACACAAAAATCCCTTCACCTTTAACAAAATGTCAAGAAGTTTCACAGCAGTGACTTTTTTGTTAATGAGCCTTCTGTAGCTCAGTAGATGTTCTGATGCTTTAGCACACATGCATTAGGTCCTGAAATTTTATGCTGCCTAAGCCAGATTTTCAAAGGATATGTATTTTAACTAGTAAAAACCAATTAACTAAACCATAAATCACTATTATTGTACTATAAGGAAAACCTTTTATCTTAAGAAGAATCAGTGGATGCCTTCCACCTCTACTTTTCAAGACACAGAAAAACTACTAAAAACATTTATAATACTCAGTGACTAGAGATGTAGCACTCATATATAACAATGTTAAATTGCAAGAAAACATGAATGTTCACTTCATACAAGCTCTGCTTTTCTAGCAGCAGTATAAATCCGAAAAGAAATAAAGTTACTTTTAAAAAACATTTAAATCAGAGATGTGAGATTAAGGCAGGAGAGTGGGAAATGCATTAATTTAGAAGTATTTACCATGAATCAGCTGATTAACATTGTAACAAGTTAACATCTAATCAGAATCTACCAATCAATCAGAAGACTCAGCTTGAAGAGCACACCTAATACCAAGTAATATTAATTCTAGGATGCTTGTGTCCTCATTCATTCTTAATCATAAACATTTTCATGGGATTCATGCACAATATGAAGTTAAATATCTGTTTGAAGGCCTACCAGACAGGATGAAAAAAAAACTACTCTATCTCCCTCATGAAAGGCAGAGAAGTAAATCTATCATGGCATACATATATGTGAAGCTTTCAAAACAAATGTCAGTTACAGCATGCCCTTAAAAATATTACTGAATTAGTCTGAGCAAGAGCTAAAGTACAAATATGTGCAGATTGCCCAGAGAGGCTCAGGGCACTGCAGCCCTTTCCCAACACCATTTGCTGCAGCATGTATTCCCAGTCACATGCCAGCAGCGCAGTCCACACAGCTGCACGGCTTTCCCATCCACACCGTGGCTGCATCCGGGCCTGGCATTCACAAAGAAAATTCAAAACATCTGGATCTCAAGTACGATTATATGCAATGCTTTTTACATAAATTCTATCAAGTCCACTGTATTGCCAACTTGAGCTAATCAAACGGTGCAACTGCAGTGACCCAGATGCCTGAAGTAACGGCAATAGGATTTCTTCCTGGGTGCATAAAGAGGAACAACCAAACAGAGCAGCTCTCCACTTTCTAGATGGCTGTTCTGCCAATCCTTGAGATATACCTAGGTATACCTATTATGTATTTTATAGAGAGGTCAAATGATATATCAGGTAATGGGGGCTGTAAAAATTCATGGTCATACACAATGAGACTTCAAATGATAGCTGACTTAAATTGGGAAAAAAAATAGGTAATTTCATCTAGAGGGTAAAGGAGTGGAAAAACTATTCTGACATCTAATATCTACTACTATGAAAAACATAGCACATTTCTGGTTTTAACTGCTATCTATCAGATACTATTACAAATCTACCAAAGAAAAGAGTTCTGAAATCTCTGGTATCATTTCTTTTTCTGAACAGTACTCTAATAATTTCTTAAACACCTCCTCAACTGAATAAATGCAACTCTTTTCCTCTCTTGGGAGAGCATATTTTCCAGATCTATACTCATTCAAAAATTCTTTTTTTTCCCTTCTTCATCTCTTGGAGTTTGGTAACAGCCTAGAAAGCCAATTAATAAAATCACAGCCAAATTAGTATTTCAACAGTTCTGCTCTACTTTAAACATTTTCAAATAATCACTTCCAGAAATACATTTCTATACCTTAGAGGTTTCATTTTATGCTTTATATTAACAACTTGCATCACAGTCAAATACAGCATATGATTTAAACTTGTCCAGTCATTGAAATATTTTCTGAGGGAAGACTGGAGTAATGATCAACAATCACTTTGTTTTCTTCCCACTCCACAAATAGCATCAGCTCAAAACAAAAGGATGAGTTGACAGAGTTGAACACCAAAATACAACAAACAGGAAATAAACAAGAAAAGTCTGAACACATACAAACCTGAAGACAACGTTCAAAAATGACAGTGGTACTAACTATACTGTTGCCTTCATCTTCTGATGTTCAGGAATAGACGTATTTGAATTCTAAGAATGAATGTCACTAAAATTGCAAATTTTCAGTGTAGGGGTTAAAGGCAGATCCAGATAAATGCTATTTTTGAAAAAAATGTAATGCTTCTGATGATTGTATTTGGATTGCTGAATACTGCCCAAGTGTACAGATAAATTCCAATACTTTAGGAAATACTCTCCTGCCTTGACAAAGAGGCCACTGACTTTCTAACCTTACCACATGGTGGCATGTCTAAAGATCCTTTGCCTCACTAAAGGTCCATCTTCCAATTTGGGAAAAAAACTTCAGAAGCAATTTTCATCCCTTCACAGCTCTCCCATCTACCCTCCAAGCTGCTGTTCTACATGTATCAAATAGGGCAAGAAAATCTATGAGAAAATAGTTTGTCTGTAAAAATGCTCTTTTAATACAAAACAAGCAGCAGTTAAAGGGCTTTAAGTCTGGAATTTTCTAGATTTGAATATCTGGCATGTATATGCTTTTTATTTAGGCTTCTTGCTTGCAATTTCTTTTTCCTTTGTATAGCCAGTCTGGGGAAAGAGAAATCACATTATTAAACATCAGACTGGCATATGTTTGAACACCTTGCTGTGCCATGCTTGACATAACAGAGGAAACAACCATAGTACCAGACTTTGTCTCGCCCAACAGGATAAGTCAACTAACTGGGTAATACGGATACTTGCTAAAATCAAATAAATGATGAGAATAAGGAGTCCTGAAATAGTTCAGCAAAAAGTAGTCAGCACTTCTGGACTTTCCTGCCCAGTACTCACTTACAAATTTCTACTCTGCTCTCCTAAGAACAAATACCTACCCCTAGTGACTTTGCCAAAATGAATCCTTGTTTTAAATCCATAAGTGTTTTCTTTTTATTTCCAGTCTCTACAATTCTGACTTTGCAATAATTTCCTTGTCGTGTAAATCTTACATTTCTTGACCCCCGTACTCACATCTCACACATAGTTCTTATATTTCACCTTCTAGTCAGCTTCTCTTCTTCACCTAGAATTTGCATGCTGCCTCCCATGGTATTTTCTCACCCTGAAGATTCCTCATCCAAACCCAGTGTTCCTTTTTTCCCCTCAGGGTTCCCTGTACAGCCAAGAAAATAGCTGACACCCTCACACCCTGAACCCTCACCAGACCAGTTTCTCGTTACTTGTTTCTCCCTGCTCTACTGGTTTTCAGTCCAGTTCCCCTACTTTTTTCTTCCCAGACTTCAGGTGCCATCCACCTTCTCCCTACCCCTAGCTCCTGATTGCTTTGCTTTCAAAACCTACCAAATTTCTGCCCTTCTCTGTCAAATTTCAGGGCCAACCCCATTTGATCCCATACCCTTGTTCCAACCCATCTCTTCTACAAGGCCATGGTTTTCCTCCTGTGCTCACATTATTCAGCTATCAGACCTCAGAATTAGGATAATAAATGAGGACATAGGACAGAAAATCTCCCCAGTACCAGCAGTACATGTTGCAGGAAGTTACATGCAGCTGCAAAAACCAAGCCCATACAGAGTTTTTAGTTCTTCCCCAACTGGTCCAAATGGGTGATTCCTCCATGCAAAAACACTCCTACACCTTACAAGTTTAAAATCCTCACTCCAAAAGAACATGATTCAAATCTTTAAACCACCAGGACAACTCACATCAAGAAGCTGAAAGACTCCCTTCCTTAGTTATTCGAAAAACTCAACAGTGTATTTTAGGTGAAGTTTTCACATACAACAGTTCTAGCAAGACTCATGAGCTTGGAAAGCTTTTGCCAAACTCCAAGAATTTTGTCTAAGCTCTAATCACTTGAAAACAGTCTTGTAACAAGCAGCAACAGTAGTAAGATCTCTGGTGCCACAAACATCATCAATATCACAGTCTTTTATAAATTAATTTACAATCCCGTTACTGAACAGAATCTCAATGTAGCAAGTACTGTGCAAACACAAGATAAAAAGGCAGTTCCCTGCTTTGAAGAATTTACAATCTATTAAGATAAAAGAGGACTACTAGCACAAGATGAAAACACGCACTGAATGGCTCCCTTCTGAGATCTATAGGATCTGCTAAAGAACCGTCCACAATCCATTCACTACACACAATCCACGCAGAGCAACACAGTATCTTCCCGAACCTAACCACTGATTTGATACTAAAGATAACATCCTCCTCAAATCTGCTCATTTTATCACTCTCCTACCACTTTTTTCTTACCACGAGAAATCATAAGGACTCACTTCTGAGCCCTTTTTCCCTTCTCAGCCTTTATTATTCTGACTTGCCTCCCTCATCCTCATCATCTTCTCTTTCCCGAATTCCAAAATCCCTTACAGAGCACTTCTCCAATTAGCATTTCTTTGTCTTTTTGGCTTCAATAGGAAAAACATTGGGGGAGCGAAATTTGTTTTGTTTTGTGGTGGGATTTTTAAGTGAATAATTATTTCAAATCAAATTCACTAACCAAACTATACAAAAGGCTCAGAAATCTCAGGGGGAGTCCTGAAAAGAAAAACAAAAAACAAACTACTGAGTGCCAGCTAAATGGAAAGAGGAGCCTGTGGGGATGCTTAGAGACTTCAAGACTACTAGCCATAGCAAAGTGCTGATTCTCAGAGCCCTTGATCAAGTGAAGCAAGGCCTGACATCTCATAGCTTTGTCCAATTCCTCCTGGATAGAAATAAAACCATCCAAACACAGAAAAGGGGGGCTGAACTCTGTCACTCTATGCCTAACTCATAATGCTGAAGTACATATGACACAAGTAGGTTATTCTACCCTCCACTTGAACCAGTTCTTGCAAAAATACAGCTTCAATACCACTTCACTGGTGCTCTTACCTTTCTTTCCTAAGCTTCCTCAGAAAACAACTACCTTGATCCTTTTCTACTCTGCTGCTGCCCATGGGAATCTGAACAGATGCAATGAAACCCAAATCGACTTGTCACTTTCCACCATGCAAAACCCAAACATCTCAATAAAATAACAGCCGTAGTCTATTCTCAACCAGAGATCAACTCTACAGTCATAGAACCAGCTCCTGCTACTTGAATTCTGTACAAACTACTGATAATGATGCTCATGAAAACATCGTCCCTTTTCTATCTGCCGCAATGCAAATGTCTCCATCTCTGCTCTATAGCCTGTTCTTACCCAATGTGAAAAAATAGATCTAAGTTTAAACCTTGGAGTGAAATCCTTAGACAAAATTTCAAGCAACGTGTGGCATTTCAATTATTTCTTCCAAACATGGAGCCATAATTTTAGCAATACTACGTAAGTTGAACTCAATTTTAACACTGTAGTAAATGGCCAAATCTTTTCTGTTATTGTCTGTATAGAAGATCATGCAGAAGACAAAATCACATACTCTCTGAAAGTAAATGGAAAGGATGAGGTGCAGAGAAGCAACAGATATCTATTACCTTTACAACACGGTATTAGAAGTAACCTAACTACGTGTACATGCATTCTGACATACAAAAAATGTGCTATCTAAAGCGTATTAACAAATACTTAGCATCTCAGCAAAAAAAATATGTGCATGCGTAAGTACGGCCACATAATGTGACAAAACATCTTGATCCGGTAGGTAAACATTTAGGCCATTTAAACAATTATGCATTGTCGTGCAAAACGACAGGAATCTCTCGAATTACTACAGTCTTTAACTCAGACCGTGCTTAAATGTTTCTGTGGCCTGCTTAACATTCCAGGCATACTTCTGGCAAGGTAGCTCTGGCCGAGGTTCAAACTGTCCTGATCCAACTTTCACTTACTATAAAAACATTGTTTAATATAGAAAAGCATACACAGAGACATATGTTTCTTATTTCGCAGACACCTAAAATACTGACACTTGTGTTCACTAACTCCGCGTGGAAATTTTTATGCGACTGCTTTTGAAGCGAGGTCGTCTTTTACTGAGCAGCACCCGCAACAGAGCCCACGCTTCCACCAGATTTCACCTACGACGCTTCGATACTGCTTATAAGGCATTTCTGCCAGAAGCCGTAAGACCTGCCCGTATTTATTCACCCGAAAAGAGAAGAAAAGGCCTAACCCGGGCTCCCCACGCACCGCCGGGCCGTTCAGACGCTGCCCCGGACACCACGCAGCTGCAGATTTTTGCTCCTAATTTGCAGCAGACCGCGTATTTGTCAAATTAAGTGCAGGAATTTCCCGGTTTGCTTACCTCCACGCAGCGTTATCTTTTATGAGGAGGTAATCTACCAAATTACTCCAGCATGCCTCCAGCCTGCTGCTGCCAATTAGTTCAGCCCGGCTAATAAATCAGGATGGCCAAGCCGCTCGGTTACAGCGGGGCTGCTCCGGTACGCGAGGAGTACAAACACAGGCGGTGTCAGCGCTCCTGCCTCCCCATCTCCCCCCGCACCGAGACATCGCTTAGCCCGAGCACCCACCACGGGGATGTGGGGGGCAGAAACCCTCAATTCTCTTTTTTCTGGATCAGATTTAACATTTAACACTGCCGACAAACCCATCAGCAGGGGTGGAGGCTCTGGCCCCGCGATGGGCCGCGCAAGGCCGGTGTGACAGAGCCCCCACCCTGGGCCGCCGACCCGGAGCGTCCGAGTGCCCCGCCGGCAGCGGCCCCGCCGCCCACACCCTCCCGGCGGC
>VXBR01009749.1:355903-393623 GCA_013400215.1 Cisticola juncidis | reverse complement strand
GGCCCGGCCGCACCCCGCGCCGCGGAAGCCGGGCCCAGACCCAGACACGTCGGCTCTAGGAGAGGGCGGCTGCCTTCCGCCCCGAGCCGGGGGAAGGAGGCTGAGGCCCCGCCGGGGCCCGTCCTGTCCTGCCGCGGGGCCTGTGCTCTGCCTCGGCCCGTGAGGGGCCCGGGGGAATGAAGGAAAAGGGGAGCCATGCCCGGCCCTCGCTGGGTCATCCATTTTCTGGCGCCCGCCAGAAATGCCTCGGAGGTGCTGAGCAATCTCGGTGTGCGCAGGGACACTGGTAAGGGATGGGGGTCCACTGCAGAGGTTCAAAAGATGTTGGAGGAGAGGTACAGGAGAGTGCACGAGTCACGGATATCATGCTGTATCCGTGACCGGATGAAGGGAGGGTGAAAAATTACACATCTGGTTTGCCTGACATCTCAACTTGGTCCCTTAACCCCATTCCGTAGAGCAGAAAGCAGCTGTATCTGATTTGAGCCTGCTGGAGACCACAGTGCAGAGTTCTAGCTATCGTCTAGAAGTAAATTCCACAAAACTTTGTTAAAGGAGGGTTAAAAATTAGCATGTGGGAGTCCGTGCCTTGGCAGGATGCTGCCTTCAGCTAAACCTTTAAAAATCTGGACATAAAGATTAACATTAAAATAATGCAGGCTAAGCTTCTGAAAACTAGGAACAGGGTTAACAATATATTCTCAAACAACCTTAACTCAGCCCCTTGAAATTGGCAATACACTGCCAGGGATTATATTGCAATTCCAATTATGTTTCACTTGCATTCACCGTTTTAAATTACATCTCTATGAACATTAATTGCTGCAGTATGGTTATAAGTGCAGTAAATTAGAGGACTTTAGCTCCTGCCTTCTTAGGACTTTCTCTTTCACCCCCTCCATAAAAACACTGACTATCCAAGAGCAGTGCATGAGAGAGGCAGCAGAGATAATAGAACAGATCTGACTTTCTACTTATGTCTCGTAGGGTATTTCAATAGCAGTAGACTGTAGTTTTCTTACCGCGGTTACTGTCAGCAGTGAGGTGCAATAGAGTAATAGGTGGGCTTAGTAATGAATGCAAAGCAGTGTAGGAAGCTCTGAGGGCAAAGGTGAATTTGATTAAAAATGTGGTAAAGGTGTAAAATTTAGCAAATGCAAGGCTGTAGATCCAATTTTCATACGCATAACAACTTATGTTTGGATCAGCTCATCTCAACAGAGTTTGCTTCAGCAAACACTTGTCAGGCCATCTCATGTGCTCCTGAGAGTTCAGCAGTATCTCCAGGAGCAAGGCGCTGTTTCTGTGTTACAGATGTTTTTGAAGAGTATTTCAAAGCGGGCAGACTTAAGGCACAGTACAAACTATTTTTGGTGGTTGCAGCTTCTATTATTCTTTTGTTATTTTAAGAACGTCTCCCAGATTTTCAGAAGTTTTGTTTAGCAGAGGTAGGCATTCTAAATGGCCCATATCTATATTAACCTTTTGGGACATTGGATTTTTTTTGTTTCAGAAAAATCTCAAACAGCTGTCCACTGTGCACCACAGCTCAACTTTCCCTTCCTTACTTTGAGTGCCTTTGCAGCAATTACCTTAGCACAGTAGCTGCACAACTCAGCACCATTCCGAGACACTGGACTAGTTCATAATACCTGGAAGCAGCACAGCCAGGTTGCTGTAATAATCCACCAAGACTAATGAGCCCTGCTGAGGATATGTGCAGCACTGCCCTCCAACATGGGCTGGTTCTTCCTCATCACTCCCCAGAGTCCCAAAAGAGGATCAAGCTTCAGCAAAAAAACTCTAGATGGAAGTTGCAGAAACAGTGTGTGACTGACCATGGAGGCAGCAAAAAAGGAGACAGGGAGCTCAGCACAGCAGTGAACAAGAGGGAAACTGGCAGGACTGAGTGTGGAACATTTCCTTCAGGTCATAGCCCTTCAAGTAAATTCTTTTCTTAACTTTGGCAAATTGCTCCAGGTTAGAGCCAGGAAAGCACTTGGCTGAGCTGTGGTTTCTCAGGCAGAATTACCATGCACATGTTCCGTGTAAAACATGATCCTGTATCCAGTGTGTCCTGTGTATCCTAGGTATTATACATGACCTGTATATCCAGTGTGAATCCTATGGATTCATTATAAAAGCTGTTGAAGATGCATATGCTACTATGTAAAACACACGTCCAAGATTTTCAGATGCATTGTAGCTGCTTCTGCAAGTGACAGGTTGCATGTTCCTAAATCTTGAACAGGATTCTGCCTGGGCAAAGTTTTCAGGGTAAATATGAGAACATGTCCTAAAAAAACCCCTCAGATTTAAAATTACCCTACACTTCAGGTCTAACTTTTAGGCTGTCTGTATATAGAAAAATCATTAGCTTCAGTTAGGAGCTGAAGCTTCTTAAACACTCATGAATAAAAGTGTTGGAAAACCCGATTCCAAGAGTCCAGCCAAGCGTGCACAGAGCTGCCTACGGGAACCAGTAGGATATGATAGGGCTTAACGCTTGCCTCACCAAAACTGAAACTCCCTCTGTCTGCAGCACATCCATGCCAAGGTGCTAGGCAGGAACTCTCAATTATTTTCCCGGCCAGAACAGTACCCTTCCTTGGATGTTACCTCATCCTTCTGCCCATTCCTTGTGAGGAAATGAACACAGCATTCAGAGCCAAGTATTATTTTTTGAGTAACATTATAAGTCAAGAAGAGAAGAACCTGAAAAGGTCACTGTAGTTTTCATGCCAAAGTACTAATATGCAATGGATTTTGTGCTGTCCAATGAACCCCTCCCAGGCCTGCTCCCTCCCTTTTATTTTCCTTCCTCTTTAATGTCTGTGCTACATCCAGAGGGTAAAAGGAAAAAGAGGGACAGAGAACCTAGTGCAGCACAGCTTACCTCTGGTTTAGGTTGCAGAGAGAAACACTCTACCAAAGAAAGATGACCTGCATAGTATGGAAAATGTAATAACATGGAAGGTTTTGAACTTAAAATAGATAAAAGTCCACCACAGGAAATTAAATGCTTGCAGTGCGTATTTTAATCAATCTGAACAAATGGCAGTAAATCATATTTCATATAAAGCAATAACTACATAAATTTACACTGTCCCTGGTCTCATATCTTGTCCATATATACCTAATACACATCTCAGTTCTCTTGTATTTCACACACCTTCATTCCACACCTGTTTTCCTTTCCTTCCTCTTTTCCACCCACAAACATTGCTCACGTATTCACTCATTCCTTAGGCACACCTATACCCATTAACTCAAAATTACATAAGCAGCTTTTCTTCATGTGCCCTCTCTTGCCATCTTCAGTGTTTATAATCACAGGTTCTACCTACACATCTTCTCTGTTATACATGCCCTTAAATCCAGGTCTTGATTATCAGACCTAGACTGTGTTTCCACAGAAAATGTAACTATATCCCACTGTAGCTTGTAGATAATAAGTTCTGATTTTATTGCTGTCCGCAGCAAAAGCCATTAACTTTGCATAAAATCCCAACCTCATTTTGGCTCTCCACTTCTTTCTCATAATTGCTGAAAAATGGCAGCCAGTCAGGACTGATATATCATTGTGTATAACAACAACTCTGTCCCCATCTTCGAATTGTGAATACTTATTTGCAATTTATTTCCCAGATACTCCAACCTCTGTGGGACCTTTGTACTGTCTTGACACCTAACTAAAAATTGTCACTTCTCTGGGATCATAGACGTCATCTGGAACAGCAGAGCAAAGTCTCCATCATCATCATTGTCCTTATGGCCATCTATCACATTCCTGCAAGCAGGGCTTGCTCCTCTTTCCATATCCAACAGAATAAAATCATAAGAGACAGGAACATAATTTCTCATTAGCTCTGTCCCTTTGGATCATTTATGTTTCCCACACATTCACATGTATGCAAAAATATAAAGGCAAAGATAAATTAGAGATAGAGAGGTCATAGAAATATGTACACAAATACACAGAAAGATATATTGTAAGACCCTCTTACAAAGGGGCTGTAATCTCTCCAAATCAAACAAATCTGCACTCTGTCTATGACAATCTATTAGCTGGTTGAATGGCTTCACTGCTGAGAAGTCTGTCTCAGGTGGAGGCTTTCTTGGGCAGCCTCCAGAATGGTGGAAACCACAGTGGCTGCCCTGCTTTTGCAGCCTCAAGCTGATGTGGTGTCTGAATTTCTTTCAGAAGGTTACTGTACAAAGCAGAGTTTTGATACTTGGGTTTAAGTACACCTTAACAATTGGGAACAAGGTGGGACATTGTCTCTTCCTGAGGGGTACTGATTGAGATGGTAGGGGAACTGGACAAGAAGCAATCCTCAGCGATTACATAGGATTCAGGGAGGGTGTAATGGATTACAGATACAATGTGTAGTAGGAAGGGTGATCAGCAGTCATCCATTTCAGAGGAACCAAAAAGTAGCAAACCCTAAACTCTCACTTGCTGTCAGCAGCCAAGAGCAGGGCTCCAGGATTAGAAGGCCTGCTGATGATCATTCTCTGGCTCAGCTGTAGGTGTGAAGGGTGCCAGGAAGCAACACAGGAATGTAAAATCTCTGAGGGCTTTCAGGATGGGTTACACAGTAAGGAGCTGTATTTGTGCACATGTGAAGGAAGACAGTCTTTCCCTCTATACATTAAGCACGTCTGACACTCTTTATGAGGAAGGGTATTTCCACATGGAAAGTACACTGAAAATTCCAAATCAATGGGGAAAAACCACAGAGGGTAAGTGTGAATCTAACATGAAGTATCACTGAAAGACTTCACAAACAAGAGTGTGTTATCAGGAGGCATTTATTCTGCAGCAACAAGTCATCTGAGAAAAGAGCAAGTAGTCCTATGAGACTTTTGTAATCATTGACATTTTTTCCCTGCTTCTTTTCACCATAGTAATTCTATTTCAATGGAGTATGGAATGTCTGTATTTAGATTTTTGGGTCGGTAATCTACATCCAACTGAAGAAATAAATAACAACAAGTTATTGTTTGGTGCTTCACTTCCTGGTAGGGAAATAACAAAGAGTTGCATTGCCATAATGCACAGTGTGCGTAGCTGACACGTGAGGTAGACGACAAAGAGGACACTACATCTGGGCATGTTAAGAAAATACTCTCTTACAGTATTTTTGCTTCAAACATTAAGGCTGTGGTTTGCCTTTGAATAAATGCAATTCAAATACTTACATACTCACTGCAATGAAATGTTATACACAACAATTTTTCCTTCTATCATTATGCCCATAAACCACTGAAATATGTATATAATATGCTTTTATAATGCACATTTGAAATTCTGTGGCATGCCAAAATTCTTATTTTATGACATTGTTTTAATACGCCATTTACAGGATGAATTATTGAACAGTAAATTTTAAATAAACCAGATTATGTAGAAATAGTAAGATATGATACTCATCTAGGCTTCACAGCTTAATAAGACTGTATTAGCTACAAACAGGAAATTTATGAAATGTACTGAAGTTAGATATTAAACAACTGTAGCAATAGATTTAAATATAGATCAATTCCCTAAGTGTGCAGGCCTGATAATGTTCAGCTTGCATATCCCTTTCTAATCCTCTTTGTCATGGCACCTACTCATTTGTCTCTGAAAGGCCTGGGATAACAACAATGTGAATTTCTCTTTATCATTCCTAATATAACAGTTCACTTGATTTATTTATCAGGTATGAGTATTTTCTTCAAACGACATAAGTGCTCTCCTCAGGAAATCCCACTGACCATGTTCCCCATGACAAATCCCATTCTTTATGCTACACCTCTTTTTGCCAACTACTAAAATGCCTAGATTTAGCATTTTATCTACTAAAACATTTCAGATGATTATAGCTATGAAAAATTGTTAATTTTTTTTTCTCATGGAGACACCAGAAAATTTTCATGTGCCTTCCTGTGGTACATTCTGTCCCAGCCAATGTTCAAGTCTGAAGCTCATCATGAAATGCTGTGTATAAGTTGCACAATATTTTAAATTTCAGATTTTTAGAAGTCTCCGTAGAGATTTGATGACTTGTCAAGCTAGTTTAGTCAATATAAAATTCCTGATCAAGCATCCCACCATAGAGGAGAGGGTAGGGGGTAGTTACCCCACAGTGCCTCTCTCTCAACCCTGAATACTCACACACTTATTCTATTTACAAACTTAAGCCTATTTCACTTAAGTGCTTTCCCAGACAACTATAAATAGTCTCTTGGAAGTGGTAATTAAGTCAGGACCACATTCACTCACAGGAATTTAACAGCTTCTCCTGGCAGAATGCAATTGTTTTTTCCTCCTCCATCCGGGTCTTTGCAGTTGGCCACAGGGGACCTGGAATGCTTTAATGGTTCAAACCATTTGCAATATCATCGTATACTGGCACATTATTATTTGTTTTGCTTCATTATTCATGCTGCTATTAATTTTTTATTTAAAAAATTATGCGAAGAAACAGATTAAGTCTGAGCTCATACTTGTCATGTGCCCAAAATAAAATGGGATAGTGGAAGAGAGGGTGGAGCTACCCTAGAGGACCCAAAAGGCTGGAGGACAAGATAGTGGGTGCTAGGGAGGACCTGTGGAGGTGTTAGAGACAATTGTGAACTTCAGCATAGAAAAATATATTTAAACTATCTGAAATTACAGTTTAGGGCTTATTGTACTAACTTCAGTGTATACTGACTTCAGTGACTGCAATGACACTTTTGCATTAATTGTAAAATCGTAAGTTCCTAGAAGAATCTTCTCTACAAAAATTTGTTGCAGTTAGCTTGATTTTTTTTTCAAATGATAGTTAGGTTAAACTTGGAGGAAAAAAAGATATTTTACAGAATTTCGTTTCAGTTTATACTTAAAGTAAGGGAAAGTTATTTGTCCTGTTAGATTTAACAAAGAAACCTCTCATGTCAGCACTTTAGACACCCGGTGGCCACAGCCCACTGCATTCTAGCTCTAACAGGAGATGTTTTTTTGCCTCCTGACCTTGGAGCCAGCATAGTGCTGTGCCACCCCACAGCAAGGAGGCCCCTTTCCTGCTGCTGCTGCTGCCCACCCCCTGGGCAGGGTGCTCGGGGAAGCCCTGAAGACTGGTGTGTGTCTTGTGTCAGTTTGAAAGACGGTAAATGTAGTCACTGTCCTGCATAAAGCTTTTACAAAACAGAAATAGAGAATGTTCTAGATAAATTACCATATATAGGCTTTATGCAGGATCCCCCAGTACATTTGCTCAGTGACTCCCAAGTACTTCAACAACACTGGAGTGCTTGTTCTCACATTGACATCACCAGAGAGACATTTATTCCAACACAAGATGTTTGCTGTGCAGAATATGTTCAATTTTGTTTTACATAAGCACATTATTACAGTTCATTTTTCATTTTCATCGAAAGATGTCTGTGGCATTGCCTACTCTTAGGAGCAAGAAACAACACAAAACAACCCCCCAGCAACACCCTTTTTTTTCCCCCATCTAAAAGAAACATGCCAGCTGCCATGTGTTTCAGTAAGTACACATTCCAGTTCAGCAAGATGAGTATCACTGGCAAATGTGTGTTGTGATTTGGATACTGGAAACATAAATATATATACACACGCATACGTAATACCTCTGAAACATGAAGATGATTTTAGCAAGTCAAATCAAAGTCCATCCAGTCCAGTACTCTGTTTCTAACGGTGGCCACTCCCAGCTGCCCAGAGTAGTTTAAGGACAAATCAGACACACGGTGACATTTTTCAAGAGCTATCTGCCAATCTTCAGTGAATTCCAGCTCAGGATGTTCTTGCCCAGAGCCAGAACCCCTGTATTCAAAAGTTTCCAAGGGACTTTCTTTATTAAATTAATCAAATTGTTTTAGCATCCACAAGATATATGGCAGATATCTTTACCTATACCCTTGGAGAAGTACTATCTTTTGAACCTTTGTGCTGTTACCAGTTTGATGACTCCTATCTATTGCATTAAAGGAAACTGTGATGATTTTGTCTTGTCTATGGAGATGCATCATATATCCCATCCATCCTCACTGTGATGTAGTTTTGTAATATTCCCAGCCTTATGAAGGAAGAAATCTCATCTTTATTTCTTGCAAATTGGACTGAAGTGATCTCTGCCCCTCATTCACCATGATAGCTTACCAACAAATTAGTAAACAGGGTTGGATTAATAGTGCCCGCTTGACTGTCCTATCTGAAATAAGGGCAAAAATACAAGTTAATGGTTTGTTTTGGCCTTCAGTTCATTTTTCATGTGCTGTTTATATGCACAGAAGTGCTGAGTATGAGAACCTCCATAGTCTATGTAAGTTCTGAAAAGCAGAATTCCTTGCAAAATTCCCCAGTATGCCCAGATCAGAAAAATACAGCCATAATACTCAAAATACAAACATAATATTCATATTATAGGAGTATCATATTCATAATCAGAAAGCTCCTCCTCTTATATAGCAGTCATCAGTATTTTTTCAGGTTTGTTTTGGGGGTTTTTGAGTTTAGTTTTTTTGTTGCTTTTTTCTGGGCAGCACTGCCAACTCATTTGGATGTATATTTTTCTTTTAAGCCAACAGCCCTCGCAGAGACCAAGGTGATATTTTATAGTATTGTAACAAACCATTGCTAGATGTAGGATATATGTGCAAAGAATTTCTAATCTTTTCACAGAATCATTAATGTTGGAAAAGACCTCCAAGATCATCAAGTCCAACATTTGACCGAAGGTTAAAACCAGCAAAATAAAAATAAACAAAATTAGTTGGATGATAGGCCTTTGAAATTTTTGTCCTGCATCATCCCTTAGTGAGTATCTCGTCACCAAAACTACCTAGACAAATAACCTAGGTAGACTTCGATGTACTCTGAGAGCCCTTAAAGTTCACATATTGTCAAGTTCTTGTCAAATTTACATTAGCGTTTAAATTTAAACTGATCTCCAGAGATTACATTTTAAATATAGGTGCAATAATATTTTCGCTGGATCACATATAATATTAAACAAAGTTTAAATGATCATATGGGCTGCTTAAATGTTTTCTCCCAGTGTTTATAAACCTGTAATTAGTTTTTACTAATTTTTAGTAAAATTAGTTTTACTAAAAAGCAGCAAGCTTCTGTAATGCCTAGTATTGTAAAAACTATATTTCTATACTTGGTATAGCAATAACACAGCCTAAGAAAAGCATTTACTGAGCTCATAATATTGAATTAAGACCAGTGTCCAGCAATGAGCTTTTGTCACTAAACACAGCAATCACATACACAAAAAGGTTAAAAATCTATTTTTTAATTCAATGTCTCATTAGCACAGAAAAATCCTTGTCAAGGTCAGCATTCCCCAAACCATTTGATGCTGGAGAGATCTGTGCTGTTACTCCTTGTGTCATGCAAATATTACACTGCAGATTTGGTCTGACTCCAACTTATTTTCCATGCTCCTCTAGCAAAGTCAATGTATTTTCCTCTCTATTGACTCTACTTTTGCTTTGGAAGCTCTGGATTTTTATAACTGAGTTATACACCATGAATTGCCTTAGCAAATAATGAAGATACTGCTCTTTGGTTTTCTCTGTTATAAATGACTGTTGTCATATATCTGTTATAATGTGTCCATCATCACAAAGAATGAAGAATTTTGTGGCAAAGACAGGGCAGCAATCCAGTTTTCTGGGACAGGAAGCAGCTGATTTAATCACCAGACTTTCTCTTAGCACAGTGTCTTGCCTCATGCACTAAACACTTCCAGGTTTTGGGACGCAGAAGGGAAAAATGCAAAGTCCAATGAAAATCAGAATTGAAAGGTTTAAAATGACACTGAGTATGCAGCTGAAGAGACCTTCCTGTATGACCAGCACAGCACTGAGCAATGCCACTGACAACAAAGTGCAGGTCTAAGGGCTGCATGTGTTCCCTTCACAACTGCTGACACTGAGATTGCCAGAGGGAAATTTTCATGGGGGAAAGTAGATGGACTGCTTCTTTTTGCTTTTGACAGTTGCCAACATCCTGCAGACATCCAATGGAGTGATGGAAGAGAGGCTGCCATGCCCAGCTTCCAGACCTGGCTGTCCTAATGATGTCCACTAAATGATTCCTTGGCTTGTAGGTCTCAGAAACCACTTCTGCCAATAACTGACATGACTGAGAGAAAACAAATCTGTAGGCCATTAAATGTTTCCTGGAATTAAATCAACACAAAACTCAAATGAAACCAAATCATAAAAAGCTCAAAATGGAATAGTATGTATGATGTGCCTTAAATCTGGTGAGACATAATTTTATTCTACGCCTGAATTGAAGATTATAGATGATGCTCTTTTAATTTCATCATCAGATCTGATAAGACAATAGAGAGGTCACACAGAGGGGGGGAAAAGGGGAAAAAAGAAGGCATTGATTTACCATGCTATTCAGAACGTTATAATCACATGGATGAAAGGTATGGTAGTCCATTGGATCTTCCTGATGCCATCCATCTGACATACATTATTAGTATGCACTTTTCTATAACCACTAGCTCTGCTGAAGTTTTGGTCAGCATGTTTAGGATGCCCTATGTTCTGGGAGAATAAAGGAAAATCTAGAAAATAAGCAATGACTACTTCAGGTGTTGTTATCTTTTATAAGATAACTTTCCTAACCGTGGTTTCTTTCTTCACTGTGGTTGTCAACATTATGATGGCGTCACGAGACTGCACTGTACAAAAGATGTCCCTTGAAGCAGAGGCTTTAGGACTGAAATGAAGGATTTTTTTTTTCTTTTGGCTGGAAAAACTTATAAATGGCATTTTCCTTTCCACACTGGTTATTCCAACATGGGGTTTTTTTTCCTATGAGATGGTCTGTAGATGAACTAGGTTAACAGCATCTAATTTTCCTAGTATCATGACCCTTTGGGAGTACCATTTTACTAGAAGTATAATGAGATATAATCCTGCCCCCTAGCAACATCATTATTTATTACTGCTCTATTAATAGATTCTGTAACTTGTTTTTATTAACAAAAGATATGAGTGCATATTTGGCAGTAACTCTTCTTGATATCAAGGCAAAAAGTCACAAGATTAGAATCATATTTTCTCAATAACACTTTCTAACAATAGATAGAATTGACACTAAAGAACATCTTGCTAAGAATAGATGGAATTATTGTGTAAAAATGCTTCATACACAATGGAAAAAATTCCAATAATTTTGGCTGGAAGGCTATGACAGATTGTGACAAAAAGAAAATGATGCTGTCACAAGTGCAGAAAAATGCTTTAGCTGTGCTAGGGTGCTGCTTCTCTGCTCACCCCACTGTTTCATACTCTTTTGGAAGAACTTAACATTTTAAAATTTTGCAACTCTTTGGTAGCTGTCTGTCTCCTACATTTAAAAAATGTAGTTGTGAACTTCATACCTGAATGAAAATTGAGATTACTTCGCATTGGCATCATTGTTTTTTCTGAATGTGTATCATCCCAGTGTAACTTGTCTTGAAGTGGAAGAGTGCTTCAGTAACATCTTCACAGCTACCCCACTAATCTTTGAAACACAATTTGATAATACCTGCACAAAGTCAGAGTGCAGTTGGACTGATAGTGTGCTGACTGTGTGTAACAATGACTATTACTGTATCATACTTTATACATGTCTTTCTTGGCTTTTCAAGTTCCTTCTTCAGCAGAACAGGCTCCTGCCATTCTTAAATACTAGAACATAATTAGAGTAATTAGCAATGACAGTTTCTTCATTCTCATTTTTAGCATCTCCTTTGTACATGGTAGAATAAAAGTCCAGTGTCTTCAGTTTAGAGCCATACTGTGCTTTTCAATGGTGCCATAAATCACATAATCCCATTGGAATTAAGATGAGACAGGACATACACCCTTTGTTAGGGTATATACATACCCATATATAACATACATGGAACATTCATGTCTCACAGCATGTGAAGATGTGACTTGAACCAATCACTCCTAGCACAGCTGTTAAATCCCAACCAAAGGGAACAGCATCAGCTCCAGCTGCAGCAATGCCATACTGACTAAAGCACCCTCTGGCTACAGCCTCTTACCCTGCACCGTGCACAACGACAGTGCTGCCCTCTGACACATTCCCTCCCCCTTCCCTTTACCTTGTGTCCCAAGATGGGGAACCAAAAGCTGGGCAGCGCCATTGGGGGTGTGAGAGCTGCAAGGTGTGGTGAATGTCATTCTCAGTGGGTCTGTGACTGAAAGCAGGGAGGCCTGGCTTTCCTCTAGAAAGTCTTTGCTCTGCCAACGCAGCAAAATGCAAAAATCACTGTGATTTTAGAGCAATGTAAAGTCTACCATAGAAGAATTGATACTTTTTATTAATACATTCATATTGAGATGTATTTTATTTAAATGCTTTCTTAATTTCATTTTGGACTTCTCTACCCATAAGTTTGAAGTGATCTTATGAAATTTGTTCCTGTCAGGTCAGCCTAAATGTGTAAATTTGAGTGTGGACAGGGCCATAATACCAGAAGTCCTACTATGTTCTACAGCTTATAGGAAGTTTAAGTTTAAAAGCTGATAGAAAGGTTAAATATAAAATTGTTCCAGAGGGTACAGCTTCAGATGACAGCTTAATTCCCTTTTCCCACAAATCACAGTGGTTTTCTTCATGCAAATTTCTTGGTCTTCAGTATCTTCTCTCATCATATGGGAAAAGCACTTCTGCATTTCAAAATCCATACAGATAATAGTTTGAAGCTTCTATCTTCAATTACCATAATGGCCATAAAATTCAAAACTGCCTCTTTAAAAACATTAAAATAAATTTTAAAAAAGTAGAATCATTGCAATGATTCTATGTTCTTTCACATTTTCCTGCCACACTTCCTTTATTTTTGTCTGTCATTAGTTTAATTGGAATTTCATCTGGCTTAAGCATCTGTCATTTTGTTTATCTTTTCTGTACTGTGCATACCAATGGCACTGCCTCAGTAACAGTACAAGTGTGTTTATGTTAATAACAACAGGCATACAAGGAATTGTTCTCTGTCAGGTGCTGTCTTACAGCATCCCTTTGAAAGAACAGATTACAAATGAACACTGAACACCTGTTTTTTACATTCTTTAGTAAATGACTAATGTTTATATACAAAGAGAAGGTGACCTCAGTCAAGAGCTGTAGCAGCTGGCAATCACACTGCCAAATCCTTTCAAATGCTAGCCGGTTAGCAGAAACAAATTTTCTTTTTGTGACTACCAACTGTCAGTTTTGTTTGTTCTCAGCTAACTCAAATATTACCTATGCACACAGGATCACAGGCCAAAGTACTTCTTGCAACCAGCTGCTGGCACCAAGCGTGCTTCACTGATCAATAACGAAAGTGCACAGGATTTATTTCAACAGAAGGCTTGGCTGGTTATTGGAGAAAGGTCTCCTATGTAAGCCACACAAAGCCATACAGCATCCCTAGAGCACGAGCAAACCCCATTTCCTGCCCGGCTGGGATGGAGGGCAGGCGGAAAGGAGGAGGAAAGGAGATACTTTCATTGTTTACAACAGAATAGAAATTCCAACCAGAAGCAGAGGCCTGAGAAGGCATAATGACATTCCTCCTCCCTCACGTGTTCAAATCCAACTGGTTTTAACAAACATCTTCATAAATACCTTCCAGGAGGAGAAGCTGAAAAGTATTTCTAATCTTGCCACAAAAATGCACAGAATATGAATGCATTTCTAAAGGGAAAAATATTTCATTGACATGAAAATCAAGACAACACACTACATTAGATTCCACAGGTGCCTCTATTTCTTAGGGAAACTGATTTTCCGTATTCTTACTCAAGCGATGCTGGAGGCAAAGATAGAGGTATGATTCACAAACCACAGCCTCCAGTTTGGCTGCTCCTGTACTGCAGGTTAAGAGCCAGCACAGTAAGCAGCTATCTGTGCAAAGGAAATAGCCTGTATTGCAAGGAAACCTTCAGAAGTCTTTATGAAAGCTAAACAGCCAAATGGATGCTTATGGCAGCACTGAAGTAAAAAATGGTGCAATAATTATCATCATTGGCATACACAAGCCACTTAAAAATAAACCAGTTTAATTACTAATACTGATTATGGACATTTATTTCTTAGTTGCAAGAAAATAAAATATTTTTATCTGTTTGCAGTATCACTCGCAGTCCTAGAAGTTGTTCAATAGGAAATTTACTTGCCGACCCAGGGGACATACGCATTTTGGTAACCAACTCATATTTGAAAATTATGAGCAAAGAATATAAGTTTTACCTCTTTCATGGTTCTGTTTGTTGTTTTAATTCGGGTTTTCATATCATATGTTTTGTCATCTTTCATATAATTATATTTACTGCCTATGTATAAAGCTAAAATCTTTTCCCAGGATTCATGTTACTTTAAATTTCTTCTTTCCATCTCCAGCTCTTTTTTTGGAACCCAAACCAAGCATGAAAATTTTCAGCCAGAAAAAATGTTTATGCTACTAGTCAGGACACAACACATACCTGTGAAAATGCAAACACTCCCTCTTGCTGCAGAGGATTGCAATTTTTTTCTGGCTTTGTAGATATTTATTAGAAAGCTGATTTATGGGTAGTGCTGATCCAAATGAGAGTTGTCATGGCATTTAAAGTAGGCATAACACCACTCATTTGAGGGCAGAATAAGTTTTGCATATCTAGCTTTTGCCTTCTGTTTTAAGGATTAATGTTACCTGCTGAGGAGTTTCTCTTTTTCACCCCAACTAAATTTTGATTTTTTTCATTTAGATAAAATTCTTAAAGCTAGAGTGGAAGGCAGCTTACATATTTAGGTGTCCAATACTGCCTTGCAGTCCAAGAAAAAGGAAAGCTTCTGGTCAAAAGCAATTGAGTATCAATTACCTGTGAATGGGATGGAAAAATCCCATCCCAAACCGTCTGAGTAACGTGTACTGTGCAGCTAGCCCCTCACCCAGCTTCCTTAAATCAGTGTGGAATGACACCAGCTCAAATAGTATGTTTAAATGGCAGAGCAAAAGGCAACTTATTAGCTGTCTTTGATAGCTGTAAGATTTTTGCACCATCATGTTATCTTAGTTCTGTAATATCTAATTATATAAATCCTTCTGAATGTTTATCATAGAGCTTAAAGTGGATTCTATACTGTGTTAGCCACATACCTTAATGATAGCTTTAAAATTAGAGAGGATATTAAAAATCAGGTGTTTCCTACCTGGTAACCACTGTTTTAGTTGTGTCTGTGAGAGAACCACAAGCTATTTTTAAATAAAAGGCTAGGTTTATTTTGTTTTCTTTCTATAAATTCTCCAAAGGAAGGAAGTCTTTACCAGAAGACTTCTCAGGTTGGTTTCCTTTTACTGGCATAAGAGATGTCATTTGATGGTTTGTGTTGAAACTGAATCCAAACATCTCATCACTGCCTGTCCAGGCCCTCTTCCAGATTAACTTCATCAGACAGATTAAAATGTGAACAACCTGAAACATCTGCAAGAGTTTGGCATGGGATATACACTGTGTTTCTCAGGACACGTTTTTTTGTAATGTCTGATCTCCTGAACTGTTGGAGATGTGAGAGTGCTGCTGAAGGGAAATTACCAAACAATGTCAAGCACTGAGAAAATTAAAGAGAGAAAAGAGAAAAACCTCTCTGGCATTAGGGAAATGAGGTCTTCAGAAGACAAAGAGTGTCTGCCATAAAAACTGAAAAAGAAAAAAGTCTTTCACAATAATCATAATTATTTTGCCACAGTAGTAGAATTTAGTCATTAAAAAAGAGTTGCTGTAATATTAATAAGCATATCCTTCATAGCTACATCAATCAATTATCATGCAGGTCTCTGTCCCAGCTCAGGCTGCAGCAGCAGGGGTCTGTCATGTCACCAGACTCAAATGCAGTTTTCACAAGAACTAAACCAGCATTAGGGTACAGTTCCTGTGTTAGACCCACACCTCTAATCTTCGTTCTCAGTGTAATAGAGTAGAACCTGGAAGTGTTACATGTAATTCTTCCCTATGATACAAACATAACAATACCATCTCTTAAAATATGGGAACATGAGTTTTTCAAGTGACACTAACATCCTTTTGACTAGCGTGTGTGGTAATAGAGGAAGCACCCTAGGAGGGCTCCAGCTCATGCAGCACACCAGTACTGCATGGATCGAATCCTGCATAGCCTCAGCCCAGTATAAATGAAGTCAGATGAATTTCTGAAATTGATTTTCTAGAAGTGCTAGAACATCAAAATGAGAGGAATAGGACAAAATATGTCAGGAAAAAAAACAACAAAGAGGGTATTATTTAAATTATTGGAACTTTGAGACAAAGGGCTGAAGGGATGTAGGTGGTAAAACCAGTTTTCCAGCACCTTGGTCATACATTTTATGAGAAATTAATCCAGGTCTGGGGTCCCCAGCACAGGAAGGACATTGACCTGACAAGTCCAGAGAAGGGCCACCAAGCTGATTACAGGGATCAAGCACCTCTCCTACAAGGAAAGCCTGAAAGAACTGAGATTTTTCACTCTGTAGAAGAGAAGGGACCTCGCAGGAACCTCTTCTGAAGGGAGCCCACAAGAAAGACAAGATCATGTAGTGACAGGATAAGGGGAATGGCTTCAAACTGAGAGTAGGTTTAGGTTTGGTATTAGGAAGAATTACTGTGAGGCTGGTGAGGCGCTGGAAGAGGTTGCCCAGAAAAGCTGAGGATTCCCCATTCCTGGCACTGTTCAAGGCCAGGCTGGATGACACTCCAAGGAACCTGGCCTAGTCAAAGGTGTTTCTTTCTGTGGCAGGGCAATTGAACTTGAGGATGTTCAAGGTCCCTTCCAATCCAAACCATTCTATGATTTCTGAAAGCTCTTCCTGCACCTCAAGTGATGCACGCTCACATTCTGCCCGGCCTTGTGTCCTTATGGATTTGTGAGGGTGTGGTGAAAATAAATCCCCTTAAAACCTCTGACGGACGGTGTCCGGTCTCCCCGTGTGTTTGTGGGCAGCGGCGAGCAGCAGGCCCCTGTGCAGAGCGGCTGCAGCTCGGACCCTCTCTCAGAGGCAGCTCGCACTCTCTGCAGACGCAGCTCTGCCTCCCGGAGCCCGAGGGCAGCGCGCCTGCCTGCCCAACCTCCCTCCGGCACTCCCAGCTGGCCCGAGGAAAGAGGGTTTTTCCATGCCACAGGGGCCGTACTGCTCTGTGGGGCCTGAGCAGCGCAAACACGGCCGCGGCTGCAGACATTCATGGCTTTACCCACAGCGCGCCCGTTCCTTTNGGCAGCAGCGCCGGGAGCGGCCCCGCAGCTCGCGGTGCCTTTCTGTGGGGAGGAGGCGGGAAGGAGGCGCCGTAGCTCCTCCAGGGCGCTCCGCGGCCTTGCAGCGCCACAGCCGCTCAGCGAATCACGGCCTCGGCCCGAGACAGCAGCGGCTGACGCTGGGGGGGCTGCCGACCACCAGAGCCCCCGGCTTTCACACTGCTCCCTTTTCATAGGCCTTTCTCCCAGACTTATCTGTTTGTGTTTTTTCCTGGACTGAACATCCCAGTTACTAGCCTTACTCGTGGTTTGAAGCTATTTGCAGGAAATCTTTGTTTTCTCACTGCAGGCCCCACGGGTGCCCCGTGAGCCTCTCTCTTCAGGTTCTCTTGTGCAGCCCCCTTCCCCCATGTCATTGGGGCAGGCCCAAAGAAACTGCAGAATCTTAGTAGCGGTGCACAAAACCACTCTAGGACAATCCCAGATAGACAAAGATTATTTTTGTTATTTTTTTCTTACCCTCATACATTCTGAAAGATGAATATAAACACAAAGTTGTGGCATATACAGTGGACATATACATGAGTTAAGCCACGGAAATCAAAGCTGAATGAAAAATCTGCAAATACTTGGCCACAACAAAATCTATGCACCAAGTTTTGCTTTCCAAACTGTGGGACAGTAGGAGGTAGAAACAGTATCCCCAGCAGCCTG
Organism: Cisticola juncidis; assembly: GCA_013400215.1. Lineage (NCBI taxonomy): Eukaryota > Metazoa > Chordata > Aves > Passeriformes > Cisticolidae > Cisticola > Cisticola juncidis. Next base: position 375,667 of record VXBR01009749.1, on the reverse strand, counting down.
AGAACAAACCCTCCCCCTGGGCTGGAGGAGTATTTGAATTCAGGAGAAAAAGAAATGCCTTGATTTTTAAATACTGATGGAACTCAAGACTACTGGCATTGAAACAGGTGTTAGGAAAGGTGGTTAGGATTCCTCCCACTAGGTAAAATGAGATATTTTTGAAACTCTTTGCTGAAGATATCCTACAGACCAAAGTGGTCCAAACATATCCTTGCTATCTCCATGGCAGCAGCTATCATAGGGCAGTCTTGGTGGGCAATAGCTCCTGTGGAGACAGGAGGATTATATAACAAATGATAAAAACGACCAGAAAATTTCTTTGAAATAATGTGGGGATTTCCAGAATCTAAACCATGAAACATCAGCAAACGAGCTGAAAGTGGTGACCTCAGTATACCACAGTTTCCATTCTATAGGAAGCATTCATACTATATACAAACCCCACCCTAATACCTGGAAAGCAGTTCCAATTAGGCAAGATAAAAATGATGGACAGGAAATTGCTAACTGAAGGTGATCAGCTGTTGTTGAGTCTTTGTCAGGTGCAATGCTGGCCATGAAGAAAACTAACTGCTTGATACTGAAAACCCAGTGCTTGGCATCAGTATGAGTTTACAGAAAGGAAGGCTTGAGTTCTGGGGTGACCTGAAGTCTACATTGTATCCTGCAAAGCTTTAATAGATTCAGCCCCTCACACCATTCAGTGACAGCCATTAAAATGCCTGTGAGGGTGTTAATCACCATTTTCTATCACAAAAGCACATTTCTTTAAAAGCAGAAGGATGAGAGGAACAGGGTGTTCCCAGAGTTTTGAGATGTTTAACCCTGTGTGGTATTTTGCTCTTTCCATGGGGTCTGCAGGTAAGTTTTCTTTTAATATCTGATTGAAGAAAAATACTGAATTCAATTCTTATTCATTGTACTGGGGGGAAAAGCTATTAAATGTTTCTGGGCTTCTGAAATTCAAGTAACAGAACGTGTTAACATAGAATCATTCAATTACTAATATTGGAAAAGACCTCCAAGATTTTTGAGCCCAACCTGTGAACATCCAGACTTTGGATGGGTCTCTGAGCAACCTGATCTCATTGAAGATGCCCTTGCTCATTGCAGGGGGGTTGGGCTAGACAAGGTTTAAAGATCCCTTCCAAGATAAAGTATTTTGTGATGATTTCCCTTAAGGAAATGTGTCATGGATGGTAGTTGCAAGTTATCAGTCCTGCAATTGCATCTGTGGTGTAAAACACTTGACCATATTATTTTTAAGATGCATGGTTCCTTTTAAACAATTTTGCTTAAGTTGTAAGAAAAATATTTTCTTTCATGCCTTTAATGGGAGTAGAAAGTTTCTCAGTCAAGATCATCTCTTTTTAAGTTTTACAATTCGAATGACTAGCAGAGAAATCACAAACAACATGCTGGGGTCTTTTTTCATAACCCCATGGCCAAGTGGTCACTCCAAGAAGGCTGAACTAAAGTTAGTACCGTTCTCAAGAATATTTAAGCTTTATGTTTATCTGTTACAGGACAAGATTCAGTTTTCCCACTAATGTTAATTGGTTTCATTTTATGATGTCAGTTGATAATTTTTTTCCCAGTGATGATTTGGCAAAAAGGCAGCCAGTCCTAAAACCAAGCTGGTATCTGTAGCTACTTGCTTACTTTTAATGGTATTAAATCACCAATCCGTCCTTCAGCCAGCCAGGTGTTGTCTGAGCAATGCAAACAATTTTCTGAGTGCTACAGACATGAATGCATCTCCCAACAGTTGTGTGTCTGGCATTGCACAGAGATTAAATCACTTACCACAGGAACTGGGCAACAGCATTTTTGCGGTTCCTAAACCAGACTTTGGTCATCAATACCTGCCAAATATCTGCCAAAGTGCACTGATACAAAAAAAGTTTGTGATCAGTAAAAGCTTGAAAGTAGAAGCTCATTCTGTCTTGTCTATCCACTCTGCTGTAAACTGTTCTTGCTTTAAAAGACAAGAAGCTCCTTTTCATCGGGATTTTTTTGCTTTTTTTCTTAACACTGAATTAATCAGGGAGAGCATTTGTAAAAGGCTATGTTAATGTGGACTTCCTCTGCTGGCTTTCCAGTAACTGAGCATGATTTCTAAGACTTTATGTAAACAAAGGATTAAACTGGATTTGGGGTTAAATCTTCCTATTGCAGCATAATTCATCAGCAGTGAATGGCCAGAGAAAGCTATTAGTTGGGAGTACATGGATATACTTTCTCAGGAGGTTGATGCTGGTCATCTAAAATCAGATGTTTGCCATCAGTTTACAAATTCCTGTCATTCCAAAAGTTAACTTCTGAGAAAGACTTTGGCAGATGAATACTAATAAGAGGACAGGAACTGCCAAAGCTTCTGTGTACTACAAAATATATTTTATACATGTTATATAAATCTGCAGTCTCTTGCATTCTTCACTGTCACATGTATCTGCCCTGTGCTCTCCAGGTGGGAGTGCAGCCATAAAATTACAGGCCAGCCACCATCTTTCTCTGTGTAACTTACTCTTTTTTCTTCCTTCTGAATTTGAATCCCTAAAGTAAGTGGTGTCCATTCTTATTTTATGAGTAGAAGGTTATTTCAGGTTGAATTCTGCACAGACAAAAACTGTATTTTCTGAAACTCTAATCATATTTTAATCACTAGTCTTCCTTATCTTTGTTAAATCACCTGCCTCTCACTTTCCCTTTCTGCTTCTCTCTTCTCTGCTTGCATTTTCCTGCCTCACTCACAGTTTTTCCTCAATGACTCACTCAAGTTTCTTCTTCTTTACTCCTCATGAGAGGTTTTTTTGAGGGTTTGTTTTGTTTTTAGGTTGTTCCTCTGTCCAGTGTTGCTCTTCTACTATGCCTCCAGTGGCTTGTCCTTCATTACTGGTATGTTTGTGTGATCTCCAGATTGCACTGGTTATTTAGACAAGAAAAAGTCTTAGATCTCTTAAGGTATCATACTGGACAATGAAATAAGGATAATTTAAAAAGGATTAGAGTTCCTTGTCAGATTTTCTAGAAACGTGATTTGCAAATAGAATAATGGAGAATTAATTGGAGAATTCAATGGAGAATAATGGATAATATGGACTTCTGATAGTTTTCTTCAAAGTGTCTAGTTTTTTGTTTGTTTGTGGGGTTTTGTAGGGAGTTTTTGTTGTTGTTCTCTGTTTATTTAAACCAAGAAGTTTTTACAATATATCCTTAGGCAGTTTTGCACATCAGAGCTCCACTTTTTTAGACTGAAATTAAAAACAATCCTGCAAGATGCTGAATACTTTCATAAATGCTCTCTGACTTCCACAATCATATTCCTGTAAGATTCATTTTTCAGGTTAGTTTTGCATATGTCTACTCCAGAGTACTTTGTATTTGCTGCCACAAATACAAAGTTTCAGCTATAGGACAGATTTTCTGAAGCACTTCTGGGCCTCTGAAAAGCAAGAAATGCTTTTTTACAAAAGCAACTTTTTCTGACCATTAGTAATGATCTTTATGAAATTGTTGCTTAAATGTTCACATCAAAACTTGTGAAATTTGTGGACCAAATTCCTCCTGACATAGAGTATGGGTAGCATTCTTTAAGTAGGTTGACAACCAGGATTTCAAAGGAAAGAACAGCATATGACAGCAGGTTCTGAGGCCTGGACTGAGCAGGCAGCTAGAAGGGCCTGGAAGCACTGAAGATGCCACCAATTTTGATGAATGTTGGCATTGGCTTTGAACATCACCAGGATCATTTGGGAATTCTGGACTATTAGTATGCCAAGAAATGTTTACTATTTACAGCTGCAAAATGCAAGTCTCAGAATTCATGAGTTATCACTGGAAATGAAGCTATTTATAGAGAGATGTCCTGGTGTATACAAACATTTCTGAGAAATAGTAGAAAAAATATAAAGTATTAAGGCTCTTGTGACTAATCCCATTGATAGGTTCATGGGGTATGCTTTCACGGTGTGTGCTTATGGAAAGATAGGATGAACTGGTATGTGCTCAGTGCCTTGCAGCTGGAGGGATGTAATACCAGTTAGTTTGAAACATTAAAAAGTATAGTGACTTCAATAATCTCATTTTATTCCTAGCACAGGTTAAAGTATTTAACCTATACTTAACCCAGGTAAATATCGTGTATAAGGTAGGCTATGATATCTTTGTGACAAATTATGCAGTTTGATTCTAAAATAATCTTATTAAAACATCATTTAGGTGCCTTTTGGTAAAGGAATCATTGAAGCAATATTGTATTGCAGCAGGCAAAATTCAGTTAAATGAACACTGAATTTAGATATCTCTGAAAAACAAAAGTCCAACCTATGCAGAAGGTCACTTTAGAAATAACACTTTAGAAGCAACACTGAAGTGAACTCATGTACCTGTATGAAACACAGCAGTGTTTCAAAGTTAGCTAATGAAAATATTTTTTCGGCTGAAAAGAATTAGTCACATAGTGTATTTCCATTCCCTTGAATGAACCAACAGCAATGGATGAATGTCACTGAAGAGTCACAGCTGAACCCAGAGAGCTCCTTGGGCAGATGAAGTCACTGGTTTGCTGTGTTTATGCTGTAGCCCTGCCACACGTTTCTCGCAGGCCTCTGAGGCCTGTTTTATCAGAAGGAGCCTTGGCATCCAGCACAATGGCATGTTTATGTTAAAAAGAAAGGTCCCACTGCGAGGGCAGGACAAGGGACGCCAGTAGGAGCGGCAGCAGTGGCTTCCTGCGCCCTAGGCTGGCGTGGGCAGAGGGGGAAGTGAGGCACCCTGGCTTACACTGCAGACCAGGAACTGTAGATCTCAGGGATTAACACACATAGGCCAGTGATAACTTTCCACATTCCCCCAGCTAGGAAAAAGCTGATATGTGAATTTTGAGTACAGTCCTTATAACTATTTCTTTGAAGAAGGCTTGTAGGTCATTCCTAGTGCTCCCAGAATTGTAACAGCCCATGAAAGCTTCCAAACAACCAGGATTTCCAGGGGGTAAAGTCTTCAATGAGCCTAACTCTGTGATAGAGTTCTCTTTGTTGAAAAGTCCCTGGAGACTCTGCAGTGACCACTCAAGTTTCCCAGTTCCTACCTGAGCAGTGCTGGAGGAGATGACAGAGGTGTCCCTGGTAAACTCTGCTTGTGCTGCCTGGGAGGTGACACCAGCATCTAGCCCAGCTTATCTCAGGCAGCCCAGCTGAGGGTGGTACCAAACAGGGCACGGAGCAGACACCTCTGACAACTGCCACAGCCATGCCATAGACAAGCACATCCAGGATGGATACACAGGAGTAGAGGGAAGCATAGCAAATTATTTTACTTTCTGGCCTGGGCAGTGCAATGGGGATCAGCACACATGATTGTTGCTGGCACTCCATCAGTGGAGTCCCTGATGTCCACAGTGCTGTAAAGGATGTAGTTCCCATCTGAGTCGTTGCCCTCAAGGAGGACTCTGCCAAAGCTGTTCTGGTTACGTGTGGGCATGGTGGGGCCCTCTCTGCTGTTTTGCAGTGTTGCCTTCTGTATCATCTACCTCCCTTTTCATGTGATTTGTTGTTGTTGTTGATTTTGGCTTCTCTTTGAACTATGATTCCTCCTTTGTTGTTTATCTTTTTTTCCAAATTTGACAAAATCACTTGCTGGACAAATATTTATTGTCATGCCATCAATCAGCACTTATTTCTTTTATATTTATAGCATCCTACAATCTTTTCCCTTTTTCACAAACAATCCCTCCTCTTTTTCCCTTTCTTTCCCTCTCTTTCTTCTGTCTTTTCCCTTGCTGTCTCAGTTTTTCCCCCTTTGCCTTGCATGACACCATTCCCCTTCTGTCTCTGCTCTGTTGGTAACAGCAAGGCAGCATCACACACCCAGGGGACCCCTGCATCCCTGAGTCTGGCTTCAGAGGATGAGCAAAAAACAGCAGTTCAGCAGATCTATTGTAATACTTTCTGTGGCTTCCATCATACAAATCATTATACTTTAATGTATTCATTATTGTTCCTTTTTGTGAGTTGCTACTGTCTTTATTTTACAAAAGGGTAACCATCATAAGGAAAAATTATGTGTCAGATCTAACACATATTTGGAATACTAAAGCTCAGATGTGAGGTCCACTGAAATCAATTATTCTGAAAGTTGCATGCAGACCAGTGAAGCTTCTGAGTAGGACTTCTGAAAGTTGGGCAAGTGGATGGCCACAACATTATATGGATAAATCACTAGGGATCTGGCTTTAAGTGATTTCAAATTCCCCCAAGATCTAGTCCTTTTTTTTTAGCCAGGGATAGCTACTGGATATTATATAGTTCCTAAAGAGATAGATGAAACATCTCCATATTGACCAGTTTTATCCCATACCTTCCAACTGTTCAGCAATAACACAAATATTTCAAATCTCATCCCCAATCAGTGAATGTTTCATTTCTAATACTATAGTCTTCAGGGTTTTTTCAGCACTTCTGATGTTCAGGGGATTCCCTCTCCACCCCGCCCCTCAGTTTCAGTCAGCTGGCAGCTGCAATGCACCTACATCATTGTGGGTACCATGAATGTCTCTCACTGTTCCTCACATGCTGTCTCACCTACTGGCAATGTCATTCCTGAGGCTGTGGGGGACAAACTGGGTGGGCGTGGACAAACTGTTCTCATCAACTGATCTCAGGTATCTGGTAATATTTTGGTCATGTTAATTCAGATCAAGATCTAATTTTTTACCTTTCCCTGTTTATATTATAATGGGGACACATATTCAGCTGCTGAAAATCAGGCTGCACGTGAAGTAACCTTGAACAGTCAGAATGTATGTGCTTCTTCAAAATATCATCCTAGGAATTAACCTCATACTTGATCTTTCCTGTATATAGCCCAGGAGGAGCACAGTGATGTGACATTCTGTGAACTGGATATTACCATTGCATATTGCACTCCATTCCCAATTTTGAGCTGTGATTTATTTGGTTTCTAATTCTGAGATGAGATTTGCTTACATTTTCATGTTTGGCATGCACTTGGTGTTGTCACAGTAATTAAGAGCCAGCACACTCCAAAGCACCCAGCTAATTATTGAACCCTCTCAAGCAAGGGAAACAGTAAATTATCTGAGCAGTAGAAAGGGAAATAAGTCAGTTGAAAAATATGTTTTTATGAGCTGATACTGAATTTGACAATACAGATGCTAGCAAGAATGAAAGGAATCCCAGTTCGGTTTTGAAAAAGGTGTATTTTTTATGCCAGCCAGTCTTGCATTTTTTTAAAGTATTTAATGGTCCAAAGAGGAGGAAATTTGCTGTGACATTTCACTTTTTGCATTCTAAGGGGAAAATGGTTGAAGGTTTAAAAGTATCCCTGAAAACACCCTCCCTTCTCATCACTGTAATATACCATAAGCCATGTGACAGCAAAGATATTTCTTTTTGAGCCTAGCACTGTTTTTAATCATCTAAATCTGCAGCTGAGACTGTCCTCACATAGAACTGCAGACTCAAATAAAAGTTTTGTTTACCTGACTAATTTGATGACCTACTCAGCACTACTATGTCTCCAGTTCATCCTGTTTCCTTTACCTGATCACAAGTGACAGTTGTCCTGAATTGCATATTCATCTGGGGGGAAATCTCAGCAGGCTTTGTGCTGTGGGGCTGTTTTTCTGTTAGGCACAGTTCAGCTCTATTCTCTATTTGATCATCCATCCTGGAGGAATACTGAGAGTATATTGATATATTTTTTGGTCTGTGGCCATGGACAGGTGAGGTAGATGTAAATAAGATTAAGCAAATGCATTCTGTGATAGATTAATGCCAAGGAGTATGTTATAGAGGTCAAAGATGAGGGCCTTATCATTATCACCCAGCAGAACCCAAAGAGGGTCTTGGTATTCAGATTATTCCCCCATCCATGAATTCAGACATGTGAGTGAATCACAAGGTTGTTTATTGTCAACTCAGAAAAATAAAGCAAGGCTGGTTTGTGTGTAGACTGAGGCCAGTGTGGAGACATTCCTAGACAGGGTGGAGCCCACAAGGCAAGCGGTGCTGTCACTGGGGAGGGAGCAGGTCCCAGTTTGCACTGAAGCTGGAGAGACAGAGCTTTGCGATATGATCTATTCTGTGGTGAAATTTGCTTAGGAGGTTTTTTCCCCTTATCTCTCTACCTCACAGCCCTGGCCACTCACTCCTGCCTGCATTACAGCTTCTTGCCTGTCCTTAATTATGCTGCTACAAATGAGTGTGGAGCCAGACTACTGAATAGGTCTCTAAAGCAGTCTAGATTAAAAATAGCCTTCCAAAATAATTTTGCATTTTTGAGTTTTAAACCAAAACCATTTCAGCTGCCTGATTTTACATACAACCCTTAAAAGTGCCTATATAAGCACAATTGGCATGGTAACAAACTGACCTACAGAAAGATAACTAAGCTTCTCAAATCTAGAACAAATGTGTCGTGGAAATATACACAAAGAAACTATGCCACCTTGCTGGTGAAGGAAAAGTGCAGGGCCTCTACTTTCTTCGAATATCAAAATTGTAATGAACACAAACATTCACTTAATTTTAATGAATCACACTGCCCTGATGGATCAAGGTCAGACAGGCTCTTCTTTGAAATCAATGGAAGTTTTTCCCCTCCTTTGTTTTGAGCTAAGATTAGCCTAGAGAAATGAGGCTCGTGGCTGACCTGATCACTCTCCACAACTCCCTTAAAAGACAGTGTAGGCAGGTGGGTCAGTCTCTTCTCACAGGCAATCAGTGACAGGACAAGAGGAAACGGCCTCAAGCTGTGCCAGGGGAGGTTCAGACTCGACATCAGGAGGACATTCTTCACTGAAAGGGTTGTCAGACATTGGAATGTCTGAGGGGAGCTGGTGGAGTCACCATCCTTTGAGGTATTCAGGGAATGGCCGGACGTGGCACTAAGTACCATGGTCTAGTTGACAAAGTGATGACCAAAGTTGTACTCGATTATCTCAGAGGTCTTTTCCAACCTAAATGATTCCACAATTCTCTAAGATTTTTTTCCTATCTTTTCGGAGAAGGACTTGGAGTTTTAATATAGATTATTATTTGAACATGGATTATATTTTATGATATATCAACATAGAATCTTGATCCTGTGACCATTGAGAGACTGGGAAAGGATGCCAGGAGTTCCATCTAGATAAGCCCTCTGTCCTGAGGTGGGCTCACTCATACCTACAGTCTTCCTGGCACTATTTGCCTAAACCTTTTTTGGACAAAACTTTATTTTAAAATCCCCACATCTTCTTAGGTAATCTATTTCAGTGTTTAGCTGAAGAATTTCCTCACCATCTAGTCTGTGTTTGACACACAACTGATATTCCATAGCCACACATCAGTGCAGATGAATATAATTCCCAGTGGAAACAGCAGTGACAGCATCACAGAGACTTGGCATGTCCCTGAGGATGTTTGTTCCTTTTTCTTTTGCCAAATGAACCCAATGATTTAGTGAATATAGATAACAAATACAGTTGGGGTTGCTGACATTTCTGTGCACACATTAAATCAAAAAGAATTGAAGAATCAGTAATTTTCTCTTAAAGTTGTAATTCTTTGCCAGGGAATATTGGTAGTTTACTAGTGTAATAAGTTTACTAGTGGCATAAACACACTGAGAGATTGGGGTTTTTTTCCTTACAACCATAATATGATATAATCTAATATTATTGTAGGCCCTGAGGGAAGAGATGACAGTACAACTGACATTACTATTGATTTGTACCTTTAAAACTGAAACCTGCCAATATTGTAAAGAATGCACTTTAGAAACCAAACTGGAAACAATATATAAGAAGCTATTAAACTGCCTTCATTGAAACACCCCTTGAAAGTCTTTACAGCATTATAAACAGTCTAAAGATAGGTTCATGCAGCAATGAGAAACTTACCAATGATGAAATAAACTGCTATTTCAGAAAAGACTGGAGAGGAAATGAAGGTGCTGTGGAGTTTCTATGTTGTCAGACAGTACAGCAAAGTCAAGGCCAAGGGAAGATGTATAGGAAAAATTGGACTGCTAGAACAAGCTGGGATAATAACAGCCACCATGTCCTTGTTTGTTGGCATTTTGCCTTGTCTTGCAATGTCTAAAAAATTATTGCATTTTATCTAAAATATTTTCTTCTCCCTTCTCTGAATCCATAAGTATTTTAAAAATGGAGGACGATTAAAAGAGTAAAACTTAATTACTTAGATCTCTGTAGCATTTCTTTAAAAATGTAATATTTGAGGACCTCTTTCAAGAGATCATCTGTTTGTCAACACTGTTGGCTCATTCCTCCTAATCTCTAAACGTTTTGGGTTTTTTTTAAATTGTCTTTATTGCAGTATTTGGGACATTTTTTCTTGGATGAAATTTGGTTATAGGTACCACAGTTAGTATGTGGTATATTATAGTGGTATAGTATATTATAGTGGGTTAAGAGAAAAAGGGTTTCAGGGAGCCTGTAATCTCCCAGCTGTTGTAGGCATCTTGGAAAAAGGCAGTCTTTGTGTCTGCATTGATTATAAACAGAACCTGAAGTGACCGGTTTGGATATAGATTCCTACATCAGATGAATTATACCCTGAAAGCTGTACTGAGTATTCCTGGTTACTGAGAGCACTGATTTTGACATTAGTTTTGTAATAACTTGTACAAGTTATTTCCATCTTTTGCAATACATTTGGATTCAGTGAAGTGTCAGATGAAGAAGCAAACACTTGCAGACTTTTTGGCTTTGCCTCAGTTAGGAACTAAGGAGCACACCTTCCCCACAGGCAAACATGTTGCAACATAAAATGCAAATAGCTTGAAATAAAAACAGAAGCAATAAAGGAATGGCTCTTTATGTGCCCTCAAGGAAGAGGAGAAACTGGCAAGACATTTGTAAGACAATTCAGGGAAGAGTCATTTGACACAACCTTGATGACAATCATATTATTGGTTTTAAAAGTCTTGACTTGTCACGAAACATACTTTGCTAAGGATGTAACCAAATAAACAACAAAAGAGCTTAGTACCAACAAGGAAAGAAATTCACATTTAATACATGTTACTTTACATTTTTCTTACAGGACATTTCATTCAAAGTCAGCTCTTTAAGCACGGTAAATATTTTACACCAAAAAAATAATAAATTAATCAATAATGTTTGTATTTACAAAAGAGAACAACTGGCAAAATTTAATCACGTTTGCTGCTCAACAGCAGCTCTCTCAAAGACAAACCTCTGGTAACAGGTGAGTACTAAGATGATAACTCCACTGGTTCCTATAAGAAAATAGCATGGCTGCTATAGAATAAAACTAAATTCTGAAGTTCCCTAACTTTACAACCACTCATGCTGATGTCCTGATCTCTTGACTGTACTCTTGTTCTGAAACAGTATGGGGGGTTTGTCCTGTCAGGATTTCGTGGTAGTGTTTGTGGTCATGGGAAATCTGTATGAGAGAGAAAATGTCCCACTTAGCAGCAGGAGGATGACAGCCACAATCCCAACAGGAATGGCAGCACCAGCTTCCTGTGCCACTGGACTGGAGGGCATGTAGTAAGAAGGAGGAAAAGCTATGCTCTGGTTGTGAGTTATGGAATAGAAATTCCAGCTCACGGGAATCAGGACACACAGAGCAGCAAATACGTAGAAGACGCCACCCAGCAGGAAGAACGGGGCAATGAGAGTTTTGTGAGTGATTCCCATGTACACATTTTTCAGAGCAAATATTGTAGCAGCCAGTCCCAGCAAGCCCATGAACATGGCGATCAACAGGAGACCCTGAGCAGCATAAATTTCATGGGGGATGAAGGAGTCATAGCCACTGAACTTATGGCAAAACTGTTCTTTATAGCCAGGTGAGACATGAAGGTAACTGATGAAGCAGACTTTCCAAATCCCCACCCAGGCAATGCCAGAGGAGATGATAGTAGTGTTGTCCACATGCCACACTCGCCATTCCACACTTCCCGTTGAAATGGTGCACAGGATCCAGCCTACCGTGCCCAGAGGAAAGGCAGCCAGCTGAAGGTGTGAGGTGCTGACCAGGGAGTTCATCCTTTGGAGCTCTCCTGCTCTGTCACAGACACAGCTGCCATGCGAAGAGAGAGAGGCACTGCAAAGAAACAAAACACAAAATGACAAAGGCTGTTATTTGGGTGAATAGCTGAACCTGTCAGTGAAGAAGAGAATATGTGTGTAGAGGGAACATGGCAGTCATCTTTCCCCAACTTTAATGAACTGTTGAAATTTAATATCCACGGACAAGTAGCATACAGGTTTTAACTTTATCATGGTATCACACAGAGGAGAAAGTCTCTGATTAGCTCCCCTAAAGATCTTTTCACATTCACAAAAGCAAAATTAATGGTGTTTTTTTTTCCCCAAGTTACTGTCTTCTTTGTTAATTATTATGTTCAAAGATCCTTATACACATTACATAATCAGGAGCCCTAGAGTTAATGGCTAGCAGGAACAAAATCTGAGAAAATCCTCTGGTTCCTGACTGTTGCAAGAGATCCTGCAGAACAGAATCTGTGGTCCTTTCTCCCAGCGCCTGTGGTTTTGAGGCTGGAGCCCAACCTGTACAAACTTCAGCTTTTGTGCTGTCTTTCCTGAGAGCTGCTGGGACCAGTGTCAGACAGAAAATGCCTCAGTTCAGAGGCATGAGCAAATCCAGGCCACAAAGTCTAACAATAATCAATAAACTTTGGCCATTTTTAGATTAATTAGCCATGAATGCATTAGCAGAAACATCTTAATTAAACAGAAATGTGAGGGGCCTGCAGCCTGCATATGCTGTCATTGCTTTCTGACCCTCAAACTTTACCCAAGGTTTTTTTGTGGTTTACCTTTGCAAATTCCACTTGTTTATAAATTTCCCAGTTTCCCCAGTTTGAACACATCCTAAAACTGTGCTGGGAAATATTTTAGTCATTTAGATTTAAGATTTGTTTGCCAACTGTACGTTCTGAGTGCAAATTAGGTTTTTATTGTATTTTTAAAACTTAACAAAAAAAAAACAAAAAAAAAACCCCCCAAAAAAAAAAAAAAAAAAAAAAAAAAAAAGAAAGAAAAAAAAGAAAGAAACAAATCAGTACTTAATTTCTCATGTCTTTTGTATAATTTTTATATAAGTATTTTTTGAATACTTATAGGAATTATCTGTGATCAGTGAATATCTGGCCTCAAATTTATGTAAATCTGACATGTTCTAGGGATTTGTATATCCCATAAGTTTTCTAAAATATTTTTCTACTGCTCCTAATTCATTCAAGACTGGAGAAATACTGTACCAAGTCGACTCTAACGTCTGCCACTGTTTTGTGTATTACACATTAAAGACTAAAGAAACAATTTTTCTATTTACTGATACTAAAATAACTAGATTTAGTTGGCAATACAATCTAGTTGCGAAAGCCCATCTGTGGAAATCTTAAAAAAGAATTATCTTCATAACAATATGGCCTTAAGCAGATAGTGTCCATCTTCTTATACCAGTGCCCACTACATACTTACTTCAGTCCTGAAGGTGATGACAGCTATGAGAGGATGGGACAAAGTGATTTTTGATGCCAGACAAACACAGCAACATCTGCAATTTTATCATTTTGACCTCCCAGTTCATCTGTGTATCTCCAATAGGACTGATTTCCTGTGGGATATATTAATCTCCATTATTGCAAGTGTACATTTAATACTCTCCAGCATGGAGAAAATTGCTCCGGAAGAGTGTCTTGTATTTTCATCTACTTAAACTGAAACAAATTTATAAACACTCTCAACTTGCTGCATTATTTACAAAGTGATTATAAAACCTCCATTCTAATTAAATGTTTTTACCAGGCATGGAGCACTGTAGCCCCTCTTTCTGTCCCAGTTCCACTCAAAATAGCATCATTTCTGTTCCCGTCCAGGGATGGGAAGGTACTGGACAGGGAAGAGCCCGAGCAGAGGAGTCCTGTGCTGGCTCCATTTGCCTTCTGTTGGAATCCATGGGGCACACAGAAGCCAAACCTGAGCCATGTGAAGATAGCATTTGGTGTAGAGCCCATGTGTCTATAACACTGCTTGTGTACATCATGAACATTCATTTAAACAACTTGCTGATATCAAGGTCATAAAAGATAGGTCAGCAGATGAATCCTTATCATCGACAGCTTTTCAGAGTATATTATCAGCATATAACTTCATTGATTGAATGTACCCAACTGTCTGCTTACAGAATTAAATGAGAGTAAATGTGATTACAAGCCCGCTATCAAACCTGCTTAGAATTGTGTCCAGAATTTAATTATAAAATTAAGAATCAGGAAAGTTCTTTTCCCCTTTAAGATTCTCAAAAAACCACAGAACAAACAAACACACAGGATGAAAGAATTACAGGCTTATACAAGAGTTCTGAGAACACTGGAGAACACCGGTTAACAAAGATGAGCTTTAGATGACTTATCAGGTGTCTAGACACACAAAAAATTGCTTATGTAGGAAATGATTCATTTTGGCTCATTTTTCCACACCCTGCCCACTGGAGCATATTTGATCTAGCCTGGTATCACTGCCTTAGAGAAAAAAACAAGGTTAAAAAGAAGTATTTTTGAAATCAATGATGAAATTAAATTATGGTTCTCACACTTGTCTATTTTGGAAAATCACACAAGCCTATACTTAACAACCTCCTGGTACTGGGATTCAGCATGAAAATAAGGAGCAAAATATCAATGTAAAACAGTTACAGGATTTTTCTTGACATATGAAAACATGTCATATTTAAAAAAAAAGTTCTAGTTCCTAGTTCTAGTCTCTATCACTATGAATATTAATAAACACACTATAGATTTTGCTGACATAATGAAAAGACAACAGGTATGTATCACTTGCCAGAAGCATTGATTATAAAGGAAGTCTTTGGGCAAAGAGGATCAGGGAAACTCCTTTGCTCCCAAATGTAGAAAGATACATTGATTTTTCAGAGCTGCGGTGGTAAGTATTTAAGAAAAAAATCTAACAAGACATTTTTCTTGCAGATGCCAAATAAAACTGGGAGCGAGCTGCAGAGGGCGTCGTTCTCCAGTATTTCAGCCGTTCCAGAGACTCTCTTACTGTGAGTCTTCAAGAGGGAAGAAAGGAGGGAGGGAGGGAAGGTAGGTCATAGAAGGCTGGTTCAGGGCTTTGTCAGCTTTTGCCTCAGCTGGACCTTGGGGGTGACCCTGCACAAGTCTCTATCCACAGGAGGTGGGAGATGCAGGTGCTGAACTTGGCTCAAACACCAGCATTCCTGTAGATTCCAAAAGGGACAGAGGCATCCCTTTTTGAAAGGAAGAATTTGATCTGTCACCAGCTTGTCATCCACAGGAAAAAAAAACCCACAAAACTCCAAACAAACAACAAAACCCCACCTTTTTTTTCCCTTTTATTTTTTTTTTAAATTTAATTAAAATTTCAAGTGCCTGTGCAAGTGCCCTTTTTCTGCCTTCTGGGAGAAAAAGAGAAAAATGTGAAAGCTCAGTCCCTGCGTATTTGAGCTATATTGGATAAAATACAGTTCAAACCCAGATCATATAGCAGTGTGCTAACACAGACAGCACTGGCCAGTTTCATGCTTTAGTAATTACATAAATATTTTGAATTAATTTAAATAGTGTAGTAAGGTTACCTGTATGGTTTGAATAACACAGTGATGTAACACAATCACTGGATGAAATGTCCTACGGCAAATGAACTCATATTCAGTCAGCTACAGAAGATCTTCTGAGTAATTAGGTGGTGTCACTGGCATGTGGTTCTTGATCCAGAAGCTCACTCAGAGCTGCAGGTTGAAGCATTCCAGCTTTGCAGACCAGCTCCTTCATGGGATGGACTCTGCTGGCAATGTGGCAGCTAGGTCTGTGTGGTGTCTGTGTCAGTGGATGAAAAGCATGACTGAAACCCCTTTTCACCAAAAGAAGTGAGAAGTGGTTTTTGAGAGGTGGGCACAGTGCCATCTTTCAGTGTCCCATGATTTCATCCACATTTTTATTTTAAATCTACTCAGTTCAATCCAACAAGCACCCCAGTAACTTTTGGGGATGGTCTTAGGAAAGTCTAGGAACAGTAACTAAAAACCAGAGAACTTCTTTTACAGACTTCTCACCTTGCAGCCATTTTCTCTCTGAATATATCTTCCATTTCCTTCATTTGGAAGGGCTTTCCTTCACAGATATGTTTTTAACTATAAATACCCTACTAAAGTAAAAGAAGACAGACTCATGGAGTCATAGGATGATTTGGGCTGGAAGGAACCTTAAAGACATCTTGTTCCAATCCCCTGGCCATGCACAGTGGCACCTCTCACCAGACCAGGTTGCTCAGAGCTCCATCCAGTCTGGCCCTGAAGGCTTCAAGAGATGGGGAGCCTGAAGCTTCTCTGGGCAACCTGTTCCAGTGCCTCACCACCCTCACAGTAAAGAATTTATTCATAACAGCTAATCTAAGCCTCCTGTCTTTCAGTGGAAGCCATTCCCCCTTGTCCTGTCACAGTTCCTGATGAAGAGCCCTCTCCAGCTTCCCTGTGGGCCCCTTCAGATTCTGGAAGGCTGATAAGAGGTCCTCACACTACTTTCTCTTCTCCATGCTGAACAGCCCCAACTTTCTCAGCCTGTCTTTATAAGGGGTGCATATTAAATGTAAATTCACTAGCTTTCAATGCAAATTTGCATAGAGAAGATAGAAGTTAATAGGAAAAGATGATACATGTCAGTGTATTAATCCAAAAATAGAAACTTGAAGGATCCTTTTGTATTTATTGCTGATATAACTTAAATTAGGCTTTGCACAGTGAGTAGCTCCTTTTCTTTATGAAAAGTATGTTGAGCCCTTGCACATGGACTTGAGGGACAGAATGAGACATAAGTTTCCCACTCTTAGATTCATTAAACAGAGAGGATGCCTGAGAGCCACATTGACTTCCCTACAGCTGCAAGCTTGCTTCTAGGAGACAAAAAATAAAAGCAAGCTGCTCTAACAACTGCCAAGTGGTTTCATAGAGGTGGGTTTGGGTCATCTGTGCATCAGGCTTACCTTTAAAAAGACTGAAAGGAAATGTTACAGTTGAACAGATCAGTTCCTTGTGGCCACAGACCCACCTCCTGATATTCTCAGCAGCAGGAAAAAACAGAAATGGAGCTATCTTGAAATTTTGTCAACATTTATTTTACTTCCAGTACTTGTTAGTAACAAATGGCTGGGGCTATGATATCGATTCTGAGGGTGGAGAAAACTCATTTACACCAAATGCATTTCACTTCTGCAGTTAATACTGTGTCTTCCAGAACACTATTTTAATTATACTCAGTATTCTATATGCTTGTGTTGGGTTTCAGATCTGCTTTCTAAAACTCACCTTGCCTTAAGTTCTTGAAACAGAGACTTTAAAAACCCTGCAAGCAAATGCAAGAGAGAGAAAAAAAAAAGCTATCAAACTCTCTTAATTCATGTGTTTAAATATAATTGGGCCTTTCAGGTTACTGGGGCTCAGGCTCCTTCCTGGGGGGATGAAGGCCTGTGCCAGGGACAGCTGTCCAGATTTCAGGGTGGCATGAGGAAGTCCCCAGCCACACAATCACCTGCAAGACTTGTCCTTAAATTCATCATTTCATACGATGGGTTGAGAGCGAGAGGGCTGCAGCTTTCAGAGGCATTGAAGGGACTTTGCCATTTAGGAAAGGTTCTTTGGTTGATGTGTGCTGCATAATGCATTCTCCAGCAGCAGCCTCCCCCCTGCTGTATCTTTTTACCTCTCTGGGACCTGAGGCACCAGGCAGAGCTGGACAGGTCAGCCATCAACACCTGGAACATAAGATCTCAAACATAAACTGCAGGGAAATTTGAGATGGAGCTGGGTCTTGTCATGGAAATTTGTAGAAGTCTTACACAAATTGCATGATCCTTGACATGATATTCAAAGACTCTATTAATGCCTTTGGATCCTTGAATTTGCATGTGTCTAGAAGAGAGCTTCAGAATTTTTGTTATTCTTCTGCCATCACTGTTTCAGCACAGCTCTGGCTGAAGGACAGCTTTATGTCTAAGGTCATCTAATTGCTGTGGTCCAGGCCACAAGAGTTGCCACTACTGGCTGATAAATCAGTCTATTCCTATTTTCTTCAACAGACATTTCAAACAGTCAGTGTGAAAGCTCTTTTGTTCCTATTTTCCTAGAAGTATAATTAGCTGCATTTATGACCCATTCCTTGAATACATCTCTGTGACACTCAGGAAGTCTTGAACTCTGATATCTCATGTTTAGATTTTAGCTGTCACCAACATACTTATTTTCAGTTAGAAAAGACAAACTAGTGGGGTCTAGAGTCTTAAAAGTTGTTATTGGGTGTGACCAGATTTGTAGGATATGTCCAGATTTAACATGTCTTATGTTCCCTGTTCCTCCAAATGTCAATGTCCAGTGTTATAAACTTTACTGCTTCCATTTATTCACTGTGTTTCAAAACAAGCAAACTAAAGCAATCTTCATTTCTCTTCTCTCAAGTAACAATATATTGAAAATTAGCCGTATAAAACTCCTTTGCTTATTTCAGGAAAATGTTTTGATTTGCTTTGATAATAGGACAAAATCAAACTGATATTTTCTATATATTCTCACTGTTTTCCACATCCTAATTTACTTTTCTGTGGCTGAGCCCATCTTGAGCTCTTGTAACATAAGGAACCACTGCAGGCTGGTAGGCAGTGAGATGGCAGAGGGATTGACCCCGGCCCCAAATGACCCTGTATTATCAGAGCTGCTACAGATTGTTTTGCCTCTGTCTTGAAGGCAGCTCCGTTTAGAGCCAAAGTGGAACAGTTCAGAAACATTCCAGGAATGACAGCCTCTGAAAAACTAAGGCAGATAACCTGGCTGTGTTGAGATGGGATACCTCCAAGAAGCTTCAGAAAGCAGAGGGAGCCCAAAAGTTTGCCTACTCTGGTGTCTGGCACAGAGAAAGGAGCACTGAGGATTCAGTAGTGTAAATAGGACAACCACATCTAGGACCCGGAGAACTCACACATGACTGGGGAGATGAGGACGCTGAACACACACTTGGGGCATGGGGAGATGTCACCCCAGAGGAGAACCTACCAGCCAAAAGAGCAGGAACCAATGCTTCCTGAGCTGCAGGAGAAATTAGGAACTCCTAAAGCAACTTCAATGTCAGCCTGGAAATGCTGCACAGGCACCCGGCCGGGAGGCACGAGCAGTCCCTGAGCCAAGGGCACGTAAGGAATGCCTGCTACAGGGGCAGAGGGAGAGCACAAAACCTGCACACAGCAACCTGCAGAGAGGAACCTGCACACCAGCCTGCACACAGGAACCTGCACACAGGAACCTGCACACATTAACCTGCACACACCAACCTGCACACAGCAACCTGCACACAGCAACCTGCACGCACCAACCTGCACGCACCAACCTGCACGCAGGAACCTGCACACAGCAACCTGCACACCAACCTGCACGCACCAACCTGCACACAGGAACCTGCACACAACAACCTGCACGCACCAACCTGCACGCACCAACCTGCACACAGCAACCTGCACGCACCAACCTGCACACACCAACCTGCAGAGAGGAACCTGCACACCAACCTGCACACACCAACCTGCACACAGCAACCTGCACGCACCAACCTGCACGCACCAACCTGCACACAGGAACCTGCACACAACAACCTGCACACACCAACCTGCACGCACCTACCTGCACACAGCAACCTGCACGCACCAACCTGCAC
>VXBR01009749.1:312950-355670 GCA_013400215.1 Cisticola juncidis | reverse complement strand
ACCTGCACACACCAACCTGCACAGACCATCCTGCACACACCAACCTGCACACAGCAACCTGCACACAGCAACCTGCACACAGGAACTGCACACAGGAACCTGCACACACCAACCTGCACACACCAACCTGCACACACCAACCTGCACACACCAACCTGCACACAGGAACCTGCTGGCGAGGTTTCCTTGATAGATGGGAGGAAGTGGGTGCAAGGAGAGCCTTCCAAAAGGATAGGAGACTATACTTGCTTCCTAGTAAATTATAGCACAGCAAAAATAAAATACGCTAAAAGATGTTCCAACAGAAGAGCGATGTGTGAGTCTCCCTGTCTGAACCAACTTGCCTGCTAAAAAAATAGGAATTCTACTGCAGTTTGTAACCAGCTTAAAGTTCATGATAAACTCTTCTTATATAAAATGAGCATACAATTATTTTTCCCAGGCTACGTAAGCAGAAATTCACTTATTTCCCCCTATTTCATGTTTTAACTAAATATTTTTGCTTTAGATGATGTCAGGCATCGCTAAATTAACATTTGAATCCTGTTTTTGAGAAGTATTATAGCCTAGATACAGCTTTATTGGACTATACTGAACATGGTTTACTAACAAAACCCTTTCTTTAATGTAAATCTTGCAGCAGAAAGGGAGAAAGCAGAAAAAAAACCCAACAGTACAGTAATTACAAAGGTCTCTTCTTAGCAATATCTCTATGATTTAATGCTTGAAAACTTAATTCTTCAATTCCCAGTTGGGAAAGCATTATTTATAGAAAACAAATAAAGACTTAAATCTCTCTCCCCATCTGTTCTCTATCAGCACTTCATAAAATAAGTAATATTAAAAAAAAAAGGAAGAACTTACTTGTGTGAGTCTGAGAGTTCCTTAGGGCTTTGAAGCAGTGTCAGCTGGATGAAGCAAGTTCCAAGAGGGAGGTAGAAAAAGTGCCCCTGCAAATTGTCCAACTTGCTACGCTACCAAATAGGTACCTCACAGCTCCTTGTCACTCTCCCACTGAGTCAACAAAGATGTAGGAAGTCAGTTAATCATTAATATATAAATATATGAAAGCTTTGTCATATGCCATTTATTTTAATTGCTTTAAAACATTTACTGAAGCATATAGATAACTCCCATGGAAATTACAGCTTTCTGTAAGGTACCCTTTCAGCAAATCTGCCTTTTTGATTATGGAATTTTTCAGCTCGAGATCACCATGATGCCCCAGTCTGACAGAACAAAGGACACTGAATTCTCATATGAAAAAGAACAAAGTGATTTCATAATCCTTTCTCTGTTAGATTTTTCTTCCTGTATTTATTCACCTTAAATTAGTGCAGCTCTACAGTGGGAAGAAATATAGGGAAGAAAGAAGAGTTTTTCTACAGAGTAAATTCAAGCTGAACTGCTCTTGTGATGGACTCTGGTTGGCAGCACCCACACTTTAGAACAAATAGTACTGTGCTTGCTATCTCAGATGCTTAAAAAAACACACACATTTTTTAAAGTTATATTATGTTTGCCTTGCTTCATGGTTTGCCC
This sequence comes from Cisticola juncidis, assembly GCA_013400215.1. Taxonomy (NCBI): domain Eukaryota; kingdom Metazoa; phylum Chordata; class Aves; order Passeriformes; family Cisticolidae; genus Cisticola; species Cisticola juncidis. The sequence goes on along the minus strand of VXBR01009749.1, from coordinate 354,128 downwards.
ATGAATGTAAACAATGGCTCTTATAAACTGGAAGAATGTTCTTAACTCCATTCTGGTTCTTTCTCTTTGAACCCTATTCCAAACCCCGATAAACTCCAAATGATGCACAGCCTCAGCTGGTTACAGAACAGTGCTAACAACACCAGCATTGTGTGTTTGATCTCTGTATGGGCCATTCCCTTGGACTCGAGGATCCTTTTGGGTCCCTTCTAACTCAGAATATTCTGTGATTCTGTGAAATTTCAAAGCTTGGTGTCAAGAGACAAGTAAGTTTATTTCGTAGAAATACCCTGAAATGGGGAGGCCTCATTGAAAAATTCTCACTGTAACATGCATAATGGCTGGTCATTGCCATCACTAAAGAAGGCTGAAAAATGTCATTAATTCATATCCTCCTGTTTCCTGCATCACCTTTGGTCCTCTCCTGCAGTATCTTCCAGCTGATGCCAGTTCACTGGTTCCTTGGGCAGGTGATGCAGCCTGGCCATGCCGACAGTCTTGTCCTCTGCTGAGCTCAGCAGCCTGGGATGTCCTCTCTGGCTGCTCACAGCTGGGTGGAGCTGGTTTGATGCACAGGCAGCCTCAGCTGCTCAGGCCCTGCTGCTGTGTGACAAGAAGTCCAACACACACACACACACAACCCAGAGGGCTGCTGTCGTCTGCCAGACTCCAGGATGGTCTCCTGCCATCCTGACAGTGCTGCTGATTCACAAGGACAGCATCCTTGGGCAGGAGGCAGCTGGCAGAGAGATTCCTTTTCTTGCATTTAATAATTGTGTGGGATAAAATTTGCAGGGAAAACCATTGCTGATCTTACACATGAGGCTGCTGCACACCCCTCTTTGTCTCACCCTGCGACAAAAGGGGCATCCCCTACACCACTCCTAGAAGAACAATTCTTTTCTCACCAAATTCTCTGTCTCTGACCTATATGCAGTCACAAAAAAAAAAAAAAAAGCAAACAAAAACCAAAATGGCAACAAAAACAAACCCACCATGGTGTTTAAGAGATTAAACGGTACTAAAAATGAGTTCAAAATATCTGACGGGCACCATCACTACAGTGAAGTTTAATTCAACTGGAAATCTACAGTGTTCAATCTGTGATAACAACCATCAGCATAAGCATCATCACATTAGTGAGAAATACAATACACACAAAATGGAATGGAAGAAGCAAATTACAGTATTAAGTGTCTTTTCTTCTCAGTATATGATTATGACTTCTATAAACATTCTTTTTTAGTATAATAGTGACAAATTTTTAGGAAGCAGATAGAAACTATCTAAGTTTCTGACTACTTTATTTAAAGGAACACATTTTAAACCTAAGATTTTATTGTTCCTTGAATACCAATAGTTAATACTTTTTGAGGCAGAAAACATTTGCTTTCTTCCACCATGGCCTGGACCCAAAGCACATTGAAATCAGTGGAAATAGTTCTGCTGACTTCAAAGACCTTTAGATCAAGTCCGGTCCCTTCTGTGGTTTACAATTTCATTGTTAAATACCACAGAACAGGAAATATTTGTTTCAAGTTATTTTTCCTTTTATTTGCTGCACACTGAAAAGCCAGTTTGAAAGCAAGACACTGTGCAAGGTTCACTGCCCAGCCAGTGCTACCACGTAGGCAGCTGAGAGAGCCCCTAAACAGCTCTGTGGCTCAGGTACTTTCTCACTTTTTGTTTCTGAGACAAAGGCTTCTTCTTCCAGAAGCACAGCAGCCTCCCTGCAGCAGCTCACCACTCTGTGATCAGCGTTAGAGCTGTTGCATCCTCACTCTTGGTCACTCCCTGCTTGTCCCCAGCAGATCATCAGACCAGATACTCTCCAAATCCAACACTCAACTGAAACGTGGGCCTCTGAAATTGTAGAAAAACATTTCCATAAACAGCTTTCCTAACTGTTTACCTTTATGGCCATACCAAGTTGTCCTTTAAAACCTGGGAAATGCAGAGATGAAACAGACACCTCTGCCGAACTCAACACATCTTCCATCATTAAGTGCTTCACAGCCCAGCAGCAGCTGAGCTCCTGCCTGCTTTGCCCAGGCCTCTCCAAACACGGATCACAAATTCATTGTCCACGGCTGCCTCTGAAGAGGCACCCACTGCCAGCCTCAAGGGACTCCAGAGGGAAGCACTGCACACTATCAGATACTCAGCTCAATCCCAAACCACACCGACCCTGTTTACAGCTGCCAGCAGGTGCTGCTTGTTTTTATGGCTAACCCCATTGGCTGGGAAGTTTTCTGGCTCCAGAGAACTTGCTAATAGGTTTGCTGTGATGATGTCATTATATTTTGTGTGGCCTTAATTCCTCTTCTGTTTTGTGAAGTTCCAAATGAACATCCACAATGCTCAGTCCCTACTATCCTCTGTGTTAGTTCCACCTGTCCAGGGTGGGTGGGATTTAAACATGTTTTAGTCTAAAATAACAGTGGACTCTGACATATGAGAGGGTTTATATCCCTCCCAACAAAAGAAACAGTGTTCAAAGTCCAATTTAGGTGTTACAAGCTAGGAAGACTGTACCTCACTCATGTCTGAACTTGCTTCCTTTCAATCTTGCACAGCCCTAATATCCCTTACAATTGTCACGTACTTTTTAGTGCTCCCTCTATCCAAAATAGGTCAGAGACCTTTTGTCCACCATCTACACCACTGGCACTGTCCTCAGAGCCCCTGCTGACACACTAACATCCCTTTATTTTTGTCCTTAACTTTCCCTAGATTCCCTTATAACTGAGCTAGAAGATTCACAGAAACTTCCCAAAAAGCATCTGAGCCTTTTACTGTTTGTCAATTAAAAACCAGGGGGAAGTGGGAACACACAAACGCAGCTGCCCAGGCTATCTCCAGCATGGGCTCTTTAGATCTTTTCTTCAGAGATCAGCACCTGTAGATCCATTGGAATGGGCTGTCTATTAGTTTAGAAGCAAAACTGAGCTGACTATTAGAGGCTCAAAAAATTTAAGAGGAATGATTTCACTGTGATTGTGTCTCAACAAGGGGCTGATTTAAAACCGATAAAATTTGCCTTTGGCTCAGCAAGAAGTTGATGTTTTTTCCCGGAGATGCAGAATACAGAAGCTGGCATGCATGAAATGAAGGGCTGCTAAAATTAGATGCACTCTCGTGGTTTGGGTAGGTTCCTGGTTATTCCCAGATACCCAAAAGTAGGTCATTCAAAGCTTAACAAAGACATTTCCCTCAGACTTGACATTTCGAGCCAGTTGAAAAGACCACCTGATGGGAGAATGTTATCAACACGTCACACTGGGGTTTCACTCTGCCTTGGCAATTTCTGAGAGAACTGCAGTGCTACAACACCAGGCTTTTGTCACTTCACTGGAGCTGCTTTAGCAGCTTGTTCTTATCAGCTCTTAGAAGTGACAAAGAAATCAAATACCAATGAATTTTCATTAAAGGGAATGAAAGTAAGAGATCAATAGAAACCTTTAGCTGTTAACAGAGCCTGGGGATTTAACAGCTTTACAAAGCAACTTCCTGCACAAATGATGAGGCAGTATTAAAGTACTAGTTTAGGAGAACCACATGAATAACTACTTGCTCATTAGTTGATCATGACCATGATCTGAGGTAGGAGATCTTTAGGATCTTTACTGACACCCTAAAAGGGTTTCTGTACCTTTGCCTCAATTCCTGGCTACTGTAATAGCTAAATAATGACTGTGATCTTCCATCTGACCAGTACCCTATTTAGATTAATGCAGCAGGAAATAGATAGAAATATTCTGGTGACCCAGAACATAAGTAAAATAAGATACTGCAGAAAGCAAACCCGATTTCTTATGAAAACCCAAACAGCCACAAGCTGGATGCCAGTGGAGAGCAGAAGGATGTAGTTCTGTAAAGAGCTCCAGACAGGGCAAATTCCTTAAACATGTGAAGGGAAGCAGTTTTTCAAAAGCATTTTATTCCAGCATCTCCAATGCAAAGGCAGGACAGCTCCACTTTTTATCCTTGTGCTGGTCTGTCATTTATTTGGGCAGTGGGGGAAAGAAGTGTCACACTTGCCCCTTGCTTTCCCTCAAAGCCCTCTATGGCCAGCTTATAGGTTACAAGGCAGAGACAAAAGGTGATCAAAGGTGATCAGCACATGCTGGAGCTTGGCACAGTTTCAAAATGTGAGGACAACCACCTGGAAGGTTCTGAGGAAGAAGGGAATGCTTTTATGGATAGTTAAATTGGTCAGCACAGGAGTGCTGGTAGGAAACCCCAAACACAGGAGAGAAAAAAAAAAAATCAAACTTAGTTACTAACTGAACCAGTAAAAGGAGAAGGCAGTTCCTAGAGGTGCATGGGTGGAGAGGGTCTGTAATGGTGGAAAAAAAACATTGTCTGACCACACTGCCTGGAGTGCTCAAGCCCTATCTGCAAGCCAAGGGCTTGCAAACTCCCACCTGTTTTCCTGACCTGTTAGCTCCAAAACATGTATTATAATTACTGCTGCTCTTTAAAAGCCCCTGTTATAAAACTGTAGGCAATCTAAATATTTGCTGAAGTATCACATCTCAGTACGTGACTGTGCAATGTAAGAAGAGCAAACACAAAAGGTGGATTTATAGTGACCATAAAATTTTCATTCCCAGTTTCCTGATTTCCAGAGACTTTATGGCCAACCTTCACACTGCACTCTCCCCATCATTTATGACAACAGGACTGCACTCCTGACTCCCTTGAATATTTGCACCTAATTTTTATTTTCATGAATCTGCCTTGCTCTTGCTGGGTTTTGACAAGGCTTTCTCTGCTCAAATGAGTTCTCATACTGTATGTGATGCTCAATAGCACACACACAACTTTTAAATCCCAGTTTTGATCAATGAGTGCTCTTATGAGTTATGACATACTCTCTCTACACTCTAATAATTTACATGAGCCTCTTCTCTCATTTTCCTGTCCTTTGCATTGGATATAGACTGTGGGATAAGACACAATATTTTAGAAAGTTTATAAAGTTTTCAGCAATATTGCATCACAAGTTACTAGTTTTCCTCTGTTCCTGTGTTTCAGCCTGTTTCCTAAAGCACAGAGCTCACGTGAACTGATCCCTCATTGTGACCCCACACAGGTTTAGAGAGTCTGGTCTATGGCAGTGCCCTGTCCATGTGGTTGCCATCATTTTCTCCTTGATTAATTGCTTTCATATGTCACCATATGAAATGATAATTTGTTTGAACACACCCAGACTACCAGTTTTTCTCTGTGCAACTTTCCTCTTTGTTGTTTGCCATATATGTTGCAAATGGTGACCATTATCACTGGGCTGCTGTTGTAATAATCTCTTATTGGTTTGGTGGAACTGCCCATTGCAAAAAATGCTGGTTTAACTCCACCTTTGCAAAGCCAGTGTGACAATGAAGTTTACTCACCTAGGGTTTTTTTCTTCCTTATAGTGTAAAAAGAGGAAGAAAAGTGTTGTGTTTTTAAAATTCTTTAATGGGGCACATTTTGGCCCCATGGAGTATTCTGCTTTCAAATTCCCTGCTGGCCTACCATGAACTGTATAAGAATGTCCTGAGAACAGAAACCCAAGATCCTCTACTCCCTATTGATGGAGAGGCTGAATATTTAGATCTTCAGTTTCTTACTCTCGAAATTATGCTTTCCTGGCAGAACACAATGATCCAACTTAAACAGGAATTGTGCAGGAATTGCTCTGCCCGGAAGCCTGGTATTAAATCAAGTTCTGAAGAGGTGGCAGTTAGGTAAGCAAAACCCCAGAGAACAAGCCAGGTCACTCATTCTGTAAATGAGTGTTGTGCCTCAACACCCTCATCTCCCAGCTTGTGTGAGTTCAGCATCTCAGCATGTCCAGTTGGCTGGGCTGTTTAGTGAATTTAGGATGACCACAGAGAAAGGATGACTTCTTCCTCAAAGGATAACTTCCTTCAAGGCTCCTTAGTACCAGAGAACAGTTCCAGTGTTTCCTGAGCCAAGAAAGGGATGTCATTGAATGCACCAAACATGAACACAGTGAAATCTGAGATTCTGAAATTCTAAGTTATTCCCCATAACTCTGATTTTAAAAGATGCTTTAAGTATTTTTACATTATAGTAACTAAAAAGGCTGCCCTAGCACATGGAGACAGGGCACTTCTGCTGTGTCACAGAGAGAGAAACACAGGAAATTCACAGTCCCGAAGCACTTTAACACTGGTTTCATTTTTCTTCCTCCAGGGCACTGATCCTTCCACGTTTTCTCAGTTTTCACTTCCTTGTGATATGTATCACCCCATCAATAAGAGAATGACTGCTCCACCCCTTTCCAGTCAGTGCTGGCCACTTTCGATCATCACAGCTTGTTTTCCCATTTTATCTCTGGAGGAGCCAGACCTGCGTGAGAACTGCAACTCCTGGGAGTGGCAGTGAATAGTATCCACAGGACTCATGCCTTTCATATCTAGATCCTGAGATAATCTTATCTTCCTTCCATTGCTTATTATTTAGCCTGCCACTGCTCATTGTATTTATACTTCTCTGAGGCTTTTAGAAAAGACACAAGTGAAATTTATCAGTAACAAACATTATGAAGAGCAGACAGCTGGGAAGTGAAACAGATGTTGAAACAAAATGATTCTCATCGTGAAGATTTTGTTAATTCCTCTCAGGCTTTTGGACTTCCCAGCTCCACCACAACAATGTTTTGGTAAAGCAGACATCCATCATCCTTATGTTCTCCATAAGGAACAGCAGCAAATCAACAACTCTTGGTAGCATCAGACCACAGCCTGCTCAGAGCCAGTACTGGCTCATCTTACAGAAGCTGCTTGGAATGAATAGTTTAGTTAACACAGTTACAGCTTGGTATGCACTCAAGAAAATGCTTTCTTTCACTAATTCCATTAAAATACAAAACATGGACCTAAAATTCTTGACAGTTCTCACCTGGGACATGCAGGCTTTTTAGATGTCATTTTGCTGGAGATTTTATGTTACTGAAAGTAAGTATGATTATTTTCCTGTATCTTCCACTACATCTTCAGCTTCACAGTCACAAATCTATTTGCTTTAATTAAAATCTCTCCTGTGTTAAGACAATCATGAGCAGCAAATTAAAATATTCCAATAAAAGATGAAATGAATTGGGAATCTGGTTGTTCTCTAGTGGCACTGTTGTAGGTTACCAAATGACACCTAGAGAGGAGGAGATACAAAGAATTTCCTCCTCCTGCTTCACCCCAGAGGAGGTGCCAGGAATCCCTATAGATATTCTTGGTATCCCACTCTTGGCAGCAGCAGCACAAGGTGATCAGCAGCAGCAGGCAATGACAGTTTGAGGATACATTTCTTGTTAACTTTACCAGGAATCAGTTTTATTGCGTGGAGGGACTTAAGAGGAAGGGAGAACACAGGCTCCACTAACACTGACGTGTTTGGCAGAAGTGGAAGGCACATCCTGGCCACAAGGCCATCTCCCCCTGCAAAACCTAGGAGCCTGCTTCCAAGAAATGCCAAAGCATCTAAAAATGAAGCAAATGCCAAAGCATCTAAAAATGAAGCCATTGTGAAGGTTTTTAACACTCACAATGTGTGAGAGAAATAAATTTGCATTTCAGTAGCCTTGTGCTCAAGGAAAGGCTCAACTGCTATGACTAAAATAAAACAGCCCAAGATACACAACAGCCCACTGGCCCACATGGTTACAACCAAGAAAAAGGTGTTTATTGTAGCCCGTCCTAAATACTTGCACTGCTTGTAGTGTGCTACTGTAGCCTGAGTGAGAATTACCTCCTGCTACTGAACTGCACCCAATTTATTTCAATTCAGATTTTCCTCTGGAATGTAATCAGTTAACCTGCTTCAAATGGAACAACTTTATTCACAGAAACATTATCATAACAGCAGGTAGAAAGAATGAAACCCAAGGTTTCACAGGTGAATTGCTAATTTACATGGATTACCCATCTTACAGTTTATGGATTGTTATAATTAGTTAAGTTGCAGACTGGAACTCTGGTAAGTAAATGTGATGACCAATTTACCTCTGCTGACAACTGACAATATATAATCTAGTTTAAAGATGTAATTGTTTACCTTCATAACATTCTGTGGGCTTGATCTGCTCAAGTATATAGAAAAACCCCATTTTATCTTCTAAAACATCTGCACAACTGAGAAGACCAGACATCACTAAAACAGGAGTTGCTTTCTACTGCATATTATAAGGCCTTGCTAGAGCTACTGGATTGCCAACAGGTTTCTTCAGTTGTAAAAAACTGAGACAATTAAGTACATCAAAATTAATCACTAGAACTTGATTATGAAAGAACATCATGAAATGGTGACTCCTTTGAAATCTCAAAGTATCCCATGAGAGAAAATAAAGAGCTGAATTTCAGTTTAAAGAAAGGCAATTTAAAAAAGTCAAACAGTATACAAAAAACCAGACTGCTATTCCTCTGGAGCTGACATACTGGATTATACCTAATGCTCACGAAAACAGGCACAAACAGGTGGGTCCATGTACAAAGACAGAGGGGGAAGAAGGGTGAAAAGAAGTTTAGAAAAATCCTACAAATATCCAAATATTTTTCTTTCCCTTACTCCTTTTTCCCAGATTTTATAAGGACCTTCACAGACAATTACAAACAATTAATTTCCAGGACTAGGCTATGGTTCTGTGATCTGTGGTCACCTCTACTATAAATCTGTGCATACTTGCCAGTGTTTCCCAATGAGGCAGAAGATTCTGGAGTTCATCTGAGAACCCCCATTAAACTGAAGGTTCTGTGAAAGTCTGTTAGAGTTGGAGAGTTCACAAGTGTTCTGTTCTTGCAAAAAATCTCGCACACCACTGACTTTAAATATTTCTGTATGAAATATCATTCTAAACATGGGATGAAGCTGACACAGTGGAATTGCCCAAGCAGGAAAATCTAAACTTCTCCCCTGGTACTGTAAGTGGTGCGAGACCCATTTATTTTATCAACCTCATAACAAATTTTACCTTTCTGGCATCTCACATTCACACTCTTAAAACACTAAATAGACACAAACACATTTCTGGTACTTACACTGGGAACTTGAGAATGATTGATTACTTAAAACTTTACATAAACTGTGCAAAGACAACAAACTACTTCAGACCACAAGATAACTGGCCTGGCCTTGAAAAGCACTATTGATGGGCACCATGAGATGGCCAACAGTGCAAAGCAGCAAAGCAGAGCAAAGCAGTAGCTTTTGACATTAACACTGTACACAAAAACTAACTCTACATTGAAATATACAGTTTATTTTCTCAAAGTCAAGCAATACCATTTGTCAGTAGGTACGTGTTAGGTATCAGGCAGGAAAACTGTACACTTTCACTCTGGGCTGCAGGATCCAAACAGTTGGAGAAGCATTGTGGAAATCTTTCACTATACAGAGATCTAGAATTGAGAACAACAAAGGATGAAGAAACAGCCATCCCCAGGATGCCAAAGGCAAAACATTAGCACCAGATTTTTTCAAAAAGCAACAGTACAGCTATTTACAGATTTACATATAACATTGGGAGGCCGCCATCTTCACGTTTCCGGGTTGAGTGATTTTTAAGTTTTGAAAAAGGAAAGGAGATAATAATAGTGTCTACACAACTGTTCTGTGAAAAGGATAATAGATATAGCTTTCACAATATTGCTACCTTTTATCAGAGATCTAAATCAAAGTACTGTATACAAACACATTGTAATTATAGTATTATTCACATTTCACATACACATTTCAGAGTAACCACAATATGTAAAATTTTTAAAATCCCACAGATAAAACAATGCACACTTTTTTCCAAGCTAAAAGACAAGCATAATTTATTTATGTTTAGTTTGAGTTTGTTATGGTTAAGGGGTAGGTTTAAGGACAAAGAGACCAATTGTCCTAGGAACATAGCAGCAAATAACTGTGAGATGTCAGAAGACTACATTTCTGAACTAGGAGGAGAAACTAAGATCAGCTGTAGGGCCTAAATGGTAGCTCCATTTGACCTCAACTGATGCACATCAACATCATTTCAATTAAAATTTGGTCCAGGTATACAAAGCAGTGCACGATAAGGGTGTGTGCGGGGACAACAGTCCTTTGGATGTTTGCACCTGTCTGTAAAGGAACTGGTTCCACAGGATTTTTGCTCCCCAGTTCCCCAACTCACAAGGAATTCACTGATCAGTGCCTTTCCAGTTCTCTCCCCACAAAAGAGAGGATTCAGGTAAGAAAGACAGAAAAACTCTTGTGAATGCTGCCATACTGCAGGAGTAGTAGGAAGAAATCTCTGCTCTTTTCAACAAAGTGAGTGTTTGTATTTTCAACCTGCTTAGCTATAGACTGCATTCACATCAGCCTGGAAAATGGCTTCTGGTTGGGGAACCTATTTGTCTGAGGAGAGATAAATCTTTTCCTTACTACAATGAAAATGGCATGTACACAAAGTCTTCCAAGACTTTTTTTGCCTCTAAAACTTTATCTTAACATAGAACTTGACACTTAAGACACTACAGAATTTCACTGTAGGTATCTAAGCAAGTCAGCATAACCCATTACTGTGCTGCAAACATGAGTTAGCACCTTTTTTTAGAGTTACTGGAAATTATCTAAGTCAACAGCAGTATCAGGAGAAGACAAGCAGTGATCTGATTCTGTGAACTAACATCCTCTCCTTTATCAGTGTTCAATGGAACAAGCAAGCAAACAGCCCCACTTATGGTCACAGTTACAACACAGAGTTGCTCCAAGTAATGCACAGTATTTACATGGCAGAATTCTTTCTATTGCATTTGGTAGTCTGAGAAAGAGGAACAAACAGCATTATGTAGGTCAACTTCAATATAACTTAATTGTCTATACAAAACCATCACAACGCTGAGCAACCAGAAGAAAAACACAAGCAGTGTCCTTAACCTACATTTATTTCCATGAAGTGTAGTGGGTTTGGGACAAGAAGAATAAAAACATGCATAAAAAAGCAAATGAGCCTTTTAAATAATTTAGATGAAAAATGTTTTGAATAAAATCAGCACAGTACTTCCAGCCTGTTTCTTAAATCAAGTACAACTTTGTAAAGAAAATTACTTGCATTGCATTAAGAGGGTGTACAAATATGTCTTGCAAAATAATTAAAAAAAAATCTTCAGCAAGGTAGGCATTAGGTGATTTGCAAGCTGCTTAAGAAGCTTTTAACTAGACTGATTTTAAAGTTGTTTTCTGCAAGGGGAAAGTGCCATCCTATATACAATGTTACAAAAAAGTGTCTGATGCCACAGGATCAGAGTGACACTGCATTTCAGCAATCTGAATATATTACCTATAAGATGCATGCTTCCCCTATTTAATGTGTCTTTAAAAAAAAATAAAAACCCACTAAATTTAGAGCTTCAAAATGTGTGTGCATTCATGAATTGCTGTAGAGTTTCCTAGCAGACTGTGCAGCATCTGAACATGAAGGAAGTATACAACCTATTCTTAAAACCATTGCTTGCATGCACAACTGCTACAGACTTTGAACACACCGAGCAGAAAAGTTAAGTGTCTCTTCTTCTGTGGAGCTTTCTGGCAGTTAAGCAATGAGGAACAGCTGTAGAGTCCAGCAATAAAAATGTATTCTAAAAAATTAAATACATCATTCAAAAAAAAAAAAAAAAGAAGAAGAGAGCATTATTGCTGTTGTGAGAGCTATTTTTCTCTTGTGCATTTGTTTCTCTACCAGACACTCAAGCAAGCTAAGATACTCATTAACTCTGAAACTCCCCTATCCCTTCCTTCTTTCCCATTTTTGCCATGGTTGGTTGCAGCAGTGCCCTTATTTGAGCCGCTCAGGCTGCAGGCTGTCAGTCAGACACTTCAGCTGCTCCTCCCCCAGCTTGATCTTGTCCTCAAGCTCTCGCTGCTCAATGATGAGGGCCGACTTCATTTTCACAAAGTGCTCATAGTCTGCTAAGTTCTCCTCACTCAAGTAGTTTGCCAAAATGTCGAAGACAATGCGCTCCCGGCGATCCAGGTTTTCCTTCAGCTCCTTTGCATCCTCATGTTGCTGGGTCAGCAGCTTTTGCTTATCAACCAATGTCCGCTTAGGAGAAAACAAAAACAGTTAAAAATTCACTGGGTTCACCAGGTAGGGACAACAGCTTCCCTGTTCAAATCTCAGCTCTGTTCTATCTACACGGACCTTCATGAATGTTTAGAAAGGTGGAAAAAGAATGCTCCTTATAAATTTAGACTAATAAAACACATCAACAAACTGATTAAAAGCATTGTAAATCAATGAAAGATGCACCATTACTTTCTATTGGCCTCAAAAGCATTACTTCAAAGACTCCTTTACTATTTAATAAATAGCTGTATAGAATATAGTTGCCTTTGAAGAATAGTTCTTCCAATTAGACTCAGCTGTTTTACATCTTCCATACACAGCACTGGCACAGCTGTGGTTACAGAACCCAGAAACAGACCAATTAATGGAGCAATTTGTTCTTATACAGCTCTTGACACTCTGTATAAAGCAATTCTGCTGCATCCACAAGCCTTCTAGATAATATATGAAGTCCTGTGGTCTTCAGACATGAGCAAGAGTGAAAGCTGAGGCAAGACAACAGAAGGGCAAAAGGGAAGTAAAACCAAAAAAGCATTATTCTCCAAAAAAGGCTGTAACCTTTCTTTGTGACTTCACAAGAGACAAAATAGGAAAAAGGGAGGTTCAGTAGAGGAACACACAAAGAAAGAGGACTGCAGAAGACAGCAGCAATATCCCTCTCCCCCAGCATCACCTGTCAGCAGGGCCGACAGCCCCATCTGGATCACCAGGTGCACTCCTTGGTAATACATGGAGAGAAGCAGGAGCATCATCAACCCAGCCTATTTCAGATGTCTGCCCACAAGTGATTGCTTTTTCATAGTGACAGAGTATGGCTGGCTTACTCTGACATCAAGAATTCTGTGCAGATGTCTGAACTAAATTAAAAAGTGTCCCTAAGAGGTACCAATCCAGAACTTCTAGCTTTGCTTCAGAGATGAATTTTCTTTGAGAAGCTTTCTTCAAATAACCTCAGTCTGCTCTAATAAACATGTCCATCTTTTTAATTTGCACCTTCTGTTATATCACACATGCTGTTTAATAAGCCTGAAGGATTTACAAAAAAGTGTTTTTGTAGGATATAAAACAGTCTTTTTAAGATGGAAGTATGCGACAAAGGAGGCTACAGACCAGAGAGCTTTAATAAATCTACCTGTCAGAGTTGCACATGCATCCTGTGCTGACTCTTTCTACAGACACATCAAAGCTCAAGAGAGACATGTTTTCAGATTTGTGCTCTCAATGTACTTAAAATACACAGCTCAGATTAACTCCGGATTCAAGACAGCTATGGAAGACAAGTCAGAAAAATCACACACTCTTAGAAAAAACAGTTTAATCTCCCCTTGAGCTTATGCCAGGGAAAAAAACATACCACTGCAAGCAGAATTATCTTCTGCAAAGAGATGGAACTAACAGTTCTCCTGAACTCACCAGAGCAAGAAGCAGACAGCCTCAAACTCAGGAGTGTGGCTAGACTGCTCCCAGGGTGTGCATGCTGAGCAGCAGTAACTAGCCAGAATTTGATGAATGCAAGAGGACATGGACACAAAGTGCAAGCAATGAGAAGACACTGGCTTTACTTTGTAAGAGCAAGAGAGCTGGTAGCTTTTCAGATGAAGCCCCTTTCAGAAGCTGAATTTGAAATATCTGATACTGTTCCCTGTGGCAAAAAAAGTATTAACTCAGCAATCATTATTTGACTGTTTTTATTGAAAAAGTCTGGTAAGCTGGTGCTGGTCCCTAAAACGTGGAAAGCTATCAGAGCAATGTTTATTAGACAACATCATCTTGGAAAGAAAAATCAGTGCTCACTAGGAATACGTTCCCCAACAATGGAAGTAAAATCTCCTGTTTTGTTTATATGGTACATTAGTGGTTCACCACTTAGTATCACTAAACCTACAAAACACTAAAGGACAACCAAAAACGCCACAAGCACCAGTCTAAATTCAATGCTTCTTGATGTATTTCACAGAATCATAGAATGGTTTGGGTTGGAAGGCATCTTCAAGATCATACAGTTCCAACCCCTGCTCTTACCAGACCAGGTTGCTCAAAGCCCCATCCAATCTAATCTTGAATATTTCCAGGGAGGAGGGTGGGTACCTCTCTGGGCAGCCTGTTCCAGTGTCTCGCCACCCTCAGCATAGAATTTCTTCCTAACATCTTAGCTAAACCCATCCTCCTTCACCTGAAGGCCATTCTCTCTTGTCCTATCACCACATGCCCGTGTAAAAACTCCCCCTCCAGCCCTGTTGTAAGCCCCCTTTAGCTACTGGCAGACTGCTCTCAGACCTCTCTGGTATTCTCTTCTCCAGGCTGACCAGCTCCAACTCTCTGCCTGACTTCACAGCAGCAGTGCTGAAGCCTCTGATCAGCTGAGTGAGTGGCCTTACACTGGAAGTGTTCCAACAGGTCCATATCCTTCTTGTGTTCTGTGCCCCAGGGCTGGATGCAGCACTGCAGGTGGGGTCTCACAGGAGCAGAGGGGCAGAATCCCCTCCCTTCACTGCTGGCCATGTTGCTTTTGATGCAGCCCAGGACACATTTGGCTCTCTGGGCTGCAAGTGCACACTGCTGGGTCATGTTGAACTTTTCATCCAGCAACATCCCCAAGTCTTCCTCTCCAGGGCTCATCTCAGTCCTGATGGATCTCTCCTGATGTTACTATGGCAAGACTGGTGTCAGTGTATGTGAAGATGAATGGGGATTAAAATATGTTTGGGATTTGGAGTCCTTTCAGTATAAATTTGAGATCAGAACACACAGACAATTTCTCACTGTCCTTACCACACCACCTCCTCACCATCTCCCTTTTCCCCACTCACAGCTCTCAAAATGTGTTTCCTATGTGCACACATCATTTGGTAGCTCCTTCCCCATTAGGAAACTGCAACCACAATTAGAAAAAAGTCTAACAAGGGATTAAATTTCTCCAAGTGTCAGAAGCTTTGATCTGCCCTTTAAAAAGGGCAAATACTTTCCCTTCCACCTCAGTCAGCGAGAGGTCTGAACAGCCATTAATCAAAGTATGTTAAGGCCAAAGAGCAAAAAAAGCACAGCTCCAGATCAGTCCCAGCACTTACTGGTTCTTATGTGTGCAATAATGCAACAGGCTCAAGAAACAACATGAAGCCACAGCCTGTGGAAAAAATTCTGTTACAACACTTAGGTGGACTGCTGGCATTTCAGTCCACAGCTACAAGCCAAAAATCCTACTTCATATTCATTTAACCGTGGAAGTTAAACTCACTTGAAACACACACACCCTCCACACTCTCTATTTATTTTAGCTTAGGTTTCACACCGATCTACATCTCTTCTTTGGTGCATATCTGTATTGCTATGTATCTCTTTCCTAGGTAAGGCCTGACAGAATTTGAAGTTAAATTGCTGCAAGCAAAGGTGGGAGCCAACATGTTAAGAGGACCTTGAATGCTCGTGAAATTTTCACTTCTGCTGGGAGTCCTCCACATCACTACCAGGCTATTCTGCTTGGGTAAAACATGTTTTCTACTGAAAAATTCTTTTTGCTATGCCTTCCCCTGTTTCCTCTCTCCACCTCCCCTTTTTTTTTAAAGGCTTCTCCTGTTCTTTCTTGTTCTGGTTCCTCACTAGGCATTGTGGAAGGAAGCATTTTCTTTGTATCAACCTTACAGATTTGTATCAAGACACTCATTGCATATGAAGAAGCCTGCTAGCTTTCTGTATTACAGTACAAAACCTCCTTTTCTTGTCTTGAATTGTTACGATATTTCTGTTCACCTCCTTTATATGCTCTTATCAGTAGATTCTCTCTTTCTTTAAACTTTTGCCAAGAAGTCTGTTTTTTAGTATGCTGCACCCCAAACCCACTTTTTCTCAGCAAGCCACTTGTAGTTTCAGTATTCCAAGAAGAGAAGGCAAAGAGAAAAGTTTTAAGAAATCTAAAAAAAAAGGTCTTATGAGATTTATCCACACACTATTCCTTCATGTTGAGCACTGCAATTTAGATAAACAAAACCAGGCAAACTGCCCCCTCCCAAGAGCTTCCCTAAATGCACGAACATTATTGTTGGCCCTTCTCACCCGTTCTTCTGGAGAGGTGCTGTCATCCAGGTTATTGAGGGCGTTTTCCACCCGGGCCAGACGACCAGACAGGGACAGCAGGAGGTTGACCACTTTGTCAAGGTCACCAATAAACATCTTGAATTTGTCAAACTCATTTGGTTTGCAGACTTCTTTTACAATGGCCTCTACCTCTTCCCCCAAGATATTGTTTGCTTGGATGTCTTCCAGAAGTGTCTCCCGTGCTTCTCTCAGTACCTGCAGCTTCCTACTAATGCTGTCAATAAGTTCTTGCTGTGGAAAATAAAGGAGATAAGAATTTATTAGCACTACTGCATTTTTCCCTACATCTGGAAGTCATGTCAGCCAGCACTGTAATACATTTCAAACTTCCATGAGGCTTTGACAATGAGTGCATTACAAATACATGCCTGTGGCAAAGGTCTGTACCTCTGCATTCAAAGGCTCAGGACATAGCTGCACAATGCTCAGCCTGAGATCTATGTTAAAGCAAACTACCTTTGTGGAAGAAGATAAAGGCTTTTCATCCTACCAATAAGCCTCCCTGCTCCTTCTTTGAGCAGCTTCAAAGCCTACTATGAACAGCAGAAAGTGAAGCACATGCCTGTGTCTCTAAATATGAGGTCCCTAACACCTTGCTGAAGAGCTACACTTAGGAAGATAGACAGTACTAGAAAAACAATCCTGTATTTTTCACATGGAGCAGTTAAAACTAGGGCACTGTCAAGCTTTCTCTTTCTGCATAATATTAGCATTCCTCCAACAGCAGTCTTTCCATTCTCAGAAAATCTTAGCATTAACAGTGCCTTACAACATTTCTGTAGGCACATAATCCCTATGACACAGGGAATAAAATCTACTGTATTGTACAAAGCAGCTCTGTGCAAAGTGTCTCTGCCAAAGGACCAAAGAAGCACCAGAAGTCTCAGGCCAGAGAATACACAACCTCACTTGGAGTTTGAGGGCCTTCTGTACTATAGTCCCCACTGCCTGAGGTGCACTTGCACTGCCTTAGAAAAGCATGTCAGGTGCAGAACCAGCAGAAACCAGACCAAGAATCCAGATCTCCTTTGATCACCTGGGGTCCCTCTGTGCTACTTCCCTGCATTTGGGCAAGAGGTCTTGTTTGTTAATGCCCATTAGCTTTCACTGCTGCACAAGTGGTGTTAGTTAGTTCAGCCAGCTGTCAACTCTGAGATAGTTCACACCCTAAAAATGCCTCATTCATTTAAATGTAGGTGCCTATTTGGTATTCAGCTAATTTCAAGTAAGAAAAATTTCCAAAGCATTCTCTAAACATACACCTCAGTGCAAATTCTGAATGAAAATTACATCCTTTAAAATCATCATTATTTCACAGTACCCCTAGCTTTTTTTTTAATTACTCATGACATTCTTTAGGAACTCTGCTTTCTAAATGCAAATCTGAATACAAGTCTTCATGATTACTGAGAAACATACTGATAGCAGCTGCTGCTCACAGAGGCCACTGAACAGTCATTGCCAATTTATTTTGGGAACAAAAATCAACACAAAACAAAGTCTGCCATCTTAACAGAAAGCAACTACACCATGAAAATATAACAGCCTTTTTGAAAGTAGAAATTCAACCCATGGATTATCCATACTGTTTTTTTCCTTTTTGATTTAATGTACTCAGTCCAGGTTAATCTGGATCTGGGTTATCTGTTAGCCTTGGTGCCCAAAAGATTAAGGTAGTAAGCAGTTCTACAGATGCCTGCTTTACTGACTGATTAATCTGCAGGATTTGGTTTTTTCCCCCCTTTTCTCAATGCAAATGCAGTTTGATTTGGATTATGTAGGTCACAGTGCAACACTCTCATTTCCCTCAGATGACATGCACTATGCTGCTGTTCCACCATTCAAAACACAGCAGGATACTGTGGTGCTCTATGTTATTACCTCAATTTTTTTTCACTTCTGCAGNAAAAAAAAAAAAAAAGCTACATGGCTGCTCAGCATTTACTGATATGGTCTGCCAGTCCAGATCAGCTCTCTTAGTTTCTTTCTTTAAAAAACAAAGAAGCCATTTTCCCAGTAACATTCTGTTTAGTAACACCCCAAGCAGCTGAAGCTAACCTCTAAAGCAAGATTTTTTCAGGTGAGAAGACCGTAAATACTAAGGCTGTCATATCTCTTAAGAATTGGATTATGATTCCTGCTTGCTTTGTACCCAGATGAAGCAGCCTCTGCATGCAGCAACTGTGATCTCACTACATCCTTTTGCACAAACAGAAAACCTGTATTATGTTCAATATCTACTGAGCCAGAAGAGCTGCAGTGTACATCTTGAGACTGGCAGATGAATAATTTATAGCTGTGAATTCTGTACCAGTACACAAGGAAACAAAGTCACTCTTGCTGATCTGACTAGCAACACAGCAAGTGGCTCAGCAGAGCACTGCTCAGGTGGCTCACTGCTTGGCATGCTTTTACATAAATTATACTCTGCTTTCAGCTCACCACCTCATTCCTAAGGAACTCAAGCCTCAAACCAGATAAAAATTCGTATACATGAATTATTTTTACACTCTTCAGCAGTTGCTGAAATTTTCCTAAAGGAAAAGGAGAAACTTCCTACACAGCCACACATGGATTTTCCTTACTACAAAAAACACTCTTAGAACATCTTCAAAATCTGAGCACTATTTTATAATTGAGGTAAACCTACATTAAACTCAGTGCATAAGACACACAGATTCCATTCCTGCTAGCTGGGAATACAGGGATTGTCTAAAAAAATCAAATTAAAAAATAAAAGATTTCACAACCCTATATGAAATTCCTTTACTTATTTCAAAAGAAAAAAAACATCACCGCACATTTCTGGTTTGCAGAGCAGAGAATGACAAATACAGGAATCATTCCACAGTGGACTGCAATTAAGATATATCATAACAGAACTACCAGTTTCCAGGAATCAAGAAACAGGTTCAGGGTATATGGCCCCTCTAAAACTACCCAGGTCATAAATGTGCCATTAAAATGTTCAGGTCCCTAGCAATCCCTTGTTACATTGTTGCCAAATTTGAGAAGCTGGGCCAAGCTGTACCTTCTATCTCTTTAATAAAGATGCCTTGACCCACTTAGAGAGAGTTTTCTATGTTTTCTGACAAGATTGGTGATGAAAGCCCACTGAACTGAGTGCTCCATCTCCACGTGGAGGAGCAGGGGGAGAAGCAAGCAGCAGGGTGTGTGTGCTACAACATGGACACTTAGAGAAGATGGGAGGGTTCTGCTCAAAGCCCTTCATGAAAACCTTCCTATCTCATATGATTAGTGGTATATACTGAAGCTGGGGGATGGAGAAGTATGAAAATGGTAAACATGATTTTCCTGTTAAGACACCAACAAAAGTAAATGGTAATCTTGCTTATGAAAGTTGTAGTATTTAGTTTGTTGGGCAAACAAGAAAGGTTTAATTTTACCTCCCTCCTACTCTGTAATTAATGAGAATGAAACTAATTCTAGCAAAACCATGAATGTGACAATCATGTGTGGCACTAGATAAAACCAAATTATTTAAAATGAAGCAAAATCCTTAATTTGTGTAAGTAGTACAGCTGCTGGATTCAGCAGCTGTCTAGCAGGAGGGTGAGGGAAGGGCTCCTGCTGCAGCCACACCACGCCCCTGGCAGTGCACAGCACATTGAACAGCAGAGGGAGGCTGAACAATATAGAGGTAACACAAAACACAACAGCCCACTCCAAGGCAGTGCCAGCCACGCCTGCTCTGCACCACAGCTAGAAATCTCTCATTCTTAGTGACTAAAAATAGTCCTAATAATTAAAAATCATTTCTTTGGAGCTGGATTGTCAAGTACACCATGGCAGCTGCTTTTTCAGGAGAGAGCTGACTTGGACAGCAAAGGTTTGCACACCACTGCATTACTGGCTTAGGTAAACAGAGTTAAACTACATCACTTTACTTGATCAAACACAACATTTCCTCCAGCTTATCCATACTGGGAACTATGATTAAAATATTTTGTGCCAAGTTACTAATGAGATGAATGCAATAATTTTACTGTAGGACAATACTTTGTCCACACGAACATCAGATCATCATTGTAGTATCTAGGGAATGATGGTGACCTTTGGTCAGAAATAAAACACCAAAGGGTGGGGATTAATAAAAAGATTTCTTCCTTCTCTTGTGACAAGCAACTTCCACTGAAATCCACCAGGCTGATTAGTTATCTTCCACAATCATTATTAATTTGGGAGGCAGGAGAAATAGTTTCCTGTTCATGAAAACAAAGAGGAAGGAAAAAAAAAAAGAAAAAAGAAGGTATATCTATGTTCCTTCTCTCTCAAGACAAATCCAAATTCTGGACCTAAATTTCAAAAATTTGGAACAACTAAAACCACCACCAGCTTCAGTGGGATACATAAGGACTGCTGGGGTTTTTTTACATAGTCAGAAAGAGCAAAGGACCTCAAATTGAAAATGGTATTTTAAAATAACCTCAAGACTTTTCCACTTGAGACTTTCCAAAACATGCAACAAGTTGCAAGAAGCACCTAATATGAAGTTCCTAAATTCACAGGTGTACACATAACTCATCCCCAAAAACAAACAAACAAAAACCCCACCAGAACCAAAAGAGGTTGATTTTTTCCAACTGATCCTGTATATGTAGAAGGCCTTTTATTGAGCAGTGTTTAGTCAAACAAATTCAGTTAATGTAATGAACAGAACTCAGAGCCTCCCATTACACTTTTAAAAATGTCTTTTACCTTCTTCTCCGACAAGTCATGATCCAGTTCATCTTCAGAATCATCCTCACTCTGCTGCTGTTGCTGCTGCTCCTGCATGTCCTTCATTTTAATCAGCAGCTCTGCCTTTGGTGCAGATGTGCTGTAGTAAGTAGAATTGGTTGTCAGGGAGATGGCAGATGGTGCACTCTGCTCCTCTTTCCTGGGAAAAGTCAAAACTTTCATTAACTGCCTTGACACCCTAATCAGTGAAAAGAAAGAAGAATGCTTTAGAACCATCATTTCACCAAGCAAGCAAGAGGTTCAAGAGAAAACCCATACCTATGTAAATAAATAAACACTATCTGTGAATAAAATTTGTATGAATCCAGTACATGCTCAGCAAAACTGATATCACGCATAAGATCATACATTATTACAAGAATTGAAATGCATCAAAGATATTGCATCTGGAAATAAAATGGAAAGTTACATTTTACAAAGGAGTGCAAAAAACCCCCTCAGTGTCATAGACAGTATCCTAATGGATTGGGATAGTACAATATAGGTATTTAACTTTTTGATAAGGGAATCATAAACAAACCTCTCGAGAAGGATACAACTTATCAAATAATTTGTATCAAGAAAACAAAACTCCACAGAACATCAACGTGGATGGAATTCTATTATTTTCTTTATTTGATCTCATTCACTTATAGGAAATGCCTCACATCCACTTCAAGTCATCTTCGTAAATTTTCATCACATAAAGCAAGAATATTGCTCCTTCTCTATGCAGTTACTAGACTGGATGACCTTGGTAAAATATGTAATCACAATGAAATGGCAACATTTAATTATTTCTTAAGTTGTCAAAAATTGGCTTTCAGCTATATCTTGTTAATCTTTCATATTGTACAACACTGTTTCTGACATTAATGGTATTACTAGCATATGCTTCACTACTGTTGTATCACAGAAGTCTCAGAAAAGATCCTCAACAGAAGGAAGACTCACCTCCAGCCCCCATGGAATACTGACACACTCTGGATAGAAGCTTACAAGGACATACCAGCTGACAGAAAGTAATACTCACTTCTCTTCTGAAATTTTCGGAGAGGGAACTTTTGGCAGAAGCTTCCTCCGCTGCTGAGCTTCTTCTAGGAGATGTTCATCTTTAGGGAATATACCAACCATCAGATCCATTGTTGTTTTTATTTTCACACTAGGATCTAGTATGTCTGCTAGAGATTTATCTCTTCCCACAATCTCTCTGGCAAGTTCTTCTGACTTCCAGTCTTCAAAGGTCTTTTCTTTGGCCTTTACATAGCTGGATGCTTGCGTGGCAGCACTGCTGTCCTTCAAGTTGCTCCCAGGTTCTTCAGTTGGTTGAGGGTCAGCTGGTTTGGTTCTGGCTTCTGGCTCTGGCTCTACACCTTGCCTGGTGTAAGCACAGAATCGTGAATAGGATTGCTCAGAAGTGCTGAGTGTTTTAATCTGGTCCTTCTCCAAACCACTGGGTAAAGCAGGAGGCTCCATGGTACTCACAAGGCTCTGCCGACTCTCCTTCTCTGCACTGCTCTCAGAATGAACTATCTTGATGGGAACCATTTTCACTGTGGTATTATTGTCTATGACCCTTTCAATTCTGAAAAATAAACAAAATTCATCCTTAGAAATGGAAGAACCTTGAATCTCAATTCATATCTGCCAATCAGAGGGGAAGTCCAAAAAGACAGGTAAGAGTGAGGTAATAGACTATTCCTAGCACTGAACCTCAAACCATAAATCTACCCATTCTTTTCTGCCCACAAATTTTAGATAGTATCATTAGTTCATTTGTAGGGTATCCTAACATCAGCCTTGTACAATACTCCTGATACAGGATTTCTGTTTGTTTCCATCAAGACGAGGGTCCCATCTCAGCATCAGGCCCTGGATTTCAGACAGTGCTGCTGAAGCACCTTTTACCCCTTTGCTGCCGCAGGCTTAGAGGAAAAGGCACCCTCAGCCCATCCTCACTGCCTCACACAGACCCAGCAATGCCCTCCTTGCCTTTTGGCCTGACACGCAGCTGAGCTGCCTGGGGAGTCTGCTGTGATGCCCTCACATCAATTCTCAGCTCTTCCAAGGGAAGAGATAACAGGCCAGATGGGAGCATCCCAGAGGCTAGGTTTTTGCTGAGCTACAAGAATAACAAAGAATCACACATGGGAAATCTGGAAATCATTCAAAACTTAATTACGTAGTTTAAAAAAAAATTCATTTATGAAATTTCACATCTGACATAGAAGCTTAATAAATAGATCCCACCATAGTGTCCTAGTTTTCCACTTAAAGAAGATAAACAGTCATTGAAAAGGATAATATACAATTCTGGATATTCTTTTTAAGAGAAGCTTGTAGCAGAAGTTCTGTACTGCATAGCACAAAGGGCTACCTTAGCCATTCAGTAAGGAAAGCTATTTAAAGCAGAGGCTAACAGATGTTTAAACTGGACAATAACATGTTAAATAACATTACAGAAACATCTGTACTGTATGTAAACCATATAAGAAACTGAAGTCTAGTTTAGTGGTTCTGAGTTTGCAAAAAGTTTAAAATTATTGTCATAATGTGGGTTTGGAACCTCTACAGCAAGGAAAGGAACATTGCCTACTAGCTAAAATATCTAGTTTCATCTGGCTGGGTAGCTTGCTGCCTTTGAGATAAGTGACCAAGACACACCACAGCTCTTGTCCTCTAAGTGTGGGTGTGCCACTTTGCTTAAAATAAGCTTATACTTTTGTATTATTGGTAACAGCAGAATCTGTTTCACTTGACATTTTTCAGAAGTTTTATCTTGTATTTTAATGGTATATTTGGTTCTGAATGAACATGCAACCCCCCAGTAGGTATTTACTTTCCACAAGTGCTTTGTGGACATGCTTTGAATACTGATCCAACTCCTGGGGCAGCTTTTCCAGCCCATGCTGAACCTCCCCACTCCCATTTCATCAGGCTGTTTTCCTTCAAGGGGACTGTCATTTTCAAGAGCTCACTTCTGTGCCTACTGCTCAGACCCAGCTCCCCACTTGCAGACTGGGATTCTCCTCCTGACTGCAGCAGAGCTGGACAGTGCCCAGCCACCACCCCCTACTCTTTCTTTTGCTTATTTTACTTAAAGCCCACACATTTGAAACTCCACTAGAACATGAAGAGGAACATATTTTGGAATTTGGGGGAAATATAAGATGAATGCATAAATGTATGGGGGATACTAGAAAAGAAATAAGCTGAGTAGAATTCTTCACCTAAAATGCCCAGCGTCTGTTTTGAGACTTTTGAGTACATTCCCCTCAGCCTAGTCAAGGATTTTTTCCAGAAACTTAAGGCATCATTAAATCGATTGCTTTCAGTAAAAGCAAAGACAGTACAACGACAGCTGCTTCAAAAATCTTGTTTCTGCAATCACTACCCTCCTGATTTCTGAAGGTTTTCCATTTGTGGAAAGGCAACATGAAATTTAGTCTTGTAGCAACTCTGCTTCAGAGTGGACATTCCAAAGCTTCAACCCAACCAACAGTCCCTCCTTGATTTGAGTTTAAGTTTAGTGGAACTCTACTGATGCACTCTTTTCAGCTTTGCTGTTGCTAAGTAGCTGTCTTTGGCGATAGCTGGGTTATGTACACCATCAGTATTTGCCCCACACACATTATTCTGCCTAAATCACTGCAAGAAACCCTGCACACACACTCATCTTGGCCTGCTGATGAACAAGACACTTTTCTTAAAAGAGTACAAAAGCTATGAGCTAACATCATCAAACACTAGCTGCCCCTAGCATCAAAGTGGCATGTCCAAAAGCTCATATGCAAGGAGCCAATAGAAACCATAAGCCAAATGTGATTAATTATGTATTAAGGTAAATCTACTTAACATATTTTATGAAATAAATACCATATAGAAAGTTCTGAGGTATGGCCGCCACGCTTGTCCTTTTTGGCTGAACCTGTTTTAGCGAGTAATTTAATTATTAACTGGGGACAATACAATGTGTGCAAAAAAAAAAGAGCTGTCAGGGCCTAAGAATTTTAAATGTTAGCAAAAGATTTGCAGGGTAAGTATTTTTTCATTCAGATATGGGCATATAATTAGGCACACCTCAGTGCTCATTTCAATATTAAAGCTTAGCAAAAAGGAAGGACAAATACAATTGGCTTTCTACGCATCCTTCATATCTGTTCATAAAGTAATACATTAAGGAAGTCAAAGCAAAATATTAAGGAAGTCATTACTGCCATCTACCTTAGCACATAGATTCTAGGGTTATTATCACATATTGCACTTTTCATTGTAAATTATATTATTACTTCATGTTAAAAACACTGCAAAACGAAATCTCATTTTTTCCTCCAGTTGTAAGAGGAAAAACATCAAGGCCTATTTAGGAAAAAAAGTGATTCATGTTTTCATGTCATAAGGCAAAATGGAAAACAGCCCGAGTTTGTTCAACCATTTACATTAGAGTAAAACCATGCCAACTGTTTTTCTCACAGAAGCAACCTCTGCATGAATTCAGCTTAGAGGTTTTGTTTTCATTCTTTAACCATGAATTATAATGCTGAAGGATTTATGAAAACCAAGATTCCTGAGCTTCCTGGAAGAGTTTGTTATCTTGTGGGAGAATAACCTTTTATGATGTTAGCAGCATATAATAGATGCAGCAATCAATTAATTTTAGTCAGTTGTCTAATTCTGGGTTTATCTACCCTGGGAAAGGGCTGACAATCTTTTACAGAGTGTTCAGTCCTTGTCAACATAAAGTGTTGAGGACCCCTCCACAGAAAACCTGAAGTGCCACATTTCACTGTAAAGGCAACATAAACCAGTCATGATTGGCCAGTGTATATTACTCTGGGTGTTTTCAAAACAGATGTTCTCACAGAGAATCCAGCTTCCCTTCCCACATCTGCTTTGTCTCTCCCTACTCTGATTCATATTTATACACAGACTCAGGTAGAGGAAATGACAGGGACTTTTCTGACTTTGCATGTACTGTCAGAGGAAAATCTCTCAGAACCCTTCCCTTTCATTTTCTACTAACTACCAGGTGTAGCACCTGGACAGCACACATCAACTAAAAGAAACCACAGACCAGCTGAAGGACATTAATGGTACCAAAACAAATTTCACACAAGTCTGTGGTCTCTAAGATATTCTGCAATGGCTCAATGCTTAATAAACTTGAAGGATGTGTAAAGAAAATGAACAGACAACCAACAATAAGGTCTAACTGGGAAAAAAAAATGTTAATAAAACAGTAAAGGAGTTACATCTACTACCTGGCTGGGTTCTCATCCTGCAGGGACACAGGAGGTTTATCAGTGAGCTTCTGTGGTGCAAACTGGGGAGAAGGGGACCTTGATGACTCCATGCCAGGTTTTTGAAGATACCGATACTTGGAAGACTCAGACTTAGGGTGTGTTTTTTCTTCTAAGTACTGACCAACATTCTCTGTGGATGACACTTGCTGGAGCTGCTGTGGATTAGCACTCTTCAGTTTTCCACTGAAAGCTGCAGGACTCTGACTGAGAGAGGATTGACTGGCAAAGACTTCAGCGGAGCTGGGGGATGAGGACAGAAAGGGCTGGCTGGCTGCTACCAGCAGAGATTCAGAAGAGGTGCCGAGAGATGCTGCAGAAATATCTGGCCTCCTGTATTTATCTCTTTTAGGTGGCGGTGGCCTCTGAGGAGCAGATCCACGCTTCTTGTTCAGCAGCACTGGCTCTGTTCTGTGGTTTTCCTCTCCTTTGCCCCAGGACTGACAGGAGTGGTTCTCGTTCAAGGTCTGTGGCTCAGAGTAGGGCAGGTGAGGCAGGCTACAATCCTTGCTCCTCTCATTCACATTTTCCTGAGAGTATCGGTAGTCACTAGGCAGCGTCCCAGCCCTGCCCCGACTCTCATGAGGCAGAACTGTAGGTTCTTGCACGTGCAAAGGCCTGACAGAAGACTTCCACTTGTGGCCTAAATTCTTGTCCAGCTGATTGCTCTTCTCTTGTGGGTTTTCCCTCAGGGCCCCTGTGTCAGCTTGCCTAGAGGAAAGAACATGCTTTTAGTATGCTGCTGATTTATTTCCTTCGGTGCAAGACCAATCCCTCGGCCCAGAAAGCTTGAACACCGAGATCACATCCCACACTGAACATCAACTCCTCCAATCTATGGCAACTGCATGGCACAAATACATCCTCTCATGTATGGGCACACATGTTGTACCTAATCTAATGTGATGAGTTAAAACATAATGTCAGGCTAAATTAGGGTATGGAGCGCCACAGGACACGACACAACCTCTGAGTAACCCGAGGCGCTGCAGTGTGCACAACTTAGCTAAATGCACAGCCAAATGGCCAAATGTTGGCAGAAAACAAAACTGTCTCCAGAAGAGGAATTCTAATACTAAAATTTCTCTTCTTGCTCCAAAGTCAGTAACAAAGTGTGTGAAACACATTTCTCATCTAGGTGCAATAATACTTCACTAACGTTTCTAAATGTGAAGTGAATACCAGGAATTTTAATTATGAATCTAGAGATTGAATTTTTATGTATCTGCTGAAAAATGAAATGAGCGCAAACAAAATGTGTACTGAAACTAAAAAAATTGGGAAAGGAAAAATTAGTATCTCCTGAATTAAGGCAGAAAAGGAAATTTAGAAAGGATAGTATTTTCCAGTGAGACTTATTTCAAGGTTGAACTTCTTTTGCCCTGTCAGCACAAATGACAAACAATGGCTGAAAACACCATGTCTTATCCTAAATGTTTATCCTAAATGTTTTTGAATTCTCTCCAGTCAGGAAACAGCCATTCATAGTTCCATGCCTGTCCTTTGCCACAAGACACGTAGTACATTTGTGCTCACCAGATAAAGACAAACTGGGGAAGGAGCAGAAGGCAGGAGGAAAGTACCTCTGGAGCCCCGAGAGGAGAAAGGTTTGCTCTCTGCCTTAAAGGACGCTGAAGAGACACTATGAGCTTAGAAAACAAGCTGCAACAGAAGTCAAAGGCTTCAGAGAGCTATTAATGCCAGTTACACTACTGACAGTGCTGGTGTCTGTATTTTTAAACAGTAATCCTGTAGTCATGCACTGCCCAAGCCTTCCTTTGAGGTGACTGTGTTAAAGGCATCTTTCCCAGCCTATTTGTAAAACAAGGTTGACTTGAATTTTTCAATGTAAACACATTACTGACATCAGTGTACCAGTTTTGGGAATGTCTACAGGCAGTTAACACCAGCATGTAGGAAAAAAAAATTGAGATAAAAGCACATGAAATAACTATTAGCTTGAAGTCTATTATAAATTCAAAAAGAAAAAAAAAATGGAGTAAAGACACACTGCATGACTATTTTAATTTAATTAATTAATTAAATTTTAAACAAAATATTGTGGAAAGACTGATTAGATGTGGATTCCCGAGAAAGTCACATACACAACCTTTCTCTCATGTGAAGTGTTAAACCTTAAAATTCAACTTTAACTGGTAAATTTTAACATGTATTAGGAGATTAGTATTGTTGACATTCAGGTCTCTTCATATTTGTCTCACCTGAGAGTAGCTAGTTTAGACAACTTCAAGTTGTCTGACAAATTCAGAGTCAATTCAGATTTACAAAACAATATTTATTGACTCCTCTTTTAACAGTAGATGAAGGACAGTTTTGTGAAGTAACAAATTGTACAAAAGGCCAGAAAGACCAACTCTATTCAGATTAGGTTTCATGGCATCTTGGCATCTCAAGAGTCAGCTCATTTTCCCTAGTGAGTTCACTGTAAGCAGAACCAGGTCCTAAGTAGATCCACTAATTTTAGTGGAAATATTTACCAAATGAAGACTGCAGGCCTTACATATGAAATATTGTGTTTAAACCAGCATTGTTCATTGTCTAGATAACCTGTGAACAGCACAATTTTCTCCTCATTAGTCCATGCAAAAGCTCTTCAGGCCTCCCAATCCACCTTCAAATTCATAAGCCATAACAAAAACCAGTGCAACAGATGCTCTCACGTACATAGAAAAATCAAGGGTATGACACAAGATGTTGCAAAGACACCAATTCCATGCATTACCTCAGCCAGTTTGCAAAGTATACCATGAAGTCTGCATGCACATTGGGACTGGGAATGCTGGTGGAAGCAAACAGGACAGAGAACACCACCAATCTGACACCTGTGCATATACACAACATGTAACCAAAATGTTGTATATATACACACACACCAATATATTGGTGTGTGTGTATATATACAGTACTCTGGCTCAGAAGCAATGAATGCTCTAGCAGTCCTATCACCTTCCAAAACTGAGCAAAAGGACAAAGAACTACAGCAGAGAGAAATTTGGAGATGTCATATTTGCAAACATGGAGATAAACTTCAGAGATTACATATGTGACTTCCTACAGCTTCCACAAAATTAATCAAATTTTTTTTCACACAAAATGGGTCTGAGGAGAGGTGGTGGCTACATTCAACACTGAAGCTAAGTTGCATTCAGTGTGAGTGTGTCATCATGCAAAACATGCTCATTACATTATTTTGGAGAGATGTAAGCTTACTGTTCAGAAAGGAGGAAAAGAAAATAAGCTTCAAGCCCCAGGAGAACACAGTGGCAAGAACCTGCAAAGGTGTTACATTATTATCAATACTGAGAAGTCCATTAAGCTGCTTGCTGTCTGTCAGTGCATCATGTAATAATATGCCCAGAATACAGCTGGTTTGGAAATGAGGCCCATAGGATTATGCAAAGATAACATACCACTGAAAGGAACTCATCATTTATAACCAAACATCACCAAATGAGACACAGAACAGTTTTAAACCATCTGAAAACACAATTGACACAATTACTGTTTTCATTCTAGATAACAAACCAGCCAACATCATTAAACTCTTAGCTATCTTGAAACTCGAAGCTCCCCCACCCCCATAATACAGTGCCACAATTACCCAAGTTGCACGAGCCTTTCTGAGACGACAGAACCAGACTAGTTCACACCACATTCCCCACCCCAGCACGGCACATCACAGCTTTCACTGTCAGACAACTTACACCAGCTACTTAAATCGAGCTGCAAAGGAAGTGTAATTAAGACTCTTATGCTATTGCTACAAAGTGGTATTCAGTAAGGATGAGTCTAGTACAGGAGTCTAACATGAGCCTTTTCTACTGCACTTGTTATTAGTATTTTGCTGTAGGAGCTTTCATATCTAAATGGCAGGAGGCAGAAAACCAATGTATTCTTCTAACTGAAAAGGAGGAATTGCTTCATTACATAAACCAGTCCTTTACATTTCTGAGAAGCTCTCATTTAGCAGAGGGCTCAGCATTTCCTGAGGGGGTCTGTGTGGAGAGATGAGGCTGAGCACTCATCAGCCAGTGCTCAGCCAATGCAGGAGGAGCTCTGCTCTGTCTTGCACTTTCCCAGTGGCCACAGCCACACCAGCATCACTTACTGCA
This sequence comes from Cisticola juncidis, assembly GCA_013400215.1. Classification (NCBI taxonomy): domain Eukaryota; kingdom Metazoa; phylum Chordata; class Aves; order Passeriformes; family Cisticolidae; genus Cisticola; species Cisticola juncidis. Next base: position 323,766 of record VXBR01009749.1, on the reverse strand, counting down.
GTGGGGGTGGGAATGAGGATCTTCACACTGGCACGGATTATTTTCTACCTAAATGGACAAGTACATCTCTCAGCTTCCTTCTGGCTCTGTTAGCTTGGAGCATACATACTCAAGACTGAAATGTAAAGGTCATGTAAATACTACGCTGGGCAAAAAACTCCCAGGTCTCATCCCCAGCCTGGACACCTCCAGTCCCCTGAGCAATAATACAACAGGCTATTCTAAGAAACCGGAGAGAGGTAACAGTAATGTGAGCTCTTACATAAAGATTAAACCATATACACAGATACATACATTAACAGGAGCCTGCCAGTGGAGTCAGTGAACATTTACAAAAATGAATCATTATGTATAGATGCCTATCAGAAGAATAACATTTCTGGTTGCCATGAAAAACAACTCCAAATCACTTTCTTCATTTGCCCCATATTCAAGATTTGACAAAATCTGTATAGAGATAGAATGATCTGATCAAATGTTGTGCCACAATAGATGAAAGGGATTTCAGCAAACTCAGTGTGTTTGATTCTTATCTGTCTGATTTCTTGAGAACACTTCAGGCCAACCCAAACAGTGCCACGAGACACTCCAACTTCAAAATCCTAGACTAGATAAGTTTTGCAAAAATGCATTAGCCAACATTTGAAAAATGTATCATTTGTTAAAGATCTGACATCTGTGCAGAAGTTTCACCATAAAACATAAGCATGGTTATGTAACCAAAGATATGTCCTGCACTAACTCACTGGCAAAGGAGAGCAAATGGAGTGGCTGTTTCTGATTTAATTTAAATTCCTTTTTAAGAACTACAAGCTACACTGGAAAAAGGCCTTCATACCTGAGTATGACTCCTCCATAAAAGTCCTCACCCTACAAAAACAAACAGTCTCAAAATCAAGGCCACAGTTTTGCAGTCCCTTTAAAGTGACCTTATGCAGATACTTTGCCAAAAGAGGCAGTCTCCTTCTTAGACACTTGAGCTTTGTCTTCCTGCTCTTTTCAGCGTGCTAGCAGTAGGAATTGTACAGCCCCATAGAAAACTGGATCAAGGACCTGACCTGGCTTGAAACAGATAATTATGTGGCTTAAAGCAATTGGAAAATACTGTCTTTGCATACGACAAGATCCTGTTCATAGGCACAGCTCTTGCCAATACCTTTTAAGCTATGAACTTTATGTGCTGAAACTATGTTTTCATTGTGCATTTGTCTGGCACGTGGCACACTTGGATCCAAAAGCACTTCTGCAATAGTCCATAAAAAAGGGTAGTTTCTTCTATCCAATATAGTTCTGCTCGAGACAACACAATGCTATGTAATTAGAATGGGGTACATAGGGCAAGACTGTTGGAAATTCCAAAAAAACCTGAGGTCTAATGTCACATTTTAATTCATATTGATAAGCACTAACTAATGCATGATAAGTGTCTTCCATAATTTCAGAAACTTTGAAGGTTCAAAAAACCTGAGGTCTAATGTCACATTTTAATTCATATTGATAAGCACTAACTAATGCATGATAAGTGTCTTCCATAATTTCAGAAACTTTGAAGGTTCAAAGGCATCAGTTCCCCCAAGGGGTGGCAGCTGGAAGCCAAGTGGGATATGCTGGTCTATCTCAGGTCTCATTAGATACCTGTGTTTAGCCAACTGTTGAGTCAACTTAGAATTAAACCTGAGTTCTCTGTGTTCTACAACTTGACTCAGTATTTCACTTGCACATAGATGTCTCCCTTCTATTAGTTATCTGACTCCTCATCTGAGTTCCATATCCTTTTCTTTCAGAGGGTCCAGGACAACTTAAGCCCTTAAACTGGTTTTACTATTGCAATACTCAGAAGACATTGACAATGCAAAACCACAATTTGGACATGCAATACCGGGGCATGTCCATTACCATTTATTTTTCTGATGAGCTCTCTATCTGCTATCACTATTGAGTCAGTACAGCACACACTATCCATCAGGTAGTGACACATGAAGCATATCCCAAAGATGCTAAATGAGACCTTTATGAAACTACTTAGAAATCTTTAAAGATAAATGCAGAGAATAAAGAACCCTCTAAAGAACCATGGTGCCTGCACCCTAACAGTCATGCCATGAAGAGGCACAGCATACAAGCCACTACAAAGAAGTGGGGCTGTCCACTGCCTTGGTCTGAAGAGACAGATGATGGCTGCTAGTATCCTTCAAGCACTAGTGAAGTAAACAGTCCTAAAGCCAAAGCACATGTTAACATGAAAAGAATAATGAATACTGAATGATGCGAGAATGCTTTCTCTCTCTCAAGGGACACAAAAAAAAGGCCTCCCAGAAGATAACTGAAGGTACAAAACCAGCAAGGTATTTCAAAAAGTATATCCCAGAGCACATCGCTGGTACACTACAACCCGTTTATCATGGTGTGAGTCTTGGTTTTTCAATTCTGTCTCTGAAAGCCTGTTAACATTATCTGTGCCTCAATGGCAGCAATCTGTTTAGTCAGTCACACTAAATACAGCTTAGTTGTTGCACCCAATGTGATAAAGCAAAATGTCACTCTACCTTAACAACCCCTGCATTATCACCTGGCTTTATCACAGAATGAAATACAATAACAGACACTGCTTGCCAGTCCATTGATCCCACCAGAATTTCTCTCCTGTCCTGCCTGCAAGGCAACATACACACTGCAATGTATTTTCATCTCTCATTCTGTCTCTCTAAAAATATTACCCATTTCCCCATGAAAATGAGAAATAAATAAATAACAAAGAACATATCAACTCTAATTCTGCAGTAAATAATCAAAGTTACGTTGATGGATAAATGTAGGCCAGTCACAGGTAACAGCAAAAGACATAGGCCCTTAACAGAAATAAAATCTGATTAAAACTATATTTCTTATAGCAGCAAAACAGTCTTTACGCAGAAGGGAAGAATCTTGTGGGAAAAGGCAGAGGGAGGATGCTTTCCTTTCCTTAGTTCAGAAAACAAAAGCCCCTCCTCCACTCTGCTGCACATCAAAAATAAATTATAAAAGATAATTTTTATGGCTGTATTCTTATTGCTTTATCTATTGCATGCCTCTCCTAGCACACAGGGGATTACCTGCATGGAATTAAAATTATTTAAACTCAAGTCAACCAGTTAATGTGTTCAGTACTTACACACTGAATTCAATCATCAGAATATCCCAACAGTATAACAAGAACCATCATATTACACAAATGGCAACCATTGCATAGACAAAAGACAGTATTTTCCAACACTGCTAACAAGGAAATCACAGTCACATAAAAAAAGCTCAAAGAAGAATGATTGTTTTGTCAATTTACTAAAAACCCCCCTACATTCCAGTTGCCACTCCTTTGATTTTTTTTTCATTTAGACTTTTTTGTCCTGATAATGCTGTTGCTATTTTCTTGTTGCTATTACTCCTGGAAACAGCTGCTTGCAGCTGAACAAGAATTAGGTAACAGAAAACAAGCTATAAAATAAACCACTTTGTGAATAACAACCAGGTCACCTGGGATTATCAGGCATTCTCTCATCAAAAAAACCCCACATAACTAGCTCATCTCTAAAGAAAAAAAATCCTAAACCAGTTATTTTAATTAATTAGCATGCACATGCACACATTTCAACAGCCATCTTTTCACTCTCAGCCACACTCACCGCTTGCTTCTAATAGTCACATCCAATTCTCTTACACTCCCAGCTAATAGCTCCTGCTGCTGTGGAAAAGGTCTTCATGCAAGCCTGTACTCACAGTAACAGGCTTGCCAGGCAAATAACAAGATGAAAAGCTCTCGCACCACCCCTAGCCGAGAGGAACCCCGAGCCTGGCACCCTGAGCCACAACAACAGCACTGCAGCCCTCAGCCCAGAAAACAAGTATTTTCAAAAGGCACTGCCTTCTAATTCCAGTGTACATGATGCCAACTGTGAAAACAAAAGCTGCTAAAAAAAGCGCGTGTGTGTGAGCATACGCACACAGAGCATCTTAGCTGGAATTAACTCACGTTTCCCCTGTTCTCCCAACCCATGAGCAAACAGAGCAGTCGACTGCACTAAGCAAAATAAAATTCTGTACCAAGCACTGCATCGTTGCTAATTCGCTACTGTAGCTTCTGCTGATACAGGCAGAAGATGCAGCCTGTGCTCAAAGACCTGAAGAACAAAAGAAACACTGTATGAATTAATGCTGCAAATTTCTGTTCAGAACTGACAAAAAATGGTACATAAGGCACACACCTCTAGCCATTTCTTTCATGCTTTAACAATAAAGACAAGACAGTCTTACCAGGATTTACAGCTTTTCACCCATATTCACTGCACATGTGAGCTTTGCATCCTTGCAAATGTGCCAGCCAGTTTGAAAGCCTCGCAGAACTGAATCCGTCTCAACCTCTGCGTCTCATTTACTGTAACAGAGGATTTTCAAAGCCATGCCTCACAACAGCTGGCTTGTTTTTGCCTGCTTCCTATGATTGACAAGTTCATACAAGCTCTGTCAACTTTAACCTTGATAAGTGAAGGCTTAGTCTGTATTGTATGTTACATCACCAGAAACTTCTGACCTCAGGGAAAAGATCTCAGAGACTTCAAAGCTTTTCCTTTCCCCCACCCCCACCCCCTGGATTTGCTTATTAAAAAAATAATAAATAAAACAAAATGCAAGTCCTTTAATTTTTTTTAAGGTTTTCATTTGTGAAAATCATGATCTGCATTTCCACAACTACAGCTCTGCAAGTTTTATCTATTTACAATGATTTTAAAAGATCAGTGTGTTACTAGGTTCCTTTCTGAACAACATTCAAATAACCAAGTCTTTAATTTTAGAGGAGAGTCTTCACCAACAGCCCTCCAGCCTGAATTTTTTTGCATGTGTTGTGTGCACAAGCGCCCTCTCTTGCAGGAGATTCTGCAGGAAAAGAACTGAATGCTTTCATGCTGCATGAGCACATTGCCACCCCCAATTCCATCTTTAGAAGGAATTGTGCCTTTCATCAGAGAGCAAAGCTCAAGCTCCTTTCAATTTTTCTACAAGAACACATTAAAGACTTAATAGAGAAGTTGTGGATAAGGTTTCAATATGTATTAAAAGATAATTTTAAAGATGATCACTTTAAGAGTAAAATGTTATTTAAAATGTACACAACAAATTCACATAGAGCAGTTAGATATCCAGTTAATAACCTCCCCTAAAATATTTCTGTCTCTGAAAGCTGCCTATTTGATTTCAATTGAGAGAATGATTTCAAGAAAAAACACCAATTTACATAATACAACACAACTGGTTAACAGACTGCAGCAAGTCTGGCTGGCCCATGCAGAGAAATGGAAGCTACAGCTGCCACGTTACTTTTTAGCACAAAACTTCACTCACATTTACTGACATAAACAGTCTCCTGTGTGACAGCAAACCATAACCATGCCTAAGGGCTTATTGCAGAAAGCAAACATTTCACAGGCTAGCTTTTACTATCAGAACATCATAAAGCCACTCCATATGTCAGAAATGTATGAATTGCTGCACTGAGGAGACAAATCAGTCACCTATTTCCAATTATGCTTTTCATCAAGTAACTTAAGGGAAAATAAAATCTACAGTGCATCAGCACATGATGCTTTTATGACTATAACCACTGGATACTATATCTTACATTATCTCTAAATCTCCTTACTCAACTGTTGTTATCATCAACAGGGCTACATGAAGATAGCTGGATTTCAAGCAATGCAACTAAAATGCATGTCTTTAGATGGTTTTCATTCTAATCCTCTTTCCAGGGAAAGCAGTAAAATCAAACCAGAATACAAAAATAAACAAATGCGTACAAATTTGTCTCTGCTTCTCTCTCCACCAGCAATTTTGTGTGTTGTTCTTTCACTCACTCCCAATTTCAGAATCATCTGGACTTCTTGTAGCTACTCATGCTTGGTAACACTTACCTTTAGGGGCAGGAGAGGAAACTTCTGGTAAGAAGAAACTACCCTCCCACACTTCCTTTTAACAGCCCATGATGGCCTCGCATACCCCTAGCTGTCACTGCATGCACTGTGAGGAGAACATATGTGCCAGGAGCAATTAAAGCAAAAATAACTTTACTTGGTAGCAAGAAGCTGCTAGTAGAAAAAAGGGTATCCCCTTTTTATGAGATGGGGTAGCCATCCTCAAGTCTAGAAACAGGGATTCAAAGATCACCTGATAAAGGTAGAGGGGGAGTCCACATTTTCAAGGAGGTGGATGGGGGAGAAATGGAGCTATATGACTGTAGAATATTGTAAAACAAGCACAGGTTTTGGAGGCAGTCCAGCACCCATTTAATGAGATCCAGCAGCTGCTGGTGAGTGGAGCATCTCACCCATCTGCAGGACGCACACCTGACAGCCGCCGGCTGACTGCTGCCAGGAGAGGGAGGAATAGGGAGGCAGTGGCAGGACCCTGCAAGTTTTAACAATTTCATTTAACCACAACCAACCCCCAAATCCCAAAATAATGCATTTGGGATGCTTATGAAGATATCCCACACACCTCCCAGCTCAACCAGCCTCAAAGTTTTAAAATGGACAACAAGAGGAAGAAAAAGATTCCAAGTGGGACAATTTATCATGCAACTTCTGCCTTGATCCTGAGGTATGAGAAGAATCTGGTTCAAATCTTTGCTATTTGAAAAGCTACCCTGTGCCAGTGGCCATATGCATTTAGATAAATCTTTTTTGGAATATTAAGAATCCACACAGTGGTATTCTATTTTGAAAAGGGCATTTACATACATGAGATGAATATTTTTTAAAAGAACAAGCCAGATGGTATAATGCTAAGAGGTAACATGCAACTGAAGATACAATATATGAAACTCAGAGGAAATGTGTAACACCTACCAAAACATCCAACCACCATTATTCCTTCCCTCTCTCTGTCCCCTTCAAAGGTTGAATTAAATGGCAATTGAAAGGAACGTCCACCAGAGAACTTAAGTCCTACTCAAATGAGGAAAATCCATAACTAATCTAGTAAAGCAGATGTATAAGCAAAATATGGTAAATAAAGAAATTTTAAAAGAAAAGCTGAGGTACAAATCCTTAAGGGTGTTAGGACAAAAACAAAAAAAAAGGGACTTTGGATTTTTAGATGAGTTAGAAAATTTAATTTTATCTCACCTGAGGCTCTTAAAATTTGGCTCCCATGAGACAGAGTTCTCACTCGTCCTACCACATCATTCACATCAGAATCCATTAGATATAGACGATTCACAAAAGGGGTGAAAAACTAGGTGACAGCAGTTGCTGCTGTGAGGAAATTATTCAGATTTAATAAATGCAAAGTAATCCACAGGAGAGATTCCTGTACCTCACCAACATATACAATGATGTAGAACAGAACTTACTGCAATACAAGAAGGAAAAGCTGAATTTCACATACAATCCTCGTACTTCACAGCAGTAAAAAACTAAACAAAACCCCCAAAATAAAACAAAGCTCAAAGACAGACAGACCAGCAGAGGCTTGACAAAATACCCAGCTGCATGGCTCCTGGTTTGCCCTGGTTTTCTCTTCTGCCCTCAAGCATCTGCTACTGTCTCACAGAGAAAAAAACCTGCCTAGGTAGACTTTTGGCCTGCTTTTAAGCATCAACATCCATCAGCTGCCATCATGTACCAGGTGATTCAAGGTTCCACTGTCCCAGTGTGGTATTTATATATCTGTTGTTATATTTATGTATCTGTTAATTATCAGTCACAAACAGTAGTACACTGAAAGGACATAATGGTTCATGGAAATGAAGCTTGTACTAATTACAAGTATTCACAGAAACCTAAGGAAAATGAAAGGTTACAGGAGATTTCTCATATATGAATAGGTGCTATTCTATGAATAGAGTGATGTATCCATATATGAATAGATTGCTCTCCTCTATATGCACAGGAAGAGCTACAGTAGGTTTTTCCCATTTTCAGACAACATACAAACAGCCCAGACTGTATTGTGTCATTGCTATATGACACACACAATGACATCACTGACAAAAAAAAACTGTTGTGAGAAATGCCTTAATAGTCTGTACCTCATGGTAAAGAAATGCTAAGGACATGGACCTGCTGGAGCAAGTCCAGAGGAGTGCCAGGGAGATGATCAGAGGGATGGAACACTTCTCCTGTGAAGACAGGATGAGAGAGTTCAGCCTGGAGAAGAGAAAGCTCTGTGGGTCTTGTTAACACATGTGTGAAATGCTTGCCAAAGTAATTTTTCCACTGATTTCTAAGGAAGCAGTTGCACAAGATCATACTATTTCTTCCTCAAATGGAAAAGAGTAGAAACATTTTGCTTACATAGCTCTGGTAATGTCTTGGTAAGTCCTTCAGTGCCTGAGACATACTTGTCCTGCAATGTTCAGTCAGAAAAAGCAACTCACAGTTTGACTAGTTTGACTGTTTAACTGCAACAATAAATGAGTAACCTCAGGAAGGTCAACCAAGTCAAGAGCTAGGTTTTGCCCCTGGGTCAGGGCAATCCCAAGGAGAAATTCACGCTGAGAATGGACCAAGACCAGCCTTGGGAAAAAAGACTTGGGGGTGTCTGTGGACAAAACGCTCAATAATGACTAGGCAGCGTGCACTCCCAGCTCAGAAAGCCAAATGGCTACATCAAAAGCAGTCTGGCCAGCAGGTCAAGGGAGGGGATTCTCCCCCCCTACTCTGCTTTTGTGAAACCCCAACTTGATTACTGCATTCAGCTCTAGGGTTCCCAAAAGAAGAAAAACGTGGCCCTGTTGGAATGTGTCCAGAGGAGGGCTACTACTATGATCACACAACTGGAACATCTCATTGGGGACAGGCTGAGAGAGATAGGGCTGTTCAGCTTGGAGAAGAAAAGGCTCCAGGGAGACCTTACAGCACCTTCCAGTACCTAAAGGAGGCTACAAGAAAACCAGAGGGACTTTTCACAAAGGCATGTAGTGACAGGGCAAGGCAGAATGGCCTTAAGATGGAGGAAGGCAAGTTTAGATTAGGTATTAGGAAGAAATTCTTTACTGTGAAGGTGTTGAGGCACTGGAACAGGTTATCCAGAGAAGCTGTGGACTTCCTATGCCTGGAGGTGTCAATGACCAGGCTGGATGGGGCTCTGAGGGTTCTGGCCCTTTTGCTACATATAGAACCCCCCAAGCCTTCAAGTCTTGTATATCAGTAGCTCAGTTCCTAGTTAAGCTGATCCTAACATTGTGTATTTCCAATTAATTTATACTAATTTAGATTGTGACTACTTTACACCATCTACCTTTGTAAATATGAGGAACTAATTTGTCCAAATGTGTATTGTGGATTGGTGGTGGTTTTTTCCTCCACTGTTAATTAGATAAGATATGCCAACCCCAACCCCTATAATAGTCACAAATCAGAAAAAGCTAAGAGAAACAACTATCAATATACCCATGTCTGTTTTATATGTCCATATATACATGATACAAATAAACACACAATCAAATGGACTACTGGTAATTTTTAAATTCTTCTCCATCTCACTCAATTCAGAAGTCATAAGGTCACTCACATTCCTGTGGTGCTGAACTTTTTCCTCCTTGAACAACAATTTGGTGCTGCTCCTGGTGAGCATGGAGCCTAGATATTCACCAGGTGTTGAAAAATCTTCCTTATAAAGAACCTAATAAAAAACTTGGAAACATGTCTATAGGCTCCTGTTTCTGGATTATCAAAGATTTTTCTAGAACATTACACTTGGGCATTTAGAACAACTTAGGCATTAAGAAATTATTTTTCTTTTGGTTTTATATTGTAAAGGCTGTTCCTCTGCCTTCAAGAGCTCAACTCAAACAGGAGTAACTACTAAGGTATGAAAATACCGAAAGAAGTATTTTACAGTGTTTAATTAGAGTTGAGTCACACTATGGTCCTACATGCATATGACATGTACATGCTCTTGGACTTGACATCTATTAAATGTTGAAATATTTTCTGTAGCCTGTGATCTTAGACACCCTTTTTCACTTTTTGAAGTTATGTAAATTTAATAGGCATCACAGGAACAAATTAATAGAGCTAGGAGTTAAATGTTCTTAGAAAGTAAATAAAGGCAATGGCTGTAAACATCTCTAGTAGATGGCAATCTTAAGAATTAGATCATAAAGCCTGATTCTTTTGATGCAGAATGACTTATGTGTACATGTCATACTGCAAGAAGCCACAGACTACTGGTCAGATCATTCATTTCCCTCTTTAACCTTTGGAAAGTCTTTCAGCTTAGAAATTGTGGAGACTTCTATAAGGGAGGTAATTATACAACCACTACAAGTAATTTTACAAATGCAGAACGAGAGACATGTTTAAAGAAGCACAGACTTTGCATCAGCAAAAAGGTAAGCTTTTGTAACTAATCTGAAATAGAAAGACTGGCATCAATAAAAATAAAAAGGCATCATTTTTTGTTTTAAAGATCAGCAGAATTGTATAATGCTTTTATGCTGTCCTAAAGTTAAGAACATGCATAGAATCACATCATCCCCTCAGTATAAAAATACTCATCTCATGTTAGATGACTGCATCCCTGTAAGTTCATAATAGGAGTGATTTGGTTCTTCCATGAAGAAGAGATGACAGCAGCTGCTATGGACCACTGTTTTCTCTTCCTACAAAAGTAATACCCTAAACTATTAAATACTGCAGTTCAGAAGAACATGTTGCAGCTCTTCTAAAAAGGGAGATGAAACAACCTGAATTCATTGGAAACGCTCAGTAATCTCAGAGGGGAAAAATAGTGCTCAAAGAGGAAAGCGGTTCACAAACTATGTTCATCAACTCAACCTTCACAC
>VXBR01009749.1:296579-312934 GCA_013400215.1 Cisticola juncidis | reverse complement strand
CCCCCCCCCCCCCCCCCATTTTAAAGTAGTCTTAATTCAGGTTTTACAACTGTGTGCTAAAAAAGAATAGCCAAGAAAATACTGTAGCAAAAAGCTCAGGAGAAAAAAAAATTATCAAACATATTTATTTTTGTTTGTTTGTTTGTTTTTAAACAGTCATTTGCTGGTACAATATTCTAACCCTTTTTCCTTGTAGATTCAGTGCATTAAAAAGATTCATATTTCCAAGGAAAACAATCAGGGAAGCTGTAAATGGTAAATATTCAAATATTATTTCAAGTTTGTTTTTTTTTCTTTTCTCAAAACAACCGAAGGGGAGGAAGTCCAGAGGTACCCTGTAGCATAAGAACAGTCTCTAACCTGGAGAAAGCACTCCATAGCTGTCTCTCAGCTTGGGTTACTGCAAATCTCACACCCATAAATGCAAAAGGGCCATTCCTTGCTCAGCCCCATAGCACTGACTTTGGTAGCACAAAGGCAACCGTAGCACACAGGTCTCAGTAGCACAAAATCACAGCTGCCAGCAAGTTAATCCAAATATAAATTTAAAAAGAGATAATTAAATATGGCCATAAGGAAGACCTCAGGTTTGGTTACTATTCATGTTCTAGAATATACTCTGAATTAGGTAGACTTTGTAGCCAGTTGCAGATTGCTAGATTTTAAAAAAGAAAACTAAAAGCCTTTAGGGCAGCTCAAAAATCATAAAATCAATCCATGCCATGAGACCAGTTCCTTTTGAGCACAAGAATGGCTTGTTAAAAAAGGAGCACACAGAAATATATATTCTTTCCCATAAGGCAACCATTCATTATCACACAGTGGTAGTTCACAACACAGGAATTAAATGCCCAAATGAGGGATTTTAATTAGTTTTTTGAATACAGAAGACATATCAACCTTCTGCATATCAATGTGGAGAGAATGACTGTGAAAAGAGACAATTTCACAAAACCTTCTGTAATGTGGTAAAATGGCCAAATACTACATCTGAAATAGTATGTCAAAACAGGCTCCAGCAGAAAAAAACCTTACTGCAGCTGGTGCCCAGTCACGTGATTTTCATGGATTCCATGATTATAAAGCAAGAATTGTGCTGCACAAACACTGCTAAAATGCTGGCGTAGGAGTATTATTCACACGCTTTTGTGGCTCGGCTTCGGCGCTGTAGATGGAAATCGTTTCACTTGTCCAGGGATGCTGCCCGCCCGCAGCAGCCCCGCTGCTCCCGGCTGCTCGTGCCCGCCCCTCTGCCTCCCTCCTTCCCTCCCCACGCTGCGCACACACTCGCTGCTCATTTCGGAATCACTACGGTAAGTACAGAGGGCTACAAAACACTAGAAAAACAGGGGGAGATCTCTTCCGCTAAGCCATAAGCAATGCAAAATACAATCATATGAACCCACAAATAAATAGTAACTTTTTACAAGGTTTTATGGTCACAGCTAGAGTGTGTGTTTGCTACAGTTTGTAATTTCCTCTCCCCTGAGAGATTAATACCCCTTACAGAAACGAGGAAAGCCTACAGAGGTTGTTTTTTCCACGGATGGGTTCCCTCTGTTATGAAACCCAGAGCTGTCAGACCTGGCTGTAGCAGTGCGTGCACAAGCTCGGCTTCAGCAGCCACAGTCAGGCACTGCTGAAATCACTGCTTACACCACAGTGGACCAGGACAAGGACAGCCCTCAGCACGCTAGACATTTAAAGGAATTTAACTACACTCTGCATAAAGTCACACCTTCGAAAAGAGTTTAAAAACATGGTACATTAATTAAAACATGAATTAAAAGAGAACATTTGAGCTCTTCAAACAGTAAAACAAACTCTAGGGTCTCCTATTCGTGTACTATATTCTGTAAAGGCATAAGAAAAGGGAAGTCCAATTTACAGCATTATTATGTTTCAGAAGCACGCTGTCTTTGCCAAGGATAATACTGGAGATCTCTTTTTGGGAAACCTCAGGGTCCCCACCTACCCCCCAAAAAACACATAACTATCATTTCATGCACACAAATAAGAATCAACTGCCTCTGAACAAACTATAATATACTCAACACTCAACAATTTCTTGAAGCTCACACTAGAGTCCCCAAAAATTTCAGTCCCAACATTAATTCTATCATACACATTGAAGTATGTGGGGAGAAGGAGGGAAATAAGGGGAAAAGGCACTGCAGAAACTCTGAAATCATCACAGCAGAACTTGCAGTTTGAGTTAGGAAAAGATCAGATCAGAGAAATTTGTCAAAAAGATTTGTCAAACCCCAATCTTTTACAGAGAGAAATTAAGAAATACTGTACTTACCTTACTGTACAGTTCCTTTCATCCAGTTTGTTAATGTTAGAGAAAATACACTCCCCATCTTCCTTTAAATCCTCTGCTTGCCTCCTTACTTCAACTGATACTTCCTGAAAGAGGTTTATAGTACAAGTAAGAGACCAAGTCATCATGTTTCACTCTCAAAAAAATCTATGATTATGGAACCTCTTATTTGTGGCTTTGCTCTGTTTGAATATACATCAAGTCAACAGCATAGCATGTTTTAAGCTTGTTTGGTTTTAAGCAGTACAGCGTGCTCTGTGACCTCTCGCACAGCACTCCCGACCTGGCTGTGCCTGGGTTGCTGCTCTGCTTTGCTGATCTTCAAAAGAGGTTAACATTTATATAAACGTTGGCAACTTCCATTTGGCAAAAAACAAACGAACAAAAAAAGAGGCACAGAAGTTGCAGAAGAGTTGCTCACATTTTGGTAGATGCAAGTTTTCACCAGGTTGTGAATCTGCGTGCGTCTGCTTAAGTTTCTCAATAAAACACCAACAGTGCTGTTCCACAACGTTATTATCTCACTATCTTCAAACAACCCCACCCAATGCATAGCTTTGCATTACAAACACTGAACCTACAGGAAATTTAATTGTGCATTAGCACTGGAATAATCTGAATCATATATGCAAAACAACATCTTTATTTACTTCAGTCTGTTGTAAGCATCTTCAATGCACTTATCACCATATTTTCCAGGTGCCTAAACAGGTGTTTGCTTTTTGCCCCAGGAGACCAATACTGAATGTAAAGGCACTGACTAATAAACCAGAAATGCATACAGGGAATAGATTATGTTTTTTCTGCTGGGTAGGCAATTACTTAATAATTTAGTGAATTTAGTTTTCAAAATAACTTCCAGGTGAATATTTTCAGTGCTTGGAATCTCTCTCTACCCTAGTAAATTATCCACATAGTTAAGTCTGCACATAGAGTTCAAAAATAACTTTTGCCAAGCTTAAAGACATTAAAAACTTAAGGAAAGACAGTCCACAACTTTTAGAGATCAACAGTTTTGTTTCTTTTTGAATATTCTCATTCTGCTCCATGTCTACACATACACACACAGAGGTGACCTATGAATGTATGAATGCAATGTTTTTACCAAGAGGGGAAAAAATAAAGGAAAAGTAATATACAACTGCATTGCTTCAATTTTATTCCTGCAGAAGGCGAAGTCCAACACAGGTTGAACACACTATGACTCCTTATACATATAAGGCAATCTTGTAGTAGCTTGAACAACATCTTTTAACAGACAATTAAAGAGACTTGGTTTCTCTGTTTACTTCCAGTGTCAGCTGCCAACCATTACCTGGCCCTGCTCGGTTAAAAATTAACGTAGTATTTACTTGCAAGTTGAACAGACATTTGGCATCTCTCTAAGGAATAAATGTATACATCTTAAATCAAGCAAACTGACATAAAACAAAACATTAAGCAGTTTCATTGTTGCTGTAGCTTTAACATTAACAGGCATATTTGTAATCTGTAAACTTTATTGGGCAGAAGTTTTGTCCTATGTAGCTTTTGCATGAAGCAAGTTTAGAAGAAAAGAGGAAATCCATGGAAATTATTAGGCCATTAAAAATTAGACCAAAATATGTGTTATTTACACTTGGGACACTTTTGTTCATAGTTTCAGAGAATTCAAACAAGCAATACAGCCACACCAATGAAAAAGTAAGTTTGCATGAAAATTGCTTTGAACCTCCAAAATCTCTACTGTAAAAAAGAGGATATTAGCAAATCAATCATGTTTTTTTTCCATCTGACTACAACACATAAGAAATTACTTTGATCCAACTGCTCTTGTGCAGTACAAACTTTGATCTTCCTCATTTTACTTAAGTGATCAACCTATAACATTTAGTCCTTTACTGACAAAAGGCAAACCATGTTCCTAAACTGGAAATTTTCAATAAAATTTTCTTCTTTCCCTCCACTCCTCTACTGTCCCCCACCACTTTGGGCAATTGAAAGGATAATGCAAAAGACACTTGTACCTGTTTGTAGAAATCAGTGGAAGGGGATGATCTAGACCTCTCATGGGTGTATTGGGATTTCCCATGCTGTTCATGGCCTGTATCGAGGATATTATCAGCTGAATGGTACCTTCCTGAGCCCCTTGGCTCTACTGGCTTCCACTGCTCTTTCCATGATGCCTCATACTCCGCAAAGGTTCCCAGGCGCTGTGGCTGTGCAGATTTCCCAATCCTCTCAGCAGCCCTACTGCTGCTGCCATGATGGACACTATCTTTTGAAGCACGAGCAGTTTCAAGTCCAACCCGACCTCTTCTCTCATACCACAGCTCCTCTCCCTCTTGTGCTTTCCTATCTGGCCTCTCAGGCTGTCCCTCCACTAGACCATAGGAAACTGGTTTCTGTGATGATTTTCTAAATGCAGGCTTACTCGTTTCTTCAAAAAATTTCCACCTGTCTGCAAACGAGCCCAGGGCTTCTTCTGATATATCTGGACGGCAATGAGCATGGCATTCATTCTCTGACATGCCCACCTCATTCATCTTCTCTGGTTCCGAATATGACTTCAGTTTTTGCTCTGTTGTGAACCTCTTCCTGGCTCCAATGCGAGAAACGTGATGAGTGCCACTCCCTGTAGGGTTTGGTTTGGCTTGTGTAGCCTCAAGGAATCCAGAGACATCTTCAGAAACCAAAGCCAGTAATGAAGAGTTGTAACTACCAGTTTTCTGCTCAGGTGACCTGGGGAGATATTCAGCAGGGCTGGGCTCCAAGTCCCGGCGTTTGAAGGACGTCGCGCTCAGAACCCTGGCCTGTGCCTCTTTGAGGTGATCTTTGTAGGTGCTGGTAAAGTTTGTGTCTGGGGAGGTGGTGATATTCTCTGTTGAATCTGGTTTCCAGGTGTCACTGCACTCCTCTGTTTCAGATGACCCTACTAGTGTAGCAGTACTTCTACTTTTTTGCAGCTTTGCTCTTCTCATTTGGATCTCATTTCTGAGGGTTGTTGCAAAACGATCACTCCTTCGTGCCTGTTTAGACAGGTGAGTGTCAAATGAGGTCTGTCGTTCTGTTACTGCTTCTGGGTTGTTGTCAGACTGCTTTTTCCCTTCCTGAGCTAAAGAGTGCAACATTGGTGTCTTTTGAGGAGAAATCTTGCTGCTCTCATCTTTCCCCCACCTAAAATCTTTCTGAGCAGATCTGTTTTCAGTGGTAAGGACACTGCCCTTTACAACATACTCTTGCTGACCATGCCTAGTTTCACTTTCCTCAGAGCTGTTCTCACAACTTTTCTTTTGTCCAGATTTTTCAGTATGATTAGGTTTTTTAAATTCTTCCACTACAGCACACCTAGCATCTCCCTCTCTGTCCACTGGATAATGGCTACTGTTCTCATACCTTGTCAGTGAAGATTCAATAGATTGTTGAGGTAGATAATATTTTGGGTTTGGGGCCATTGTAATAACTGCAGAATTTTCATGAGGTCCAAGTGACACATCAGTTCCCACTGCAGGTTTCCAGCTGTCATCCTTGACTTGTAGTGGCTTTGAGCTTCCCTGAGCAGGTTGTTTTGCTGTCACACAATAATACCGACTTTGTCCAGTGTTGTCCACCTTCTGTTCAGCAGCATTGTTCAAAGAGGAAGTGTTGAGCAGACCGGCTTGGTGTGGACTGTAGCCATGAAAATGATCTGCAGCTAACTCCTGAATGCCACTGTAGGACAGATAATGTTGCTGATCTTTAGGTGCAGCTAAGATTCTTGCGCTGTGATAAAAGGTGCTTTCATCACTGTACTGGTGCTGGTGGTGGTAATTGTAAGCAGGCTGTGCAAACCTAACGTCGGTGCTGGACAGGGATGGCTGCAGTTTATTCACAGTTCCTGCGTTACTACTGTACCTTTCACCAGCTGAAGAAAAAGTGTGTTCTGAACTGAGATCAGATTTATAATTTGAGCAGCTGGTCCTCCTGTCACATGCTCTGGAGGGACGCCGCTGCTGCTCTGCAGTTTCCAAACTCCACTCACTCCTGGGCTGAGATCGGTTCAGGGCTGTAAAGTGCTGCGTGCCGGCACCCTCTGAGTATACAGGGCCATGGGCTTTCTCGTGGCCCTTGGTGGCAGCAAAGCTGTCACTACGAAGAGGTGGAGGTGGGGGGGGAGGAGATGAAGACTTCTTCTTATCAGGAACGTACCAGACAGGTCCGAAACTGGATCTTCCCGAGCCAGTGAGCTTGCCATCTGGGTGTTCCTCTGTTCTAGGACTTCTGTTGTTCTCATATTGGATGGGAGCTGGCAAATACCCAGGTTTGTCCTCTGTTCCACTGCTGTCATTCAAAAATTGGCCAGACTTGCTTCCATGCTTAGCAGTCTCCCAGGGGCCCACTTTGTAAAGCATGTTCTCTGTCGAAGAAGTGTCTGCGTTGGACAGAGTGTGGTCAGGGGTGCTAGAACTCGTGGAGAAAGACCCGTAGGCTGAGTCCCGCTTACTTTGGCTCCCTAGGTGATCAATGCTACTATTAGACCTTGCAGAAGAAAGTCTTCCATACTGAGCTACTTGGGGAGTGTGGTCCCAGCTGTCCATACTTCCCAAAGAGCTGAATTGGTCAGAAGTGCGATATAGACTTGACTGATCCCATGAATTTGACAGATCATGAGAAGAACAACTTGAAGGAAACAAGAAAAAAGGGTGTCAGAATAAATGCTGAAAATGTCAAAAAAATGCCACAATGTAATTATAACCACCCATTTTAATAATATTGGTTAAAATCCATCTGCACAGCATTTAAAGATAAACAATCCAACAAAATTTAAAGTTTGAACATGAAGTCAGGGCTCCAGTGTTGTACTCCACCACTGATTCAAAGCTTGAAACCTTAGTAACAAACTTCCTTATGTAAGTTTGGGAGTAAGTAATATGCATTTATCTCCTTGAAGGGTCCCTTTTCCCCCTGCAAATTGTTGATTTTGCTGACTTTTAAAAAAAATTAGTTTGAGCTCCATTAGCTCCCTCTTTCCCGGGACAAGCACCAACTTATTTTTCAGTTTATTTTCCAGGCACTCAGATTCTTCCAGCTATTAAACTCATGTACTTCCTCTCTTCATCTCTGAAATACGATGCTAAACTTCTTCAGCCCATGATGTTATTCCCTTGTCAATAAGCTACTCCCAAAAAGTTATATTCACATCTGCCTATTGATTTGGTCTTTTAAGCAGAGATGCACTAAATGTGTTTGTCTCAAATACCACCTGCACATTCATCTTAGCACTGTGGTTTCAAACCACACTCACGTTGACACTCTAACAACAACATTCAATTCCTCCCAGTTCCACAACATTGGCAGGAAAGCTTCGGGAGGAGATGCCACAGCAGCATAAGCTCTGCATGGCCAGACAAACTTTTAACTTTCCTTACAGAATCCTTACTGACACCAGTTTCTCCCTACCACTCCTTCCTCTATAAAAACATCATCTTTGACACTGTACTTCCTTCAGGTCTTTTGCCAAGGTCAATATTCCAAAGTCCTGCTGCTTCTGTTACTTTCCTACCCCATGAGTTTTGTTTCATTTTCTTTCATTTCTTTTCTCTCTCAACTACCCACCTCCTGTCAATCCGACACATTTATGCTGAGATGACAGTCTTTCCAATTATTCTCATCACATCTCCCTGTTTGAACTTCACTGGCAGCGCCTCCTGCTTTTATATATCAAATTCAAATTCTTGCCTTTGCATGCAAAGCCCCTTGGTAGAAATCCCAGAATTATTCCACTTCCCTGTAGCTATAATTATATGAAGCATCTATCAAATCTTGTGCTGTAAAGAAACCTGTGAAAGCTAGCAATGAAATCAGAATAGTCCACACAAAAAATACAAAGAGTGATATAGGTCTTTTCTTCTGTCAAAAATATTGCAAAGGTCAACTCAACAGTTCTCTGGAATTCAGTACTAACAGAATTGTTTTTTTCCCCCATCTACTACTACAGCCTTTTAAACTTTTTTATACAACATGGTCAAAAGCAATTTATACTAAATAAGAAAATATATGCTTTATGCTTATTTTCTAAAAGCATTTTATTAACAAGATACACTAGCAATGGCCTCATCTTGTGGGGTTTTATGTTCTTTCAGTTGTTTATTTTCAGCATTTAAAACATGTTGCTGAATCCTTAAAAAGGTCTTAATTGTCATCTTAGGCTGATACTGTGTTTCTTGTAAAAAGTTTTTTGGTCATTACTAGGATTTTTTTGTCATAGAATAATGTAAGCCAGATATTACTATGAATTGCTGATATTTCAACTCCCTTGAGCACTAAGGAGATCATAGAACCATTAAGGTTGGAAAAAACCTTTAAGTTTTTAAAATCCAAAGAGATACTTGGCATTAATTAAAAGCCTCAGTTTACAGGTTTCATGTAAATCTGCTAGAATCAAATGTGAAGCAGAGATCATCAGCGTAGGAGGTCAAAGCCTTGCTGGAAAATGCCTAATGGAAACCCAGCAGAAGCAGCAAACACTTTAAAGAAGGACAGGAAGGTTTCTAATGGCGTGTTACTGCACAGCATGGCCTCCTGTGGTCCTAAACTGCAGGGCAATTCTCCTGTGAACCCTGACACGGCAGAGAGTCCAAAGTCTCTGCTCTGCCTGAGCCTGGCTGGCATCCCCAGATATGCTTCTCTCAATGGTTGGTTTAGAGCAGATTCATAAAAGCAGCTACACTGCTAGTCAAAGTCTGGTAGATGAAGTCGAGGAACAATCTGGACCAAACACCATCCCTTGGCCACACTGGCCAGTAAACACCCTTCCCTGGAGCATGAGCTTCTGTTCCTGGACTCTTACAGAAATGATCTCATCTCAGCAACTACATGGGATTACAAATCAGATGCACCTGACCCCAACTGCCCCAAAACCTCACTTTTGGGTTCATCTGCACCACTAGGGGCACAGAAAAAACCCCAGAGGTTCCTCTGTTATAGTATGTCCTACTGCAAGAAAATACAGGGTTTAAACTTTCAGCAGCTTAAGACACTTCACTCACACTCCTCCCAGAAAAGTACTCAGCCTTTGTTTAGGATGGGCCAGAAAAAACGTCTGCACCATATTGTTAAGGTGCAACTTCTGTGAAAGACAGAAGACTCCCAGAAGGAAATCAAGGCATGAAAACTTTACAAGTGTTAGCTCTCTAGCTTTATAAGAAAGGCATTTAGGCCTAGCCTAGTGCTCCCAAGACAACTTAATTTTTTTGCATAAAAGTCACATAATAAAAAACTCATACACATAGTGCTGGATGTGGAGGGCTGGGTTCCAGGACCACCCTCCATGTACTCTAATGAAGATAGATGAAGACAGAGGAAGACAGGCCAGAAGAGGACCACCCTCTCTTTATCCACCTTCTCAAATGTTCAAATTCATCAGGCTGGCAAAAAGAAAGCCCCAGCAAAACCAACCAACCAAAAAAATCCTAAAGCAAATCAAACTGCCCATACCTTAACCTAGCAGTAGATACTATGGAT
This sequence comes from Cisticola juncidis, assembly GCA_013400215.1. NCBI lineage: Eukaryota > Metazoa > Chordata > Aves > Passeriformes > Cisticolidae > Cisticola > Cisticola juncidis. The sequence continues at coordinate 303,129 of VXBR01009749.1, read as the reverse complement.
AGTCTTCACAGGGCTGTTTTGACCAGCTGTGCCCCACTCCACCAACACAGAAAATGTTGTCCTCCCTCCCCCAGTTAACTCTCCATGTTTTACAAGTAATTTAGCGAATTTTCACACTCACAGAGGGAATGCAGGTAGGCACATTCAGAAGGTATTTTAGGCTTTGAACACCAATCTCAGATGCTTAGCTCAAGGAAGGACACAAAATTCCAGAAATAGCCCAGGGATGGGATACTTGGGCTAGAAATATCCCCTCCTGGGCTATTTTCATTATCTCCTTGCATTCTGCTTTCAGCTGATAGCTGTGCTTTCCAATCAGCTGAGCTTTTTGTGAAGGGTACTTGTAAAGCAGGGAACCTTCGAGGCTGCTCACCTCTTTTTGCAGATCAGCAAGCCTAAAGAACCCCACTCTGCAACTGAGATCCCCAAAATACCTAAATCCTTGGGCTGCCACTGTGGGAATGCTGCGTCTCCTCCAGCAGTGGCATGGTAAAAGCAGCTCTGCCACTGAACTGGTCTTGGACAACAGACACCGGGGCTGACAGATCTCCAAAACACATCACCTTTTAAGTGGGCAGCACAGGTAGCCCAGGGGTTCAGGATGGCAGTGACCTTGGAACTGTGGTATTAGACTGTGGTGAGGCCACTAATTCTTTCAGCAGCACGTGAGAACGAATCTTTGTTTTTATTAATATTAGTGTCTGCCAGCAGTTGCAGCTATTTCTGATATGTGAGGGGAGAGGACTGCTCTATTCCCATCCTTCTTTTCCTTTATACCCACAATTTCCTGAACAAACCCCATTTCAAACTGGCATTGAACCATTTTTTAATCTTTTTTAACTGGGACACACCCTGCTCCTATCAAAACACACCTTGAGACAGATCTTGCAGTATTTTACTTTCGCAAGGTACAAGGACAACAACCAGGAAGAGCAGGAAGTACATAGTGATTTACAGCTTAGTGTAGAAGACTCATTAACAGGAGAAATACTCATTGCAATGAGGAACTCTGTAGAAGATTTCAGAAATTTCTAAATTTTGTTTCTATGTACAAGGACGTTTACCGTCTTAAAATCTATGAATCTAAATCAACCCGTCTCCATGATATTTACATACAAACTTTGAATCAGTGTAAAACAGCAGAAATTGTAATCAAAGTTTCTAAAACTTCCTCCAATAAAGTATTGCAAAAAACATTTTTAAAAAACTCTTTCTGCCTACATTGACTTTATTCAAGGGTACATAGCAACTTCGCTTAAAAACAGTAGGAAGCTCCCAAAGAAAACAGTGTAAAAACATTGTAAATGCTCATCTAATTGTAAAAATTAGACTAAAAAAAACTACCCTGAAATATTAATGTTCTTTTGTTTTGATTACCACAAAGCATTAACCTCAAGAAGTAATGATTCAGCAGAGAATTTGAAGCATTAAGTATAGAAAACCAAAGTCTACTTCCCAAACCAGGATTGCAAACCAGACTGATTTTCTTTAATGCTCAGTGTAACTGTGGCCAATGGGTACTGAGAAGGAAAAAATAACAGAAAACAAACCAAAAAACCCAAAAAAAACCCAAAACACCTCCTTTTCCCCCAAAAAACCCCAGAACCAAGAAAGTCTTTCATGAAAATGACCAAAAAATTATCACCTAGGAACAGGAAACAAACAAGAACCTGTAACCAGACACAAAAAGGTGTTACCTAAAGGTTTAGAATTTCACAGCTAAAACTGCCTGGGTGTCCGCCTTTCTCCATTAGTGTTGAATGTGACCTAACAAATACTAAAGTGCTCTGAACAGCACCTGAAGAATCATAGGTCTTATTACCTCTCCAGACAAGCAAGATCACAGATATAGGGAAGGCTTACAGAAAGACAGTTTAACTAATTAAACCAGTAATACCTTAAAAGACCACACTAAAGCATTCTGCACCCTCTCTTTAGAAAAAGCCTTTTAACTGTTCGAATTTTTCACTTCTTCTCCCTTTCCTATTTCACTTTATGAATGTTAACTTTGAGGGTTACTTTGCCTTAGGATTTTACCAGCAGACATTGAAAGGAAATGCAGAGCAAGAAGCATAACCTTGTGATTGCCTTTAAAGCTGGTTTCTTACCTTTCAGTCACACGCACATATCACAAACTGTTTCAGAAATCCACTCATCCACACGTCAAACTTCCCCAACTCCCCCTTCACGCACTGCAAGGGCAGGCAACTCTAAAGAAGTGTAACACCACGATTCTGTGTTGGTTGTTTTTTTACAAAACCAAACCCTCAACAACACGATCTCGTTATGGTTGCCTCGCTGTTAAAGGCTGAAAGTGTGTAACTTAAGCAGAGACTCACCTTGCATGATAGCTCGAGTGCCAGGAGGCGCAGGCATTAGACGAGGGAAGGTGTGACGTGGCAACCTCAGGTTGACTTTCGGTAAATTTGGTTGCATGCCAGGAGTGCGGCCTGCAGGCTAGGTCATTCCTTCTGAAAACAACAGAGGCAGAGGGTGCTACTTTAATGCAAACAGTTCAGTAAGGTGATATGCAGCAAAAAAAATCAATCAGGGTAGCAGTAAAACATTTCACAGTTAGGTCAACAGCATAATGACTTTAAATGACAGCAAAACTTTGTACATGCATGCCGGTTTTGAAAAGACATCACCATTTATTTAAAATGCTTGAGATACAGTGAAATGCCAGTATTTATTTCTTTTTAAATGGATGCTGAGGTGGGTGTTTTTTACAAGGAATAGAGACCAATAAATTTTAAAGTGCCTGACACATATCCAGAGCTTTAATAGTTAAAGCTAATTCTGAGACTTTTACAACTTGGTAACAGTAGGGCTTTGGTAAGATTTCACTATAGGTAGGTGCATATGGGAGGAGCTAAGAAGAAACGAGTTAATGACAGGAATGATTAAAGCCGTGTACATTGTTTCATACAAGGCAGTGATACAAGCAATCAGATCAACTCCAGGCAAGTTCTGCTTCATCTCTTGAAATATTTGGCATCCCAGATACACAGGGAGGTTTTGTTTGTTTTGGTGTTTTATGGGTTATTTTTTAAAGAACACATCTCAAAAACAGTTCAGTGAATCATGTAAGTCCCCAAATATCTACTTGGATATCATCTCCAAATGTTACTGGTCATGAAACAGAAGAGATTCCTTCTAAGTACTACAGTAAATTGTTGTCTCAGCTTTGCACCTTAAAAACTGTTTTGCAAAATTGCTCCATACTCCTCTACCCCCTTCGTTCTGCTCAGGAATTAGTAACTACAGCTTGCACTGCCTTCCAAGGACTTGCTGTTTGTTACACCTCTCAGTACTCATGAACTTTTCCCCTAAGGTTAAATAAGCCTTTCGGGTGGAATCCAGCTACTTCTGTTTCAGTGAGTAAATGCCAAGTACAGGCCATTTGTCTAGACCCTCTTAGTCACTTGGGAATGAAGCAGGACTTCTTTGAAAGTAACTCATCCTGCCCTTCTCTCCTTGGCTCATCCTGGGGGAAGTGTAATTTAAAATTTAGATGCTGTATGAGGTTTGACAAATTCCATCTTTTGAAGTCTCAGTCTGAAACAAAGGCCTACAGTAGTTATGATGATTTTTAATGCACTTATGTATTTAGGAAATTTGTCTGAGTTACAGAAGTAATTTGCTACATGAAAAAGTGTTCCATACTTTCAATTTGAAGTGTAAATGTACTTCTACATTTTTTACTCATTCCCCCTTTTTATAAATTTGTCTGTTATCAGACAGCTGCTGCATTTAGAGGCCAAAACTAAAGCCAGTCTTCAAAACAGGTGAGCTCTGAGTACGTGGCTTTTCACAGTACATTTAGGAAGATCTGAAGAAATCAGTGATGAACTGCCTTTCCAAACTCTGCATGCAAGACAACAAAAGGAGAATAACAATTCTACAGGGAAACTAATTCCACTACAAAGTGCAACATAATTTCTGTCACTAAAAAAAGAAGTAATTGTTTCCATAAACAAAGGCCTACTCTTCTCAGCATGACAAAAAAGAAAACAGCTAAGCAGAGCATCTCTAGTTGCTCATTCTTGGTAAGACATGACATTCAGAGAGTGCAAGAGCCCCAGTACTCTTAGTGCAAATAAGTGCAAAAGATTCTGCTCTGCCATGTGCTGATGAGCTCCAGACCATCCAGTCCTTGCTTGCACCAAGCCTGTGTGTGAGTATAGAAAAAGTTATGATTCCATGGTTTAGCTGCAGAGAACATCACATGTCCTTTCCCCCCACTGCTCATCTTTAACAGTACTGACACCAGCTCAGCAAACCACAAATACCTGGGCAAATTCAACAGACCTCCTAGACATCAATTCAGCTGAAAAGGTTTATCTTATATGAGACAATTACTTTTCTATGATGGACCAGTAAGGAAACACAAGCCTAGGACACTAGCACAATACAAGCAGCGTTTGGAGAGTAAGGAAAAGAGGGTTGGGAAGAGGGTTTCTGCAACACTTTGGGCTTGACAAACAGCAGGAAGAATCCTATCACTGGGAATAAACAGAAGGGATGCACATGAAAAGTCAGTACTGTACCTCATGGAACTTGTCAAGATCTTGATAAGATAGTTCCTTGCTACATGAATGTCATTTTCAGAAGGCATTTTCTGTGCTACAATATCCACCACCACTTTCATCTTCCTGAGAAGCCAAGCAAGGGGAGGAACAGACTGGACTGAGTTGTGGCATAAGGCAAGTCAAGTGGACAAGAATTCACAAGTTCTGTTCAATTTTCTGTATTTGTGGACACAGTATTTTTGAGAGTTTTGTTTGTTTGTTTTTGGATTTTGTTGTGTTGCAGTTTTTTTACATAATAGTCTGAGCAGCCTAAAAATACTGGTGGGATACATATAAGGTTAAATCACATAGACACCTGCTTTTGTTGGCAAGCTCACAACATGACTAAAAATTAATTCACCATGCATAGTCAACAGTACTTTTTGATAATATTTGTAATTAAATGGTGAGAATCTATCCTGCATTTCAAGAAACCATTTTTCCTAAAAAGTGGACTGCGACATAAATATTGAATTCAAAACTCCGCAAATGGATAGAAGGACTAGAAAGAAAAGATTAAAAGAGTCAAAACAGGAATATTTTGCAGGCAGCTAAAGAAGCTGGAAGCTGAGCATTTGCATTCTAATGTAATACCTCTCTATTGCTTCTGAGTGACAGAATGAGATCATCTGAACCTACAATCAGAAAACCTCCAGCATTAATGGACACATTACTAAAAACATTTCATTGAAAGTGTCTTTCTACCAGTGCCTGTACAGAAGCCGCTGGAAGGAAAATGTTGAGAAGCATAGAAGAGAGGCTACAAAGGAAAGAAGATAAAAGGCCAGCAGATACAGCAACAGAAGCATGTATTTCCCCAGCACCACCTTCTCCAAGAGAAATTGTATCATTCTTATCTACTAAGTAGTGCCTCGGTTGTAACCCTGCCATTCAGGCTTTTGCATTTGGAGCAACCAAAGCAAAAAGGTAACAGGCAGTTCCAGAGCCTGCATTAGGTGAAAAACAATTGCTAGAATTTATTTCATAGAACCACAAAATAGTTTGGGTTGGAAGATCCGTCAGTTAAAGATCACTCAGTTAGAACGTCCCTGACATGGGCAGGGCACCTTCCAGGAGAGCTCACAGCCTCATCCAGATTGGCTTTGAACACTCCCAAGGATCGGGTATCCACAACTCCTCNCTGCTGCCGCCACCGGGATTATTCCTTATCCCAGCCGAGCCTTCCTCAGGCCGCTGAGCGCACACTCTGCCGCGACCACACCGTAGTGGTTTTTCTCCTGGCGGCTGCAGCCCAGATTACACATCGGCAGTGATCACTGACAGCCGGGGCTCCCCACAGCCCAGCTAACCAGAAGTGAGCATTGGAGGCCAGTCCTTGCAAATGCCGTGTAGCCCACTGTTCATCGGTATCTGCTGCGACAGGAAAGAAATAATGGAATCAATCAAAGAATGGTTTGGGTTGGAAGAGACTGTAAAGATCACCTCATTCCAANGCCTCGGTTGTAACCCTGCCATTCAGGCTTTTGCATTTGGAGCAACCAAAGCAAAAAGGTAACAGGCAGTTCCAGAGCCTGCATTAGGTGAAAAACAATTGCTAGAATTTATTTCATAGAACCACAAAATAGTTTGGGTTGGAAGATCCGTCAGTTAAAGATCACTCAGTTAGAACGTCCCTGACATGGGCAGGGCACCTTCCAGGAGAGCTCACAGCCTCATCCAGATTGGCTTTGAACACTCCCAAGGATCGGGTATCCACAACTCCTCTGGCAACCTGTTCCAGTGCCTCCCCACCCTCACGGTAAAGAATTTCTTCCTAATAACTAATTTGTCTGTCCCCTGCTGAACAAGCAAAGGCTTGACTGCTGGCACACAGCTCAAGCCTGAGGCTGCACACCTTTCCCTGCAAGCAGCGGCAGCCACAGAGGACAGAGGCTGGATGTGCCGCTATCCTGAAGCCAAACCGGCTGTGTCCCTTTCCAAACGATCTCTTCCCTTCTCTCTTCTCCTCGTTTTCCCTG